>BLSH010517255.1:1554180-1564473 GCA_018402905.1 Glandirana rugosa | reverse complement strand
CTTTGTTGGTTGTATTTTTGTATATATATATATATATATATATACACTAACAAGAAAGTATCCTTATTATAAGGTTATATAAACAGTAATTTCCCCATACCTCATTTAATTAATTCCAACTTAATTTATATATTTTTATATATTTTTATATTTTTTACAGAAACCTTCTCATCCACATCTGTGTATAAATAATCAAAATGGATTTTATTTACATAACCGCTAGTGTAATTCCCCTCGATACAAATAAATGAGCCTTCTCGTATATATAGTAAAGTATTCACTCCTTTTCAGAGTGATATATAAAATATGAGAAAATACCATCAAATATGTCCGTATATTGCCTTTAAGGAGAATAAGAACACCCCCCTTCTAGATAGAATATACATTTATTATTAATTCGGAAACCTTCTCATCCATATCTTTCTGTGTGTTTTTATGTTGGTTGTTTCACAAAAAAAAAAAAAAAAAAAATTTTTAGCACTAGTTTTTATTACTAATTTTATATTATTAAGGAAGTCTCTGAATTTGATATATTTACACATATCCAATATTGATTATGTTTTATTAGTTATATATATGATACTATTTTTTAAGATGGAAAAAACATCAGCCTTCTCGTCCACATCATGCCGTTTTTTCTGGTTTCAGAAATTTAGAAAGATAACTATTTTAACACATATTTAAGCGGTAATATGTTATAGGATGTTAAGAGGAAGGTATATTTCCTTTACCCGGAATCCGTATATGTTTTAAAAGAATTCTTGTATATATAAAGAATATAACAAATCCTTTTTTTGGCTTCATCCCCCGCCCCTTGAATTCGGTGTATTACATTTTTTCTCTATTTTCTGATTGGCTTTGCGGTCTCTCCCGCCTTCTCTGGGTTGGTATATATATGAATGAAATTTTCTCATGGCTACAGCCTCAGATGACGTCAGGTATGACGAAACGCGTAAGGCGTGGCCAGTAAACGTGTTTGCATCATCCAGTCAGTGAGCTGACCTAGCAGGTGGAACGCAGTAAGGGGATTACAGGAAGGGAAGTTATACCTTCTTCAAGCAGGTAGAACCTGCAACCCTTTGTTGTCTGCTCACTGTTTTTATAGCTGTTTTTAAGCTGTTTCTAAAGCTGTTATCTAAATAAATACTTTGCATTGAAAATACTACACTATTGGAGGACCTCTATTCTTGATCTTTTTCCTGTATTGGAACTGGTGGCGATCGGGATGGCGTCCTAGTGGATCCCGGAGGAGGATAGACGGCCAGGAGTAGCCAACCGTGCGGCACAGGGAATCGAGCATACGGACTCCATTTTCCACATGCGGGATACCCCTGTAGGGGGAAGGAATCTCTGTGGATCCCGGACGAGGACAGACGGCCAGGAGCAGCCAACCGTGTGACCCCGGGAATCGAGCTTACAGACCCCATTTACCACATGCGGGATACCCCTGTAGGGGTAAGGAATCTTTGGTAAGTGTGGGCACAGGAGGGGAGCACAAGTCACCTTTTACCGAGTGGATTCAACATCTGGCACATAAGTCACCGTTTTTCATCATTTACCATCCTAGTGTTTCTAGAAGTAGTCTACCTTCCAAAAAGAGAACACCGGGCTGGATTCTATTAATGTGGATAGACTTATTTTAGATTGTCTTATTTTTATATAATATTACGGACTTTACGGATATTTGCGGACCACACATTGCACAAATTTATTTTATCCGTCTTACTTAGTATTTTTCACAGTTTCTTCTATCATTTGGGGTCTAATTCTTAGAATTGTGAGATAAGCAGTTTGTGGTTATATTAGTTGATTTAATTTAATTTTATTTAACTTATTTTTTAGGGACTTTTTACGGACATTGCAAAAATATTATCATTCTCACATCTTTGCACTTTTAAACTAATAAGCACATTTTTTAACACATGGTTCATAGTTAATTGATAAGATATTGTAAATTTCTCAACAAGATTGAAATATTTTATTTTTTACGGATTTTTACGGACATTGCACAAATATTATCACTACCACATTTTTGCACTACTAAGCACATTTATAAAGTACATCTTAAAACCATTTAGTGAGACAGCGCCAACTCCGAAATAGTTTCTTTGTTTTAACACTCCTTACCTTGCCTTGCAGGGAAAGAATTGGAGGGCGGCAGTCCCAATAATAACATTATTTGGGTGTGATCTGTTAATTTGTATATCCTAGCGCAGGAACCTTCCTTTTTCAAGTTATTTAATTTGAGGGTATTTACATCCAAATCAGGTGAACAGTGTAGGAATTACAACAGTTTCTATATGTGCCTCCCACTTTTTAAGGGACCAAAAGTAATGGGACAATTGGCTGCTCAGTTGTTCCATGGCCAGGTGTGTGTTATTCCCTCATTATCCCATTTACAAGGAGCAGATAAAAGGTCCAGAGTTCAGCCTAGAATAAGGCTTACCTGTAGGTATCCTGCATATCTCCTAAACCTGCACGGTTCAGGAGATATGCAGTGTTCTGCATGTGCCGATGTCATGTCGTCACATGCACAGTAAAGAAACGGCCTGCGTGCCGTTTCTCCACTGACCCTGTGCCGTGACTGGCGGCTCTCGCGCGCATGTGACGTCACGCGACTCTGGCCAGCCACAGAGCCGGAGTCGCGGCCCCGGAAGGAAGAGGGCCAGAAGATGGACGCTGCCAGCACAGGGGACAACGCTGGACATCGCAGGCTTCGCTTGCAGGTAAGTGACACATAATGGGTTAGTATGCGATGCATAATAGCCCATTATGCTTCTACATTACAGGGGTATGTAGAGGAAGTAAACCCCATCAGGGTTTACTTCCTCTTTAAAAGGTCAGTGCTTTCAGATAGATAATTTTGCTCTGCTAAGCCATCCTTCTCACAGGTGGTCAGGGGCTGGTAAAAATAGGCAGATCAGATTTACATTTAATTTAGGTCAGTGGGATCGCACCACAGCCATGAGCCAAACAGTTGTTGCTCATTTGTGGTAAATTTGGCACTCTGCAAAAAAAAAAAAAATCCAGGCTTTCAGGATGTGGCTGGATCATCTCCTGAGCACCTCACACCAGCTGCCTAGCTGCACTCAAAAGTGATCCACCATGGATCACTTTTCAGAACACTGCCTAGCATGAAGCTAACCTTGTAACAGTCATTGTAATGCCACCCATATTCCTGTTGTTATAACATGGTGATAGTAACCTGACACCTATGCTGCACAAGTGGTAGGTTACTTTCATCTTGTTATAACAACAGGAATATGGGTGGCATTACAAAGATGAAACAAAAACATGTTATTACAGGGGGCAAAATTATTGGTGGGGAGCAGAGGCTGCACAGGAACAGGCACTTCTAGTGGCTAACTACTTTACTCTTTTATTACTACTACAGCAAAACACATTCCCTCACCTTAATCACTGCAGCCTTAGGAGCTTCATTCACAGCTGCTCCATCTCACACCAAGAAAGGAAGACTGCAGGATGCATGTAACAGATGGCCCTCCTTATGCATTCATTGGCTCCGCCTCCTGCTGCCTCCTCAGCCAATGAGTATTTGAGCTTTCCTCCTTTGTCCCTCCCTCCTGACAACACCTGGGATCGCCTGAGTCCGAGCCTGCTAGTTTACTATGCGAGCAGGTCAGGGCTCATGTAGTACAATACAGAGTGATCTCAGTGACTGACGTCACTGGTTGCTAGACGCCAGTCGGCACAGGCACTAGCAACCAGTGCAGCGGAGAGTGGAAGCCAGGCCAGTAGCGTGGCACCGCGGTGCAACAATACCAGGGTATCTCTCTCGGCGCTGCTACTGGCCTGCCTGTGACCATAATACTAGTGATGTGAGAGACTCTGGAGTTGGTAATAGCCCCTGCTGTCACTTTAACTGGCCCACTGAGCCATCGGCCCACCGGGAAACTCCCGGTAGTCCCGATTGCCAGTACATCCCTGGCTCTATGGCTCCTAACCCTGAGGGCTCATCATCCCGCCTGCTGTTAGTCGGGTCGGGGGTGACATCTGTCCCTGAGGGGCTGGAGATTCAGCTGATCCAGAAATCAAATAAACAGTTACCCATATTGGCATTAATCCAAAAAATATGGAATAAGGGGAAACAACTGCAGGGGGCCATGGATGTTACAGAATATAGCCTTATCTGGGGCAACAAGAGCGATCGCTAAACTGGAACAAGAACCCAGATAGAGCATCTTTGATATAACACACCTGAAACATAGTTTTCATAATGAGAATTTGTTGACATTTAGAGATCTACAGCGGAAATTTTCATTGCCAGACACTATGCTATACCCATACATCCAACTAAGACACACGGTCAGAGCGGAGGGTGACTCAGGAGATTGGGTTTGCTCTCCTACACCTGTCTTGCCCTGTTAAGCTCCAGGACTGCTACTAAGGGAATAATATCTCAATGTTATCATATGTTATGCAGGAACACCTCCAGGCATACCCTACCACAGTAAAGCCCCAATGGGACAAGGATGTAGGTACCCTCACAGAAGAACAATGGTAGAAGGCTGTTCAATCTATTCCCACATGTTCATTAAATGTGTCCCAGAAAGTGCTGCAACTATACATACTACTTTGGGTGCACTACACTCCTGTTAAGCTTTTTAAGATGGGTAAACTAACAGACCCCATATGTGTCAAGTGTAGACGTGACCCAGGAGATCTCATACAGTATCTCACAAAAGTGAGTACACCCCTCACATTTTTGTAAATATTTTATTCTATCTTTTCATGTGACACTGAAGAAATGACACTTTGCTACAATGTACAAAGTACTGAGTGTACAGCTTGTATAACAGTGTAAATTTGCTATCCCTTCAAAATAACTCAACACACAGCCATTAATGTCTAAACTGCTGGCAACAAAAGTGAGTACACCCCTAAGCGAAAATGTCCAAATTGGGCCCAATTAACCAGCTTCCCTCGCCGGTGTCATGTGACTCGCTAGTGTTACAAGGTCTCAGGTGTGAATGGGGAGCAGTAGTGTCAGATGTGGTGTTATTGATCTCACTCTCTCATACTGGTCACTGGAAGTTCAACATGGCACCTCATGGCAAAGAGCTCTCTGAGGATCTGAAAAAAAAACTGTTGCTATACATAAAGATGGCCTAGGCTATAAGAGGGTTGCAGAGTTTAGCAGAGACAGATTCCACTCAGAACAGGCCTCGCCATGGTCGACCAAAGTAGTTCAGTGCACATGCTCAGCATCTTATCCAGATGTTGTCTTTGGGAAATAGACGTATGAGTGCTGCCATAATTTCTGCAGAGGTTGAAGGGGTGGGGGTCACCTTTTTCAGTGCTCAGACCATACCCTGCACACTGCATCAAATTGGTCTGCATGGCTGTCCTCCCAGAAGGAAGCCTCTTCTAAAGATGATGCACAAGAAAGCCTGCAAACAGTTTACTAAAGACAAGCAGACTAAGGACATGGATTACTGGAACCAATATAAACGTATTTGGTTCAGATGGTGTCAAGCGTGTGTGGCAGCAACCAGGTGAGAAGTACAAAGACAAGTGTGTCTTGCCTACAGTCAAGCATGGTGGTGGGAGTGTCATGGTCTGGGGCTGCATGAGTGCTGCCAGCACTGGGGAGCTACAGTTCATTGAGGGAACCATGAATGGCAACATGTACTGTGACATACTGAAGCAGAGCATGATCCCCTTCCTTCGGAGACTGGGACATTTTCACTTAGGGGTGTACTCACTTTTGTTGCCAGTGGTTTAGACATTAATGGTGAGATACTGTACATCTTCTGTGGCGCTGCCCGAAGCTTCATCGCTATTGGAGCAAGGTTGTGTCTACACTCAACAGAGTATTCCAGACAGATGTACCGTTAGATCCAATCTGTTGTATACTAGGAATATTGGAGGAGGTGATTCCAGAGGAAATGGCTAGGGTCGCCTTCTCAAGGGCCGTTTTTCAGGCCAGAAAGATCATTCTGCTGGGTTGGAAGTCAGACAGCCCACCTACGGTAGACTCTTGGATATCACATATGGGCAAAACTCTCATTATGGAGCGATATATATGTCACAGAGGAACAGGGGGCAAATTCGAAAAACTTTGGGCCCCCTGGCTAGACACGCCTGGACTAAGCCCCAGGGAATTGGTCATGTTAAGGCTTTTTACCAATGCCCCACAGGGTAGTAACGCAAGATGTAAAGGTGAAATTGCTTGGTATGATGGTGGATCAGGAGGAGGCAATGACCCAAAAGATTGGAAATGTTAAAGTTATGCCTAGAGTTGAGCGGACACCTGGATGTCTGGGTTCGGCAGGTCCGGCCGAACTTCGCGAAAAAGTTCAGGTTCGGTACCGAACTTGACCCGAACTTTACCCCGACTTGAAGTCAATGGGGACCCGAACTTTTCGACACAAAAATGGCTGTAAAAAAGTCCTGGCAAGTGCTAGGGGGCTGCAAAAGGAAGTAAAATGGGGGTAAGAGTAGGACAAGTGCCCTACAAAAAAATGGGGATAGGGAAAATAACTTAAAATCAAATAAAAAAAATAAAAATGGGAAGGGGGGGTGGATGTGGAGTAGGAGCCTAGAGATTGACTAGGCCGTGACCATGGCAGTGTAGGTGGACATGGCGGTGGTGGAGGAGGAGGAGGAGGAGGAGGTAGCCAACACTTTTTGTTGTTTGTTTGGTTTTTTTTTCTAATTGGGGTAGCCCCCAAAATATTGAGGCATATTAAAAAAAAACAAGTATACTAATGGCTGTGTGAGGCCGGTCTAAATGTCTATTCTGCACAAGGTACAGACAAGTCTTATGGGATCCATGCCTGGTTCATTTTAATAAACATTAGCTTGTCCACGTTGCCTGTGGACAGGCGGCTGCGCTTGTGTGTGATAACGCCCCCTGCCGTGCTAAACACACGTTCAGACAATACACTGGCTGCAGGGCAGGCCAGCACCTCCAAGGCATAAAGGGCAAGCTCAGGCCATGTGCCCAATTTGGAGACCCAGAAGTTGAATGGGGCAGACCCATCAGTCAGTGCGTGTAGGCGTGTGCACACATACTGTTCCACCATGTTACTGAAAAGCTGCCTCCTGCTAAGAGCTTGCCTATCAGCTGGTGGTGCTGTTTGTTGTGGCAGGCTGCTGACAAAGCTTTGCCACATTTCGGCCATGCTAACCCTGCCTTCTGAGGTGCTGGCGGTGCCACAGCTGCGTTGGTGGCCTCTTCCTCCTCCTCTGCCTTCGCCTTGTGCTTCCACTGAGCCCCCGGTGTCATTTGGGAATGCCCTCATCAGCGCGTCTACCAGTGTGCGCTTGTAGTCGCGCATCTTCCTCTCACGCCCCAGTGAGGGAATTAAGGACGGCACGTTGTCCTTGTAATGGGGATCCAGCGGGGTGGCCACCCAGTAATCAGAAGAAGTTACAATGTGGGCAACTCGGCTGTCGTTGCGCAGGCACTGCAGCATGTAGTCGGCCATGTGTGCCAGGCTGCCCAGAGGCAAAGACAAGCTGTCCTCTGTGGGAGGCGTATCATCTGTGTCCTCCGTATTCCCCCAGCCACGCTACAGTGATGCCCACGTGCTGCGTTTGGTGCCACCCTGCTGTGGTTTCTCCTCCTCCTCCTCATGATCTTCCTCGTCCTCCTCATCCTCCAGAACTGTGCCCTGGCTTGAATAATTTTTACCTGGCCTATGCTGGTGCAGGAACCCACCCTCTGAGCCACTTGTGAATGACTGGCCTGATAACCATGGAAATTACCCCTCTTCCTCCTCCTCCTCCTCATCCTCCTGTGCCACATCCTCTTCCATCATCGCCCGAAGTGTTTTTTCAAGGAGACATAGAAGTGGGATAGTAACGCTGAGAACAGCGTCATCGGCACTGGCCATGTTGGTGGATCACTCGAAACACTGCAATACGGTACACAGGTCTCGCATGGTGGAGCACTCGTTGGTGGTGAAGTGGTGCTGTTCCGCAGAGCGACTGACCCGTGCGTGCTGCAGCTGAAACTCCACTATTGCCTGCTGCTGCTCGCACAGTCTCTCCAGCATGTGCAAGGTGGAGTTCCACCTTGTGGGCACGTCGCATAGGAGGCGGTGAGCGGGAAGGCCGAAGTTCCGCTGCAGCGCAGACAGGCGAGCAGCAGCAGGGTGAGAATGCCGAAAGTGCACACAGATGGCCCGCACTTTCTGCAGCAGCTCTGACATATCCGGG
The DNA here is from genome assembly GCA_018402905.1 of Glandirana rugosa. Lineage (NCBI taxonomy): Eukaryota > Metazoa > Chordata > Amphibia > Anura > Ranidae > Glandirana > Glandirana rugosa. The sequence goes on along the minus strand of BLSH010517255.1, from coordinate 1,556,286 downwards.
TAGTTTTTTAGAAATTTCTGTACCACCAAATTCAGCACATGCGCCAAGCAAGGGATGTGCGTCAAACCGGCTAGGCCCAGAGCCGCTACGAGATTTCGCCCATTGTTGCACACCACCAGGCCGGGCTTGAGGCTCAGTGGCAACAACCACTCATCTGTCTGTTGTTCAATGCCCGCCCACAGTTCTTGCGCAGTGTGGGGTTTATCCCCCAAACATATCAGTTTTAAAACAGCCTGCTGTCGTTTCCCCCTGGATGTGCTGAAGTTGGTGGTGAAGGTGTTACGCTGAGTGGATGAGGAGGTGGTAGAGGAGGAGGAAGCGTAGTAGGAGGAGGAGGCAATAGGAGGCAAAGAGAAATGACCTGCAATCCTCAGTGGCGGAAGGACATGCACCAAATGGCTAGCCGCCTCAGGCCCACCCGCCACTACATTTGCCCAGTGTGCAGTTAGCGAGATATAGCGTCCCTGCCCATGCTTACTGGTCCATGTATCAGTGGTTATGTGGACCTTGCCACAGATGGCGTTGCGCAGTGCACACTTGATCTTGTCCCTGACTTGTTTGTGCAGGGAAGATGGCTCACCTGGAAAAGTAGTGGCGGCTGGGAACCACATACTGTGTTTTTTTTAAAACTGCCCGTGTCCACCAGACGGAATGACAGCATTTCAAAGGCCAGGAATTTGGAAATGCTGGCATTCAGGGCCAGGGATCGCGGGTGGGTAGGGGGGTATTTCCTCTTTCTCTCCAGTGTTTGGGAGATGGAGAGCTGTAAGCTTCCATGGGACCGTGTGGAAATGCTTGGGGATGGTGGCGGACATGGTGGTGCTGCTGTCACATGCTCTGTTTGCTGGGTGGCAGGTGACACTGGCACTGTAGAGGTGGAGGAAGAGGCCGAGGCAGCAGCAGAAGAGGAAGCAGGAGGAGGCCGAGACCTTTCTTGGATTTTGAGGTAATTATTCCAATGCAGCTTGTGCCTTGAATTTAGATGCCTGATCATGCAGGTTGTGCTCAGGTTTAGAACATTTAGGCCTCGCCTCAGGCTATCATTGCACAGCGTGCAAACCACTAGTGTCTTGTCGTCAGCACATTGTCTGAAGAACTGCCATGTAGGAGAACGCCTTTGAGCTGCCTTTGGTGTGCTAGGTCCCTGAGTGCGGTGGGTAGTAGCAGGCCTACTGTCTAGGGGACGCTCGCTCCGCTTTTGCAACCTGCTTCCTCTTTTGCTGTGCTGGTACCTCTGTGTGACCACCACCTCTTCCTCCAAACTGCACATGTAACTCGCATGACCCTCATTCCATGTGGGGTCTAGGACTTCATCATCCTCCTCCACATCATCTTCCACCCACCCTTCACCACTGCCCTCCTTGTCAGTCTGCACACTGAGGAAAGCTGCAGCAGTTGGCATCTGTGTTTTGTCATCATCAGAGACGTGCTGCGCTGGTGTTTCCATGTCCTCATCCTGCAACAGAAGTGGTTGGGCATCGGTGCACTCAATGTCTTCCACTTCTGGGGCAGGGCTATGTGGATGGCCCACAGAAAGCACACCAGGAGAGTCATCAAAAAGCATAAGAGTCTGTTGCATGACTTGGGGCTCAGACTTCTTGGCTAATTTACAAGAGGCTGAGGTGAAAGACAGATGGCCATGGGGTTCAGGTGCCAACTGTGAGCTTTCATCAAGGGACCGGGAGGGAGACAATGTGAAGGAACTGGAGGCATTGTCAGCCACCCAATCGACTATCGCCTGTACTTCTTCTGGCCTCACCATTCGTTGAGCGGTATTCGGGCCTACCATATAACATTGAAGGTTCTGTCGGCTACCTGAGGAAGGTGTTTCACTTGTGCATGTAGCTGGCACAGATCGACCACGTCCTCTCCTTTCAACAGAAGCTTCACCAACACCACTAACACCAGCAGCACCAGCAGTACCACGACCATGTCCCTAATTTGACGCTCTCCTCATTCTGCCCGCAAATGTACTATGTAACACTATTTAAGTATTTATTAATACAAAAAAAATTAATAATAAATTCTTCTTCTTCTACAGGAGCAGCAGGAACCTCTCCCTATAGAACTAGGAGATGATTTTAGAACAATAGCTAACCCACCGAC
>BLSH010517255.1:1542411-1552727 GCA_018402905.1 Glandirana rugosa | reverse complement strand
GATGAGGATATCCCAGTCCAAGGACGACAACGACATTCCCTGTCTAATAACAAGATTTTAGTAGCGGATGAGGATATCCCAGTCCAAGGACGACAACGACATTCCCTGGCTAATAACAAGATTTTAGTAGCGGTAGGCGATGATTTTAGAACAATAATCTGTCCCTTACAGCAACAGCAGGAACCTGACCCTATAGGAGTAGGTGATGATTTTAGAACAATAATCTGTCCCTTACGGCAACAGCAGGAACCTGACCCTATAGGAGTAGGCGATAATTTTAGAACAATAATCTGTCCCTTACAGCAACAGCAGGAACCTGACCCTATAGAACTAGGAGATGATTTTAGAACAATAATCTGTCCCTCAAAGCAGTAGACTCTACCTAGTCCAGAATCAGATCTTTCTGTAATGCAAAATGAGTTCTGCAATCTGTCCCTCAAAGCAGTAGACTCTACCTAGTCCAGAATCAGATCGTTCTGTAATGCAGGATGAGATCTGCAATCTGTCCCTCAAAGCAGTAGTAGTAATCTCTTCCTAATCCAGAATCAGAGCCTGAGAGCATGTGACATGCAGAACTACGTGACTCCAGTTTATGCAGAGGCTGGGTCACATGATGCACTGGCCAATCACAGCCATGCAGATCAAGTGTAGTATCTGTTCTTATCAGTTTGAAGGTTAGGCATTTAGGTTCCCTATGTTCCCGGGGAACTAGCCTTTCCTGATGTAATTGGTGGGGAACTGTGATGGCAGTGGGAGGGTCTTTTTCCTCCTGGGTTGAATCTGGCTTCGGCTTGTCCCCAGTTGTAGGCAGGACTCTCCCTAAGCTGTCTGGTTCGCCGGGCCTCCTGATGGGAATGGAGAACCACCTCTGATCTGGCCGATCGGCTGGGCGCAATGCTCGGCCTTTTGGCTGGGCTGGTGTTGTAACTGTGCCAGACAGTTGCCGAAGGATGCGCTGAGTATGCCTAGGTCCTGGGGCTTAGCTCGGCAAATCCTGAGGCGTAATTGGACTCTGGACGGTGGATCCGGAAGAAACCTGCATCTGGCATGCCCGGATGAACAGGGTGACCGGGGACCCGGAAGAAACCTGCATCTGACATATACAGATGAACAGGGTGACCGGGAACCCGGAAGAAACCTGCATCTGGCATGTCCGGATGAACAGGGTGACCGGGGAACCGGAAAGGTCCTCATAGCTGGTATGGGGAGACGCTGGTCTGGCCGGAAGGTCGGGCTGAAAGAAGCCCGTGGTGCATGTGCCCCTGGAGTGGCAGTCCAGGGGTGCCTGAAATCTCACAGTGGGTGGCAACACTTTGAGTTTGATGGCACCAAGGTCACTGCACCACATACACCTTTTTTCACACCTGCCTCCTGGGCCGGGCCCTTTGGCCAGGACCGGAGGAATTTTTGATTCCTGGCCGCAAGGCCGGCCTTTGTTTTTCACAAAGGCACCTTTCACTCCTCCACTATCCTTTCCTCACTTTTTTGTTTTGGTTTGTCGTGTTGTGTCACTTTTCATTGTTTGGGTTGCACGCACTGTTTGATAAGTAGGGTGTGCGGTCCTTCGGGCCTACCCGAAAGTCTTGGGTAGGTGGTGGGTATGGCCTTTTGGCTTGACCCACCGCCTCTCATGGGGTCTCCCTTCGGGGGAGCCCCACCTAGTATCGAGGGACGGCCGGTTCTGGCTGGTCGCCAACGAGAACGGGGGTTGCTCGGCCTTCTGGCTAGGCAATCCTTGGTGCGCGGTACCCCAATCCCTGTCAGGAGCCTTGTGCCCCAGGGGACCAGGGTTTAGGCCCTCCCTCTTCGGAGGAGGCCATGTGTACACCCATGTGCACTTTTTGTGTCTTCACTTTTGTGTTGTGCACTTTTTTATGCAAGTCTGGGTGTGTCTCACACCACCACGGGCTTCAAAAAAAAATTAGTAGGCATGGCTGTGATGGCTTCTAAGGGCAAACCACTGAAACGCTTGTTGATTGGCTGCCCTGCAGCTATTCAACATGCGTGATCAAATACCTGAACCCAGAACCCGAACCCAAACTTTTTTCAAATGTCCAGGTTCGGGTCTGGGTCACGGACACCCCAAAGTTCGGTACGGACCCGGACTTTACAGTTCGGGTTCGCTCAACTCTAGTTATGCCTAGTTAAACTATCTTCACTACCTGTGAATTGCTGTAGTGCTTGTTGATTTACGCAATGTATGTACACTGTATATTGAAATTTGTGTTCAATAAAATATTTTTTGATTTAAAAAAAGAATTGTGAGACCAACATCTAGAGTTTGGAAACATTTCCACAGTGCAATTTCTGCTGAGAGCAAAGCTGCAATTTGCAAATATTGTGAGAAGAAATATTCTTTTCCAAATGCTACAAGAATGACAAAACAAATCCTTGCATGGCAGAGGTGACCTAAAGACAAAAATAATTTATGGAATTAAATGGTGAAGACCAGAATGAAAGTGTGAGTAGCTTTTTTACTCCAGAGTTCTCATTCCAGAAACTGCCGTTTCTGGATCATCACAATGTGTTTATCTTCACCAGCAGTATCGTCAATTAAGGAAGTGTTACAAACCATGACCTTACAAGAATACATAATACCTTCATTTATAGATAAAATGTCACTTGAAAATGAAGAGAACATTGATCAAGCTCTTGCAAGAGCAATATATACTTCTGTATCATCATTGTCAATAACTGAAAATGCACATTGGCAGGAAGCTTTTAAACTATTATAAGGGAAATGAGGGTGCCTACCTGTTCTCATGCATAGTTAAAATTTTCTTAACGCACACAGTCCTTTTTAAAAAAAAACTATTTTAAAAAGCAAGTTTCGTTTATTTACTAAATAAGCTGTAGTTTTATTTTAAGCACAAAAAAAAAATATTTTTCTCATGTCTTCAAAATTTCCCGGAAATTTTACCTCTCTAGGTCCAACACAAAATTGTAAACTTACTTAAAATGTTGATTTTTTATTTTTTTTATTTTTTGTAAAAATGCTATTACACTTAGCAAGCACATGCAGCTGAAGAAAAAAATGACAATGTCTCTTCACTTGACTCTTATAAGTTTTATCTTCTTGAAGAAAAATATTCCACTCTTCACACTCATGCCTTATTAGTGTCATTGGTTTTCAGTAGCACCTATCTGTGAGCAACTCTTTTCAAGGATGAAGCACACAAAGGCGAAAATAACAACCAAAATAGCTAATGAGCACCTTGAGAATTCATTGAGAATTGCTACTAAATCCATGAAACCAGATATTGATGTGTTAGTTTTTTTAAAAAGTGTCAAATATCTCACTAGTTTTTTGTTGCCCTCTTTTACTTTTATAATAAAAAATATTCCAAAAAAAATCCCAAAGTTTTATTATTCAGATAGGTACATTATCTATCAGTGATCTTGTGATCTGCCTGACTTTTTCTGCTAATCAGCAATCCTTATTGATAGTGTATTTTATGGCGGCTAAAGACAATTCCTATTCTTCTAATGTGTCCCAGGAAGGTCAAAAGGTGTAATAAACTTTAGAATACAAAAACATGGATTGGTTTGTGTATGTGTAGTGACAGATTTTGTTTGTGAATATCCTTTGGGTATATGATTGTTAATGGAGGTTTTTTATTGGTTTGTTTTTTTTTCTTCTGTTGTTTGAACTAGATAGACATATAAAATTATGAACCACTTGGTATTTTTCTGTCATCACTTTTCTATGTTTCTTTGTTTATTGTCCTCACATAAAGTATGTTCCAGAAATGTCCCCGTGCCCAATATTTACAAAATGTCATGGTGGATTACAATAACAGAAACACAGACTGACAGAATTTCCTTTGGCTATTCTTGTTCTGTTGCATCACCATACTTTGTAAGTCAGCTTCTCTTAATGTTTTTAGGCACAGGGCAAGGTGAGTGTATGGACAGTTCTTTCTGCACTTACACCTTCCTACTAGTGCCTCTAAAAGGGAAATACCTGAAGTATGCCAACATAGTCATGATCTACAGAAGAGCCTCCCAAACGGTGGCAGACCGCCCATAGGGGGTGCCCAGATGCCGCCCACCCCAAAAAAAAAAAGTCCCCTTTAAAAAAAAAAAATTGTTTTTAATTTACATTACACGGGCGCCGGACACAGTGCACTATGGCAAGCGTGACGTTGTTGCAATCACATGATTGCAGGCATCACGCTTCATTGGCAGGGTTTAATCCTGCCTTGAGGCGTATTACTCTGCGCCTCAAGCTGCCTATTGGCTCCTGGTACTGTCAAACAGTACTGGAGGAGCCTCGGCATTACTTCCGGCCATGGAGACTGGAGAGAGAAGCCTGACTCCATTCTCCAGGCTTCAGCGCGCTTACCGCAAGCGCTGTCTCTGCATACAAACAGCCGCTGGCCGCATGCCGATCTCTGCACACTCCTGCCTGCCTATTAGATGGGGTAAGTGCGGGACTTGTCCCGACTTCGAGGCGGGGGGGGCGTCACAAACCCCTATCTGGTGACTGTATACATTATCTGGGACCCTGTATGTGCAATACTCTGCATGGAGCTGCCTGTGACATGTACTATGTGCAATACTCTGCATGGAGCTGCCTGTGACATGTACTATGTGCAATATTCTGCATGGAGCTGCCTGTGACATGTACTATGTGCAATACTCTGCATGGAGCTTCCTATGACATGTAATATGTGCAATATTCTGCATGGAGCTTTCTATGGTATGTACTATGTGCAATATTCTGCATGGAGCTTTTGATGATATGTACTATGTGCAATTTTCTGCATGGAGCTGCCTGTGACATGTACTATGTGCAATACTCTGCATGGAGCTGCCTGTGACATGTCCTATGTGCAATACTCTGCATGGAGCTTCCTATGATATGTATTATGTGCAATATTCTGCATGGAGCTGCCTGTGACATGTACTATGTGCAATACTCTGAATGGAGCTTCTTATGACGTGTAATATGTGCAATATTCTGCATAGAGCTTTCTATGATATGTACTATGTGCAATATTCTGCATGGAGCTTCCTATGACATGTACTATGTACAATACTCTGCATGGAGCATGAACCACAGCAAATCCCTACCTGATGACTGTATACACTATCTGGGACCATATATACCCCTATCTGGTGACTGTATACACTATCTGGGACCCTGTATACCCTATCAGGGGCTCTGTATACCCTATCTGGGACCCTGTATACCCTATCTGGTGACTGTATACCCTATCTGGGACTCTGTATACTGCTATCTGGGACTCTGTATACTGCTATCTGGGGCTCTGTATACTGCTATCTATAGCTCTGTATACTGCTATATGATGATTCTGTATACTGCTATCTGGGGCTCTGTATACTGCTATATGGTGATTCTGTATACCCCTATCTGGTGCTATGCATACTGCTATATGGTGGCTATGTATACTGCTATATGGTGACTCTGTATACTGCTATATGGTGACTCTGTATACTGCTACCTGGAGCTCTGTAAGTGTATACTGCTATCTGGTGACTTTGTATACTCCTAACTGGTGATGCTGTATACCACTAACTGTTGATGCTGTATACCCTATCTGGTGATGCTGGGCTGTATACTTCTGACACAAGGGGTGGAAACTATAAGGGGTGGGACTTATGAGAAGTGGGAGGGGTCAAAAAGGAAGGGCAGGGTCTGGTGCCCCCCATCCTAAAATTTCACCAGCCACCACTGCTCCCAAAGCCACTGCTTGCAATCAATATTGTACCAACTCTTGGGTTTCAGTCTGAAGCATGGGGCTATAAGAGCAGGTTCACATTGGTTTAATTACTAGTGGCTGTTATCCTAGTCTTTTTACTTGCCTCTAAATGGGTCACATTGGCCCCCTGTGTGGCTGCACAGTCTGTACGTGCCATATATTTGCTCCAGTTGTGTTCGATTTGGTACCACTAGATATCCTATGCTGGATGACTGGAAGTCTAAGTATATTGTATGTACATACGATGGTTTATATATTAAAATTGAAAAACAAAAAAAAAGGAAAATGTGACAGGAGCAAGCAATTAAGCTGCAAGATTGAAAATGATTTGCTAAGCTATTGCTAGACTTGCCAGGCTTCACAAGTTTGTTGCACAATTGCAGCAAGTCCGCATTGCATGACTCCAGATCAACTTTCTTTGCAAATATTCTGCAAATCTGCTGCAGGTTCTGATTCAGTTATGTTGTGCAATAGCCATCTCACCACAGGGGTCACTGTGGCTGAATTTGGAAACGTGTCAACTAGAACTTGTGCTACAAATGCCCAGCAAGTGTACAACGTGCCAGTAAAAATGTGCAGCAAGTTATTTACAATTCAAAACTGCCACAAATTTGTGGCAAGTTATCTTTCTGGGCTATCTGGGAGCAGGAGATCCCAAGAATTAGAATTGCAGATAGTGGTGTCACTTTGTCGCTTTCCTCTATGTATATTTAAATAAAGACTTTCAGGGTAAAATAAATCCATGACACAAAAGCCCCAAGAATACATGTTTATATAAGGGACCTAAACAAATCTTTAGCTATTGTCAGTAAAAAGGCCTGAAAGGGGGGTGTTGCTTTTATGAGACAATTGGCTCTTTTAAAATTCTCTGCAGCCCTCCCTACCCTTTCACCAGTAATTAAAGTGCGCCCAGGACACAGACAGCTGTCAGGCTCCTGCCTCTTTCCTCCTTTGATGAACACTTTATATGGACTTGAAAGCAATGAATTGAAACTTCATTAGAGACAAGTAGCTTGTCAAAGTATTTGATAGGAGTCAATGTCACACCCACTGCAGTTGTGGAGTCAGTAGTAATGCATGTTAAGAGCCAACATAAGTAAGCTGTAAGTGGAAATTTTAAACATATACACTACTGTGCAAACATTTTAGGCAGGTGCGAAAAAATGTTGTATATTAAGAATGCTTTCAGAAATAGAAGTGTTCATAGTTTATTTTTTATAATTTAACAAAATGGAAGTAAATGAAGAAAAGAGAAACCCAAATCAACTCAATATTTGGTGTGAGCAACCTTTGCCTTCAAAACAGCATCAATTCTTCTAGGTACACTTGTACACAGTTTTTGAAGTGTCTCAGCAGGTAGGTTGTTCCAAATATCTTGGAGAACTAACCACAGATCATCTGTGGATGTAGGCTGCCACAAATACTTATGTCTCTTCATGTAATCCCAGACAGACCCGATGATGTTGAGCAGCGGCGGCTGGTCAATAAGGGGTGCTTGGGCGCCGCCTCCCCACCGCTGACAAGAAAAAAAAAAAGTCAGCCCGACCCCCTACAGGAGGCGCTGGTATATTGACTTTTTTTTTCTCGGCTTCTTGCTGTCTACTGACAGCAAGTAGTGAGCTAATTGGTCAGCCATAAAAGACTGTGTGTACCAGCGGTGGCTGGTGTATAAGGGGCGCTTAGGCATAAAGAAAAAAATGTCAGCCCATCCCCCCTGCAGGAGGCGCCAGTATATTGACTTTTTTTTTTCCTCAGCTCCTTGCTGACAGCAAGTAGTGAGCCGATTGGTCAGTCATAAAAGACCATGTGTGTGCTGAACAGGTGCACACACATAGTCTGATTAGCTGCACCCTGAGCCATCAGAGCCAATGACTTTCTGTCATTGGATGCTGTGGGGGGGGGACGGGACTATGGCAGATGTGCTGGCTGCGTGATTACTCACGCAGACGCAGCACTCTGCCAGGACTTCCGCAGACCTTCCACGAAGAGAGGAGAGGAGGACAGTCCTCTACCACTCCACTGTCTGCATGCTCTCCGCAAGCATGCCAATCTCTGCACACTCCTGCCTGCCTGCCAGCCTGAATATTAGATAGGGTAAGTGCGGGACTTGTCCTGATTTCAGGGGGGGGATGCCGCCGCGAGCCCCTATCTGCGATCCTGTTTACCCCTATCTGGGGCTCTGTATAACCCTATCTGTGACCCTGCATACCCTATCTGGGACCCTGTATACCCTATCTGGGACCCTGTATACCTGTCACGTACCTGGTGGTGGAGTCTGACTTATGCAGGGGTAACCTCTCTTGTGACCCTGATTCGTGAACCCCTGATAGAGCAGACAGGAGGTTCAGGAGTGAGGATGGCACGAGGACTGGACTGGTCTTCCGTGACAACTGAAGTAGCTCTTCCGGTCACGTGCTAGTTGGTAGAATGGTGGTACAATCTGGGTCGGCAACTGGCTGGTGGTGCAGTACAAAGGAGCAGGGAGAAGAATAGTCAGGCACAGGCAGAGTTCGTTAACGGGCTGGCGGCAAAGGTACAAAGGAAGCAGGCAGAAGAGTGGTCGTGGAAGCCGAGGTCAGTACAGGCAGAGATCAGAGCAGGGTCAAGACAAGCCGGGTCACAGGAACAGATAATCAGGTAATCAGGTTGCTCAGGAACACACGCACAAATGCTGTAGAACGGACAGCACTGGTTGCAGGGAGCTGTCTGCTTAAATGGCCCGTTTGGGCGCCAATGCCGGAGCACGCGCACATACGTGCATATGCACGCGCACAGGCGTACGCTAATGCGCACAGGCGCGCGCATACGAGATCTGGTAATGCTGGGCTGTCTACTCCTGAAACAAGGGGTGGGAAATATAAGGGGTGGGGCTTATGAGCCGTGGGAGGGGTCAGAAAGGAAGGGTAGGGTCTGGCGTCCCCCCATCCTAAAATTTCACCAGCCGCCACTGGTGTGTGCGCTGAACAGGCAAACACATAGTCTGATTGGCTGCCCTGAACCAGTAATTGACTGGCATTGGATGCTGCGGGCGGGGGCAGGACTGTGGCGGATGTGCTGGCTGCGTGATTACTCAAACAGGCGCAGCACTCCGCTGGGTTTCAGTCCTGACTCCCACGCCACAGACCAGCCACTCCAGGCTCCAGAATGCTGTCCGCAAGCGAAGCTCTGCACACTGCCAGCTCACTCTCCGCAAGCTGAGCTCTGCACACTCCTGCCTGCCTATTAGATGGGGTAAGTGCAGGACTTGGGGGGGTCTGTCAGTGCCCTATATGTATACCCTATCCGGGACTCTGTATGCCCTATCTGGTGACTGTATACCCTATCTGGAACTCTGTATACTCCTATCTGGTGACTGTATACCCTATCTGGGGCTCCGTATACTGCAATATGATGACTCTGTATACCCCTATCTGGTGACTGTATACCCTATCTGGTGCTATGTATACTGCTATCTGGGGTTCTGTATACTGCTATATGGTGACTGTATACTGCTATCTGGGGCTCTGTATACTGCTATCTGGGGCTCTGTATACTGCTATATGGTGACACTGTATACTGCTATATGGTGGCTCTGTATACTGCTATCTGGGGCTCTGTATACTGCTATCTGGGGCTCTGTATACTGCTATATGGTGAATCTATATACTGCTATCTGGTGCTCTGTAAGTGTATACTGCTATATGGTGACTCTGTATACCCCTATCTGGGGCTCTGTATGTCCCTATCTGGGGCTCTGTATACCCCTATCTGGTGACCCTGTATACACCTATCTGGTGATGCTGTATACCCTATCTGGTGATTCTGGGCTGTATAATCCTGACACAAGGGGTGGAAACTACAAGGGTGGAGCTTATGAGAAGTGGGAGGGGTCAAAAAGCAAGGGGGGCGTCTTGCGCCACCCCATCCTAAAATTTCACCAGCCGCCACTGATGTTGAGATCAGGCTTCTGTTAGAACCAAGCCATCACTTCCAGGACTCCTTGCTTTTCTTTATGCTGAAGATACAGTAGTTCCTTTTTATTAACATAACGTTTATTCCGTTTTTTTTTTAAAGAAACAACAAACAATTAGACAGGAAGCAGTGTTACAGTTATGTGGAGTATAGAGATGCACAATCAAGCAAATCATCAACAGTTAACATAGAGGTCATGAATTGACAACTACTAAACGAACTAACACGTAGAGATATGAGGTGTATTGACATTGTGACGAAGGACAGATTAACAAACAACAAAGAAATTTTTTTTTTGCCTTATTTGCAATACAATTATTTTTCCTTGATGACATAGAAGTCGTATTTCTTTTCGTTCCTCAGGACCTTCACTACCGAACCAAGATTGTCTTCGGACTAGAGTTGTAGTCACCGCCGACCACTTTAAAATCCTACCCCACCGCGTTCTGCGGGGGGAACGAAAAACTGGGGAGGGTGAAGAGTATTCGAGGTGGGAACATCAAAGGTGGGGAACACAGTCCTAATATGTCGGGTCTTAGTGGTCTATCCCATATGTCGTAGTGGTCTATCCACATATGTCCCAGTGGTCTATCCCCATATGTCTCGGGGTCTATCCCTGTATGTCTCGGGGTCTATCCC
>BLSH010517255.1:1489859-1510157 GCA_018402905.1 Glandirana rugosa | reverse complement strand
TGATTAACACACACTTATCTGTGCAATATCTAGGACCATTCCGGTTCAAACCCAGGGTTGTTCTCTTGAATCCCCTGGGATATGGTATAGCACTAGTCACTTTGTTTGATCACTTTTATTGCAAGCAGATCTCCCTGTCTATGTTTTAAACACATGAGTTTTTAATTTTGTTCAACACAAAAGTCACAGGTTTTATGGTTAAATCATTTTTGCACCAGAGTCACTTTATTTCACGGTTCACGCTGTATATCACACCGTTAATTTATTGATGAAATTGATCATATGCACTTTTAGTGTGAGTTTTTACAGTTATTTTTGGTATGATTTTTTATTGCTTTTTTATGAAAAAGAATACACTTTGTTTACTAGCTTTTAGCTGCGCCACTTCCCACAATTAATAATCTATTGCCTCTACTCCTTGACTATATCTATCCTAGTGGTTCACCATGACAGCAATGGGAAGTCAGCAATGGCAGCCTCCATACTAATGTAGTTCAAGTTTATTTTCATGAGAAATACATATGGCCTCTATAAGCTAACAAGGTTTTGGTACATGTCTAGAAAAATGTGTCTAGTAATAACAGACTCTGACTTTATTACAGTGTGTTCCCAAAACTGATATAAAATTTGTAACATATTAAGGGGCAGTATTGGTTTATATCCAACAAACTCCATTATCTCCATGTGATAGTGTGCAGAGAAATGAAGATTACAGGTTCCATGCACATGGCCTATTCACAGTATTGATACATCTAGTTCTGCGTATGACGCCATATTTTGTGATCACTAAAACATGAATAAATGAGGGAGAAAATCTAGTATTTGCTTCTACAGGGCATACTGTATTTGAGTATATGTGTAAATATGCATATACTCACTCACAGCCATATCTCCATAATCATTTTTTTTTTAAGTGGAAAAAATGAACTTCCAAGCATTCCGCATTAATGCTAGTTTTACGGCCAAGAATACATTCTCTGATCATATTGAAAAGATCAGCATATAATTAAATACTTCTATAGCTGGATGTCATATGTTATTAATATACATCGCTTGCCATGTGCAATGTACAGTGTTACTAATACATTTTCTTCCCTACTGCACTATGTATAAGCTAGCTTAAAGAGTTATTGCATGTGATATAATATAAAGCTCAACATGCATATTAAACAACATATGTTGGAGATGGAGGGCCAGAGGGCCTAATTTAGTAAAGTTGAGCTTAAGCTACACTTGTGAACAATGATCACACACACGTGCACACACACACACACACTCCCACTAGCAAAATAAAACTGACTTGCTCATGAGAATCTGCATCACAGCAATGCACAGTGGTCCATCCCTCAAATGTTACTAATGAGTATCAGTTTACAAAAGACTCAGAGGCCCACTATATTAAAATATATTGTATTCTGTCAAATGTACAGTATCTCACAAAAATGAGTACACCCCTCACATTTTTGTAAATATTTTATTATATCTTTTCATGTGACAACACTGAAGAAATTACACTTTGCTACAATTTGAAGTAGTGAGTGTACAGCTTGTACAACCGTGTACATTTGCTGTCCCCTCAAAATAACTCAACGCATAGCCATTAATGTCTACACCACTGGCAACAAAAGTAAGTACACCCCTAAGTGAAAATGTCCAAATTGGGCCCAATTAGCCATTTCCCTCCCCGATGTCATGTGACTCGTTAGTGTTACAAGGTCTCAGGTGTGAATGGGGTGCAAGTGTGTTAAATTTGGTGTTATCGCTCTCACTCTCTCATACTGGTCACTGAAAGTTCAACATGGCACCTCATGACAAAGAACTCTCTGAGTTGCTCTACATAAAGATGACCTAGGCTATAAGAAAATTGCCAAGACCCTGAAACTGAGCTGCAGCATGGTGGCCAATACCATACTGCAGTTTAACAGGACAGGTTCCACTCCTCAGAACAAGCCTCGCCATGTTTGACCAAAGAAGTTAAGTGCACGCGCTCAGCATCATATCCAGAGGTTGTCTTTAGAAAATAGATGTATGAGTGCTGCCAGCATTGCTGCAGAGGTTGAAGGGGTCAGGGGTCAGCCTGTCAGTGCTCAGACCACATGCCTCACACTGCATCAAATTGGTCTGCATGGCTGTCATCCCAGAAGGAAGCCTCTTCTAAAGATGATACACATGAAAGCCTGCAAACTGTTTGCTGAAGACAAGCAGACTAAGGACATGGATTACTGGAACCATGTCCTGTGGTTTGATGAGACCAAGATAAAAATACTTGGTTCAGATGGTGTCAAGCGTGTGTGGCGGCAACCAGGTGAGAAGTACAAAGACAAATGTGTCTTGCCTACAGTCAAGCATGGTGGTGGGAGTGTCATGGTCTGGGGCTGCATGCGTGCTGCCAGCACTGAGGAGCTACAGTTCATTGAGGGAACCGTGAATGCTAACATGTACTGTGACATACTGAAGCAGAGCGTGATCCCCTTCCTTCAGAGACTGGGCCGCAGGGTAGTATTCCAACATAACAACCCCAAACATACCTCCAAGATGACCAATGCCTTGCTAAAGAAGCTGAGGGTAAAGGTGATTGACTGGCCAAGCATGTCTCCAGAATAAAACCCTATTGAGCATCTTTGGGGCATCCTCAAATGGAAGGTGGAGGAGCGCAAGATCTCTAGCATCCACCAGCTCTGTGATGTCGTCTTGGAGAAGTGGAAGAGGACACCAGTGGCAACCTGTGAAGCTCTGGTGAGCTCCATGCCCAAGATGGTTAAGACAGTGCTGGAAAATAATGGTGGCCACACACAATATTGACACTTTGGCCCCAGCAGTTTAGACATTAATGGCTGTGTGTTGAGTTATTTTGAGGGGACAGCAAATTTACATTGTTATGCAAGCTGTACACTCACTACTTTACATAAGTAAAAGTGCCTTTTCTTAAGTGTCGTCACATGAAAAGATATAATAACATATTTACAAAAATGTGAGGGTGTACTCACTTTTGTGAGATGCTGTATGTGGTTAATTACAAAAATTAATTTATGAAATTATGCATTCTTTTTATATTTCACAGGTCTTTATATTTTTCTCCATCTTTACATGCAGGCCAAGCAGGACAAACTTATATATTGAGTTGGATGCTTAAAAAAACACAGTCGTTTTAACTGCTTGAAGCCTCACCATGGGCAGCAAAAAACAATTACCCTTGCTGTGGCCAATGTAAGTGGGCAGAGAAATAAGCTGCAATACCCTATTTCTCACTCTAGCAGGCTTCCACCACACTGTAAAGCTGGCCATACATGGATTGAAAATCGGTCCCTGCTAAAGCGGTTGAATTTTGATCCATGTATAGGCAGGGAGGAGTTACAGAAGTTGATCTACCAATTGACTTCTGTACAGCCGTGCTGTTGGATTTTCCCTGCTTGGTTAGCGCTGTAGGCTATAGCCTGCAACACTTGTCAGTGTATTCTGACGCAAGGAAGTTTCCCCACTGTCAGAATACCATAGTTCAGGGGGGAGGATTCCCTCATGCACCTTAAATGTGTGGATAGGGGGAATCGGGTTAGTTTATTTTTCTTTCAACCCATAGGTTGAACAAACAAAACTGATCCATCTATGAGCTGCCTAAAACTAGTCTAGTCTATCTAGATCAGTGGTTCTCAACTCCGGTCCTCAGGACCCACTAACAGGCCAGGTTTGCAGGATAACTGAAATACATCACAGGTGACATCATTTGCTGCTGAGTGATTGCAGTATTCTAGTCTGCATCTCCCCAAGGTAATACTTAAAATCTGGCCTGTTAGTGGGTCCTGAGGACAGGAGTTGAGAACCACTGATCTAGATCTTTACTAAATCATATGCACACAGGGTTGAATTGACTACAGATTTTCCATCATGGCTAGCTATTGTGGGGAGGCTTTTGTGGGCATGATGGATAAAATCAATCAAGCCCAAAGCTCCTCCATAGGGGGTATAACGTTAGATTGTTTTTTTCACAAGACTCCAAAGATTATTGGAAAAAAAGTCCAGATTTTACTGGAATTAAAAATATTTTCAGAAGTATACAGAAGAAACAATGGTCCCATGGGGCCTACATATACAGATCTTTCCAAATTAAAAAAATAATTTACAAAACAGCTCATTTAAAATTATGGACACTTTGGGGTTGATGTACTAAAGCTTGAAAGTGCAAAATTTGGTGCAGCTCCACACAGAAACCAATCAGCTTCAATGTTTTATTGTCAAAGCTTGATTGAACAAGCTGAGGTTAGAAGCTGATTGGCTATCATGCACAGCTGCACCAGTTTTTGCACACTCCAGCTTTAGTAAATCAACCCTTTTGTGTCAACAATATACCATAGAGTTTGATGCAGTAGATAAAGATATTGAAAAATTATACGCTGATAATGCCAATCTACTGTCAGATTCCACCTTTGAAAAATGTGAGAGTGCATTAAAACTATGGATAGAGTCCTTTGTAGGAGATTTTCTAAAAAACAAAGAAAATAAATTTGCCATGGACAAATTGGTATTGGTTCAAATGAGGCCTATAGATGGTTCCAGGAAAAAGGGAAAAAAACTGCGTTTTTTGAAAAATGTTTTACAGCAAAGTGGAGCAATTAGTGATTTAAATGACTCTCATGGATCTTCTTTATCTTCCTTTACTTCAGCTCAGACTAATACGCGTTATAAATCATTCAAGGGAAAGAAATCACAAAAGCGCAAAGGTGATGGTGAAGGTTTTCAAACATCTATGTCTGAACGCACTTCTTCACAGGCACGAAATGCTTCACACTCTAATAATTCTAAACAGGCACCCTCTCAATCCTCTATCACTAGCTCTGCCGATCTGGCAACTGTACCCTCTAATTCGTCACATATTTCTTCTTCATCTAAGGTAAGCTCAGCTGTCACGTACCTGGTGGGGGAGTCTGATGTGCAGGGAACAACCTCTCTTACTATCCCGACTCGCCGACCCCTGGAAGTGGGGACAGGAAGTTCTTGAGTATGGGGTGGCATGAGGACTTGGCAAGATGGTAGGTGCTAGTGTGAAGAGTCCTGCTGCAGGTATGGTGCAGGTCACTGATAGGCAGCTGGATGATACCAGCAGAGGGGCCGGGAGCCCGTGCTGTAGGCAGAGGGATAGTCCGAAGCAGGCTGGGTTGGCAACAGGCAGGCAGAGAGGTACCATAGGAGCAGGCAGAGAGTAGTTGGGTCACAAGCCAAGTTGTCATGAAGCGAGCAGCAAGGTACAGGGGAGCAGGCAGCAAGTAGTTGGGGTCACAAGCCGGGATCAGTGCAGGCAGACAGCTGGTAAGTCATGGACAAGCCGGGTCACATGAACTTAGGACAGCAGATAACAGGTAGCTCTGGAACACGGGATATGCTGTAGACTGGACAGCACTTGTTGCAAGGTGCTGCCCGTTTAAATAGGCTGTTTGGCGCCAGTGCCGGCGCGCACCCGTGCGCATGCGCGTGTGCCTGCTCACAGGAACAGGCATACTGCTGGAACCTTCAGACTGCATTCTCTGACATCAGCAAACACCAATGTTGTCATTAGTGATGTTCATACTGCACCAATTTTCACTATACAACCCCCTTTGGATTCGAAAAAAGGTGATTATTGTGGATTCCACCAAGCCCAAAGTGAATCCACAAAGCTTGAAGTCCTTGAAATGTTTCCTCTGTTGATCTTACTAGGGTCCAACTAGATGTTTTGCCTCTAGGTCTAACATTTTGTCCTACTCAGGAAATCAATTGATTTGAACTAATTACAGATGTTCACTTATTCACCCGAAAATTAATGTTCAAAGTCATTTATGGCAAAGAACACAAGTCAACAAAGGCTGACCCCCCAAGCGAAATTTGGAATAATCTCACCATTGAGGGCCTAAAGTCTCTTCAAGAGTTAATGGATTTGTGGAAGAGGGCCATTCACTGGACGAGTTGGTATCTGAGTTAGAGGAACAAATCTTCCCCTCTGATGTTTCAAGCCCACCCGGAGAAATATTGTACCCCCTACCACAATCCTATCATCCAAAATCTAGGGCATTTCCCTTGTTAAAAAAACAATCCTAATATCTGGGCTTTCACACAACAGGTAGTAAAAGAAATTCAAAATACCAAATGGAAAGAGTCTTCTCTGTCTAATCTTGATCTGGTCCACAAATTAGCCTTGGAGAGTCTAGCAGCTAATCCTGATTTAGTAATAAAGCCGGCCGAAAAAGGCGGCAACATTGTTGTCATGGACTGTGCAAAATATGAAGATATGGTCCTATTAATACTTAAAAATCAGGATTGGTACAAAAAAATTCCAGAAATGTATCTGGAAAGAATGGCCAAAAAATACAAGGGCTTAATCACTAAAGCCCTCATAAAGGGAACAATTGATAAGAAGACCTTTGAATACCTTGATGTAAAGACACCAAAAACACCTACTTTATACGCTTTACCTAAAATCCACAAGAGCCTCATCCAACCCCCTGGTAGGGCTATTGTATCAGGCAATGATTGCCTAACGGAACCTGCTAGCCAGCTAATTGATGACTACTTAAGACCTCATGTAAAGGCATTGACATCCCACATCCAGGACATGAGTGATCTAATTTGTGCCCTTGATGGAATTGATATACCAGAAGATGCATGGTTGGTGACTATAGACATTGAGGCCCTCTACAACTTCATCCCCTATGGGTCAGGGTTGTGGAGGGCTTCATATCAGAAAGGGGCACTACAGCTGCCCCGTATAACCAATTCATTACTAAGTTGCTAAAATGTATTTTAAACAACGTCTTTGTTCAATCCCTCCCACTTCCTCCAGGTGCAGGGGGTAGCAATGGGGACTCATTGTGCCCCATCGTATACCAACCTGTACCTGGGGGGGTAGGAGTGTGACCTTTTTGCCAGGGAGAAACTGCAGGGATTGGTGGGTGACATAGCCCCTTGGAAAAGATTTACTGATGATATTTTCTTAATTTGGGCAGGGTCAGAAAATGATTTAATTCTTTTTTTTTTTGGGCAAATTAAAGACCAATGAATACATTCTCAATTTCACAACAGCAATTTCCTAGATATCCAGATTTTTGTAGCTGAAGAGGTAACTTAGGGTCTATTCTATAAAGAAAGCCTTCATCAGGCAACTCCATTTTAAATGCAAACAGTTCACACCCAGGTCCTCTGATTTCCAGTATACCATATAGCCAATACTTGCGCTTAAAGCGCAATTGTTCCAGGCAAGAGGATTTTGAATCAGAAGCCAAGGCTACAGACACGCCCATTAAGTAGGGGCTATAGTAGATCCCTGCTCAAGAGGGCATATCAAAGAGCAAACTGACATAATAGACAATCCCTGCTGCATAGCAATAAAAATAGCAAAAAAGAAGATATTAATGTTAGACTAATCACGTGATATTCGGGTCAGTATCAACAAGTGACACATATACTGAAAAAATACTGGCACCTTTTGACTGGTGATGATGCTGTTTGCAACCACATAAAAGACTATCCAGAGATTACTTTTAGGAGATCAAGATCCCTGAGAGAGAGACCAGGGTGATAGCTAACGAATCAATAGATAAATACAACAAAATATGGAAAGCTTAGGTAACTTTCAAATACTCGAAAGATTACGATCACCTTACTGGATGAAGACATTCAAAACTGCAGGGGTCTACTGAGAACCATCTGGATTTAGAGACCCGTAGCCACCAATCAATCTATCTTACTCTACTTTGTTCTACTTTCTTCGATCTTTCTAACCCTTTTCTACCATATTTTTCTTCAGAGGCACTCTTTTACATCCTTAACACACAGGTGCAAGGCATAGACAGATCTTAAGATACTTCAGCACAATATGGATTGCACCACCCTAGATATTTTATATCTATTCATACGTTTATCCTGTAAATTCAAATTTGCATTTTTATGACCTCTAGGAGCTTTTTAAGAATGCAAGCTGTTCGGCTTTTGACGTCTATGATTGCGATGAATTTCACAGATTCTATTGACTGTACACATGTACAATGTATATGTTTGTTAACGTGCATTTTTCTAATAAATATACTGTTTAAAAAAAAGATCCCTGAGAGACCAGCTGGTTCATAGTCACTATGCCCCCATCTGTAAAACAAGTCCTACACAACAAACAGGCACAGTTCCGTGCCATAAATGCAACTTTTGTCAATATATCTGGAAAGCAAAACAGAGTTGCCCAATGGTCAAACATATAAGCCTTCTTTTCTTGCCACCTGCCAATCAGTTGGAGTGGTATATTTTATGCAATGTCAATGTGGCATGTTCTACGTTGGCAAAACCAAAAGACCCTACTTCCACAGAATCAGAGACCATATAAAATTAGTCACTGCCAAGATATTTGAGAGTCCAATTAGGACAACATGGGATTATATCATCAGTTTGATGCCTCTCTAATGAGTTTTTTGCCCTAGAATACATCCCTACTAATGAAGGGGGGGGGGTGATGTTGACAGACTGCTTCTACAGAAAGAAGCCAAATTGATATTTAATTTATCTGCTACTAAACATCCAGTTTTGAATGTGGCCCTAAGTTTCCAACCATTTCTTGGCTAGGGACATATTAGAGTTTTCATTTAGGTCAGTTAAAGCCCTTTTCACAGTGAAAAGGTGGATTTATTGAATACGTCTTAGTTCACTATGTACATTCTAAATAATTTTATGTATTTTTGTTGTAAATATCTGATTTTTTGTTGGCCCGTTGCAGATACTCTCCCTCATTTCTGATTTTGAGAAGTTTGGGGATCAGTGACTGCCTTGGATGATTTCTAGAGAGTAGGTGGCCGTTTGGACACCCAGGACATTGCCCTGGCTGAGGTTCTTTACTATGATTCGGGGCTGGTAATGCCACTTTTTGCTCTTTTCAGGTTCAGTCAGTTCAATTTTATCAAAAACCAAAAATTAAAAATTCATAAATTATAATAAATTTAGAATTCTCTTCATCTATGATAATACGATTCTTTGTCTCTTTCTCCATAACCCTTATACATAGCACAGACATCACACCATTAACTTTTTAGCTTGTTTCTAAGGGCAGTTTGTTAATCAGCCTTATATGTGATTTTTTTTTCTTCTTTTAAATACAGAGTTTTTAATCGCATAAAGTTACCTGTCTGTCTGTGATTGTGAGTACAGTACAGATTGCTGACATAATTTATAAGAGGGTTACTGTATTTATAAAAGTCCCTCCTTAGATTGAAGCTAGTTGCCCACAGTCTCTATGTATAGATTGCAATGTATTGCCCTCACTACAAAGTGCAATATCCCTATGCATAGGTAGCTTCAAAGATGGCTGCGGCGGCTTCACACATGCGCAGTACATAGGTCCCGGTCACATGTATCGCGCTGATGGGTGCGAGTGGCTGAGAAATATAAGGATCCAGATTGGATGACTGCTCGATTTGAGCAACCAATGAGCAACCGCACTCGGGCAGTGACGTCACACGCAACCCAAGTT
Source organism: Glandirana rugosa (assembly GCA_018402905.1). Classification (NCBI taxonomy): domain Eukaryota; kingdom Metazoa; phylum Chordata; class Amphibia; order Anura; family Ranidae; genus Glandirana; species Glandirana rugosa. The sequence continues at coordinate 1,500,682 of BLSH010517255.1, read as the reverse complement.
AGGGGGATGTTTAAATCCATAGTGGCAGCAGCTGGTTGTACGGCTGTCTGCTCTGATGGATGGACACACATAATGGGAACTTGGTTAAAGGTAAAGAGAAGCTCTATAGCTAAACTCTGTCAGTTCTTCTTGCTCTCTGTTTAGTGCTTATGCTGCAACAATCTTTCCCTTGGCTTTTTGTGCAGGTTGCTTTGTTCTTCCCCTGACACGGAGCTCATCTGTGCCTTATAGGGGATTAAGGCAAAAAAACACAAAAGAGCAGAGTGTGTGAACTGATGCTGACCACAAAGTTACATAATGTATGGATTAAAAAAAAATGCCCAATTAAGTAGCATATTTTTTTTTAGTGTGGATAAAAACATAGGGGACTCTATTGATCTATCCCCCTTATCAGAGGCTAAAATTTGCTCCCCTAGAGGTTAAATTCTCAACTGATAAATTATTTAGTTTCATTGCAAATTATGTGGCATAAACAGTGAATTTTATCAAATAAAATAAAATAAAGCATAAATACTCAATGATTGTTTAAATGTACAGCAGTAGACAGTTGCAGTTAGCTATATATTAACCCCTTGCTGATAAATTTGATATAATTAAACAATATATGTTCCATCAGTGGTGGTATCCCCTTGGGGGTTCACCAAATGCTCCAGTGAATATCCATGTGCAGCCGTGTCCAAGACTCCATTGTTTTCTGGATGTGAGAAGAGGGAGAGGGGCGTTATTGGGTCAACTAATATTCATATTTGTATAGAAGTTTGTGTAATTGTTAGTAAAACATTTAATATAGCAATGTTATTGCCATTTATGTATGATGACAACCCATCCCATGCAAATGTCCTAAAGTTAGAGGTTAAATTGTCGATTTATCTGCATTTTAAAAAATGTTTTTGTCTATTCTAGAAAATGTAGTAACATAAGGTGTTAATAAGACTCCTGAAGAAGCCGGCATCAAGGTGAAACATGTAGAGCACACACCTATGTATTTGCACTGTATGATACTTTCTTGGTGGTCTTTTATACAAAACTTTGTTAAAATAAAAAATTATTTTTACCATTCAATTGTTTTCTTTTTAACACTGCCACCTTTAAATCCCATATTTATTTAAAATCATGTTTCTAGTCTACCAATGCCGCTTCTCTCTAGTGCTTCTTTCTGTATTCTCAATCTGACATCATCAGGTACAAAGAGGACTAGCGTTGTACATGAGGATGGCGAGGGCACGTCCACAGCCTGGAGTGTCGAAAAGAGGAGGAGAGCACAAGCTACCAGGGGAGCAAGAAATAAGGGCCAACTGCAAGAGTATTTGATTTTTCAAGCATTAAGCTTTATCTAATTTTAGCTGGAACTGGCCTTCAACTTGCTTATCAGTTACTTAAAGTGTTACTAAACCCACAACAGTAAAATCAGTCTGTATATGCAGTAAAGCATGCTTGTTATACTCACTGTGGAACCTAAGGGGTTAATTCTCCACATTGTGTAAAAAGGTTATTTAATCCTGTCTTCTCTTATCCTCCCCTTCTTCCACTGTCCCCAATCCATCTGCTGATAGTAGAGAGCCTTTGGAGTCACTCTCCACATGCTCAGTTTGGTGTGTGGTAGACATTTTTTTTTTTCTTGGGAGGGTGCATGTGATCAGCACAGGGCCAATGAGCACTGTCCAGAAAAAATGTCAGGGGTCCTGACTGCCTGTGAGAATGAAAACTCCTCCTACAAGCTTTAACCAGACACTGATAGAAGTCACAAGACTGCTATAGTATATACTGCTGATGAGAAAACTGCTGATGATAAACATTTTTTCACCTTCTTTCATTTAGAAAATAGAGTGGGGGGGGGGTGTTATAACCCTGTCAGTTTTTGTTTGTTTTGTTTTTTCTTCATTGGGTAAATTTCCTTTCACTTCCTGTCCCATAACCAAAAACAGAAAGTGACAGAAAATCCGTCCAATGTGAGGGAATACCTGATTGTCACGAGGGTCACCAAAACTAGTTTCCCCACCAGTGGCGGCCCATCAATAGGGGGCACTTGGGCGCCGCACCCTCCCCCAAGCCAGTAATGAAAAAAAATGGTCCTTTAAGAGTGCCCACTGCCCAGGCGCCAGATAGTGTGTATACAAGTAATTTCTTCTTCTTGCAATCAGCTGACTGCATCTGAGAAAGGTATTTGGTGTGTGTTAAGAGTGTGTTCAGGGCACCAGCAAGGTGCTCACACTCTACAAACTGATTGCCTCCTGAGGCTCCTGTGTGTTTCATTGGCGTGGAGGACGGTGGGCGTGAGTGGAGCTTTTTTCCAGCGCCGCTGCGTCACTTCCACTTTCTCATCACTGTGTGAAGTGGACTGGAATGAGCCAGGCCTGAGCGGTGCCTCTGTCCTCTCTCCAGACTGAGGCTGACTGCAGCAGGATCGTGATTCAATACAGGCACAGGCAGCTAAAGGAGATGAGCAGTGCAGTTTCCTGAGATATTGGAAGAGAAAATTGGATCAATGATTAGCTGAAAGTTTCAGTTCAGGTGAAGGTTTTCCATCTGAGAGTCTCAGTCTCGTATTGTGAGTTTTGAGAAACACTAGTCCAAGTCCAAGGTAATTTTATGACAATTTGATAACTGGAGGCTAGGAGGGTCTGTGATGACACAAAGGTAGCTGTGTGTGGGTTGTCAGCAACTTGGGAGGCAGGTAAATGATTGACCTCTATGGTTGATTCTTGCAGCTTCATTTAATGATGTATGCTCTGCAGTGTCATCTATGCAATCGCATTGTCAGCAGTCTGGCTTAGTGTGTACCCTATCTGTGATGCTGTATACCCTATCTGGTGATGCTGTATACCCTATGTGTGATGCTATATACCCTATCTGGTGATGCAGTATACCCTATCTGTGATGTTGTATACCCCTATCTGGTGATGCTGTATACCCTATCTGGTGATTATTATTATTATTATACAGGATGTATATAGCGCAAACAGTTTACGCAGCGCTTTAAAACTTGAGGGTAGACAGTACAAATACAATACACATAAATACAGTAGGAATCAGAGGGCCCTGCTCGTTAGAGCTTACAATCTAAGAGGGAAGGTCAAGAAGTACAACAGGTAATAACTGTGGGGGATGTGCTGATGGAGAAGATAAATGTACAGTTGTTAGGTGGGAGCCAGATAGGCTTCTCTGAAGAGATGAGTTTTCAGGGATCGTCTGAAGGTGGACAAAGTAGGAGAAAGTCGGACAGATTGGGGTAGAGCATTCCTGAGGATGGGAGAGGCTCTGGAGAAGTCATGGAGGTGAGCATGGGATGGGGTGACAAGGGCGTTAAAGAGCAGGAGGTCTTGGGAGGAGTGAAGAGATCAATTTGGTTGGTATTTTGAGACTAGGTTAGTGATATAGCTGGGGGCCAGGTTGTGGATGGCTTTATAACTTATTGTTAGTATCTTGACTTTAATATGTTTGTTGAGTGGCAGCCAATGGAGGGATTGACATAGGGGTGTAGCAGACGCAGAGCGTTTTTTAAGGTGGATGAGCCTGGCAACAGCGTTCATAATGGGCTAAAGTAGGGATAGGCTATTTAGAGGTAAGCCAGGGAGGAGGGAGTTGCAGTAGTCGAGGTGAGAGATGACCAGGGAATGAATTGGAAGCTTTGTGGTGTCATTGGTTAGGAAGGGGCGTATGTTGGAGATGTTGCGGAGGTTGAGGCAGCAAATTTTGGATAGCGATTGGATGTGGGGCTGAAAGGTTAGTTCGGAGTCCAGGATTACACCTAGGACCTTGGCGCGGGGAGACGGGTTGTTGATTTTGACAGAGAAACCTGGGGAAGTGGAACGTGGGGGAGGAAATATCATAAGCTCGGTTTTGGATAGGTTGACCAAACAATGACCACTGCCTACACCTATAACTGGCCTTTGCAGCAAGGAGCATTGGAGGGCAACAAATAGCAAAAAAGGGACCAAGGATAAATCCAAGGCAAATACCAAGCTCTACTTACCAGCCAGCCTGCGACCAACCAGATTAACCTATCTAACAGTATGCGTTTAAAAACAGGGGTTTAGTTGCACAAATTTGCAAATGCATGCATAAGCTACAGGCCCTACCAAGGCACCATGTGATCTGTAGTCCTATCTCTGACTTGTAAGAGGTTCCACAGTGGAAGCACATACATTTAATAAGATAGGTGAAGGAAGATGGTCTGGAGGGGGCCCCACCCCTCCTTAAAGCTGCAGGGGCACATTGAACACCCAGCATATAGCACAGTGGCAGCAAAGATGTCAATGCATTGCCTGACCAAAAAACAAACATATCAAACAATGAGCACTGCCTACACCTATATCTGGCCTTTGCAGCAAGGAGCATTGGAGGGCAACAAACAGCAAGTTTGAGGAAGTGATGTGACATCCAGGCTGATATGTCTGTTAGTAAGTTGGTGATGCGCGAGGAGACAGATGAAGAGATCTGGGGGGTTGAGAGATAAATTTGTGTGTCATCAGCATAGAGATGATACTGAAAGCCATGGGAGGCAATCAACTGACCCAGGGAGGTGGTGTAGATTAAGAAAAGGAGAGGTCCAAGAACAGAACCTTGGGGGACACTAACAGAGAAAGGGAGAGGAGAGGAGGAAGTAGAGTTGTAAGTGACACTGAAGGAGCAGTGGGATAGGTAGGATGAGAACCAGCGAAGAGTACAGTCACGGAGACCAAAGCAGTGGAGTTTTTTGAGGAGGAGGGGGTGGTCCACTGTGTCAAAGGCAGCAGAGAGGTCCAGGAGTAGTAGTACAGAATAGTGTCCATTGGTTTTAGAAGTTAGTAGGTCATTAGTGAGTTTAAGGAGAGTAGTTTCCATGTAGTGTTGAGAGTGAAATCCGGACTGAAGGGGATCAAGAAGTTTGTTCATGGTCAGATGGTCACTCAGTCGGTTGTAGACCAGTCTTTCAATGAATTTGGAGGAGAAGGGGAGTAAGCAGATGGGGCATAGGTTGTTAATATTGGTGGGGTCCAGTGAGGGCTTTTTAAGGATAGGGGTGACTAGGGCATGTTTTAGAGAGTTTGGGAAGATGCCAGAAGAGAGGGAAAGATTAAAAATGTGAGTTAGAGAGTGTAGAATCCAGTCAGAGGGTGAGCGTAGCATTTGTGAGGGAGCAGCATCCAGGGGGCAGGTGGATAGATGGGTGTTCAATAAAAGTTTAGCAACCTCGCTAATACTAGCAGGGTTGAATGTGGAAAGTAGTGATTGTATCTGTGGGCATGGGGTATTTACGCGCATTGGAGATTTCCTCAAGTGATTGGCAATCTTCTGGGCAGTGAGTGAATTAGAGGGTGGAGGCAGTGGAGGACAGAATAGAGTGTTAAAGGTTGAGAAGAGTTGATGGGGGACTGGATGATAATGTGTTAATGAGTGTGATAAAGTAGGTCTGTTTGGCAGTTTGGAGGCAGGAATAGTATTTTAGGAGGGTAGATTTGTAATGTTTGAAGTCTTCTTGGCTACGTTTTCTAAGACTTCTGGTGTTGTCTGTTTTCCAGGGTTGTAGCGGCCGGGGCCTGATTCTACGTGTAGTGAGGGGGGCAAGCTTGTCTAGGGAGGATGACAGTGAGTTGTTGTAGATGAGTGTGGCTAAGTTGGGGGCAGGACAGGGGTGAAATTTTATCATAAAGGTGGTCAGTAGCAGAGTAGAGAAGAGAAGGGTTGAGGTGGCGAAGGTTTCTACGGGTAACTGTTAGGTGGTTGGAGGGAGAGGAGGTGGAAGACAGCGAGAGAGTGAAACTAATAAGGTGGTGATCAGAGAGTGGGAGAGGATTGCTGGAAAGGTTGCACAGAGTGCACAGATAAGAGAAGACAAGGTCTACAGTGTTGCCGTTGGAGTGAGTAGGAGCCTGTATCCATTGCTTTAGGTCGAGAGATGAGGTTAGACTGAGAAGTTTAGAGGTAAGAGCAGTGGTGCTGTATACCCTATTTGTGGTACTGTATACCCCTATCTGGTGATGCTGTATACCCTATCTGTGATGCTGTATACCCTATCTGTGATGCTGTATACCCTATCTGGTGATGCTGCATACTCTATCTGTGATGCTGTATACCCCTATCTGGTGATGTTATATGCCCTATCTGTGATGCTGTATACCCTATCTGATGATGCTGTATACCCTATCTGGTGATGCAGGGCTGTATACTCCTGAAACAATGGGTGGAATCTATAAGGGGTGGGACTTATGAGAAGTGGGAGGGGCCAGATAGGAAGGGTGGGGTCTGGCGCCCGCCATCCTAAAATTTCACCAGCCGCCACTGGTCCACACTGAAAATGTCCTCTTCATTCCTGTTCTGGTGACAACCCAGAAACATTTTTGGTGACAATAATAGTGGTAAACCGCATATATAGAGAGGGTGAATCTCCCTAACACACACAGACACAGCATAGCACAAACCGCAATTAATTTAATGCTATTGATATGCTGTATAAAATATATCATTTTTGCTTGTGCTTATAGTCCTACTTTAAGTGTAGACCATTCATTACAAAAATGTCCAGCTTATATTAAATGTATTTAAATATATATATATATATATATATATATATATATATATAGGTATATTTTTAGTAGTTGTAGAATATAAAATAAAAATTGTAAACATTTTTTCAAATAAATCAAACTTAAAATGTTCCATTCCCTATATACTGTATTTAACAACAAAAATATTATTTAAATAATTAAAGATAATTAATACTAGTATAATATGACACATATTTAATCACAGTTTTACCTGTACACATGTGTGTGCATGTGCATAACATTTGCTTAACACTGTGAGGCTCATTTACTAAAGGATCTGAAAATGTTCACCCAACAAAATGTGTGAAGATTCATTCCAATTAGCCAATCGTGCAAATAGGATAAGTAAGCTGGTATTTTCTTTTCAAGTAATTGTTTATTAGGATTGAATCTTCATATCAGACAGCAAATGTTTCTACAGATTATTCATCAATCACCAGTGATAGATCATTCATATGCCCAAAATGTGACAACTGTAGAGCTCATTTTTAATACAGGTTTTTAAGTATTATTAATTTGGAGAAACACATTTAGGTCTATTACCCAAGTTTCATACAACTTTCACACACTTTTCCAATTAAATCCAATTACAAAAAGTGTGACTCTTTGGTGAAAGTTGTATGAATGTTGAGTTAAAACATTTATTAATAGACCTTTATGAATTACATTATAAGGTAAAAACGTGATGTTCCTTGATTCCTAAACGGTTTTGTTATGTGCACAACAGAATGGCCACCACCCAAACACATACAAATACAAATATTTCAGGCTTAGAATTCCCTGATATAAATCAAAAAGTATTTTAAATATTCTGATTTAGCTTATATTTAGAAAGATATCATAGGCTAAGTAAAATTAAATATAAGATGCCACTGTTTATTTCATGCAATTTTAAAGGTTCATTCCTGATTCTAAAAATTACAGTAATTATAAAAAAAATACTTTAAAGCAAAAACATTATTTTATCCATTATTTTATAGCATTAAACCTCAATCAATCATTGCCTTGTTTGAAAGGAATGTTGCCTAGTTATTAGGTCTTTGAACTATTAGATTGAAAATTTGACTTTACAGTAGTGAATATGTGTCTTCTGTTCTGAGCCAGGTATGGAAGTACATCCCTGTTGCATTTGATGGAACCATGGTCTGTTGAGTAAATCAGGTCAAAAACAAACTCTAATGTTGGCCATATAAACTGCTGTGTTCTGCTGCTTTTGATAAGTTCTAAATGTGCAAAAACAAACAGATTAATGCCATCTACTGCCATCGTTGCCATATAGATACACTGTAGATGGCTTGCATCCATTTGACCACTTTTGCTTTTCAATGTTGGTATGGTGGTTGAATGTGCCTGAAACTGCAAGTAAACTGTTGTGTGCATAGTTGGCTTTAGGAGCGTTTCCCCCCTGCCAAATCACAGTGCAGTGCACAGACGTCTATTAGATTGTGCATTTTTGGAAACCACACCAAAAGTCCTGCATGCTGCATCTGTGGTGCGCTTTCAGAAAATGCACCATATATGAACAATCTAATATAAGTTCATAAGAAACCGCGGGTAACCCACACAAAAATCATGAGTACACTGCGCTGCAGTGTGAAACCACTCTTATGCTTGACTGCATACTTTAAAAAAGCTAAATCCGACTCAAGATTACTACATATATAAATATAAGTGGACAATAACATTTATAGGTAATAACACCAGAGATTGTTGATCTCCTCCTGGAGCATCAGGAAGACTTTATTCCCCTAGTTGTGAATTGGACCATGCTTTATTGGGGCTTTTTGCCTTTCTTTGGATCAACTGCGGGTATACAATTGTGTATATGGAGGGTTTCTATTAGTTCTTGTTTCTATTGTTTGAACTAGATGGACCTGTGTGTTTATTCAGGGCCGGTTCATACCTGAAAGGGTGTGATCATGTGACTGGTTCAGATTGCTCTTAGAAATAGGTAAGGATACATATTTTCCTTTCACAGAGTAGAGAGAATATAGTTTACAAGAGGGGTGGGAGCAGATTTAAGATTAGTTAGGAATAGGCTTGGCTTCCACTTTAAAAATTGTGCACTGCAAGTATTAACTACTCCTTTTGTCTGGGGGAGAGTGCTTACACTTAAACTTACTCCCCCAGCAGATGGCGATCCCCCACATGCTGTCCCTCTGCTACCATCCTCTGCCCTACTGACACCGTCCTCTGCCCTACTGACACCGTCCTATGCCCTACTGACACCATCCACTGCTCTACTGACACCATCCACTGCTCTACTGACACCATCCACTGCCGTACTGACACAATCCACTACTCTACTGACACAATCCACTGCTCTACTGACACCATCTACTGCTCTACTGACACCGTCCACTGCTTTACTGACACTGTCCACTGCTCTACTGACACCGTCCACTGCTCTACTGACACCATCCACTGCTCTACTGCACACCGTTCACTGCTCTACTGACACCATCCACTGATCTACTGACACCATCCACTGCCCTACTGACACCATTCATTGCTCTACTGACACCATCCACTGCTCTACTGACACCGTCCACTGCTCTGCTGACACCATCCTCTGCCCTACTCACACCATCCACTGCTCTACTGACACCATCCACTGTCCTACTGACACAATCTACTGCTCTTTTCCATTAACAGTTTTTTATTGAAACTCAGTGCAATATTATACATCCACATAAATCATCATGGTCAATATCAACAGGCTTGTATTGACAGAGGGTGCATTCAAGTAGCAGTTCCGTTACAGGTGAACATTGAGCATCAGCTTTTCTATAACTTTTTAAGGAAAGCAAGAAAGGGGAAAGAGGGGGGGAATAAAGCAGGTAAGGGAAGAAAGAAAAGGATAATGAAGAAGAGAGAAGTAGTGGATGTCGTTCAATCCGAGTCGTCCTGGAGATGCCATGGCACCCAAACTGCTTATGAGCCTCCAATCAGTCCTGTAGTCTAGCTGTCATTTTTTCCATCAGCTCTTCGTCTTTAATTCTGGTGTATAGGGCTTTCCGTGTTTGGGGTTCATGCCGTTTCCAATTTAAAGCCACAAGGCACCTCGCCGCCGTGAGGATGTTGCGTATGAGCTTCCTATGAGGTTTAGACAAAGCTTGTGGGGGGAGACCTAGCAGGAAGAATGCTGGTGTCATGGGGATGTGAGAGCTGACCAGGTTACGTATGAGTTGGTGCACGTCTGCTAATAGGGCGTGATCACAGGGCAACTCCAGTATATGTGTAAGAGGGTGCCTTTGTCCCGTAGGCACCTCCAGCACCTATCCAACGTCGCAGGATATATGGAGTGAAGAACGTCAGGGGTCATGTACCAAAAAAAAAAAAATTATAGGAGTTCTCTTTATATAAGGTGCGGAGGGAGCTCTTGGATGCCTGGGACCAAATGATCTGCCAGTCAGTTATAGACCAGGTGATACCCAGTGCTTTTTCCCATTTACGCATGTACAAGTGTTTTCCCTGTACCTGAGTCGAGTAAGTGTTCAGAATTTTATAGATGTCTGAAATCATCCCTCTTCTGGCCGACCCTTCTAGGATTATACGCTCAAAGGGGGAAGGGGCTGAAAACTGGAGGGTGGTCGTAATGGACTGGAAATAATGTCAGATTTGCAGGTAACTGTAGAATGTGAGATGGGGAAGCCCATATTTGTCTTGCAGCTTGGCAAATGGTAAAAGTGTCCTGGTAACGGGATCGACTAAGTGGCCAAAGTGAAATAGGTTCCTTGTTGCCCAGGGGGAGGACATCTGGTGGGTGAGGCCAGCAGGTAGTTCTGGGTTATATAGGAAGGATGTCAGTAAGGACTGGTCTGAATCTAGACCATGTTGACAAGACAGTGTCCGCCAATGTGATCTCAGGTGGGAGACAGATCTCAGCATACAGTCCGCGGGGACTTCAGCATTCGAGCTCCAGAGGAAACTGTTGGGATGGATTGGGCTAGCCATAGCTTTTATATTTCTGTCCATTTATTATAGGATCGCTGGGATACGAGTAGACTCTTTTGATGTTCGTCTGGACGACGTCATGCAGACCTTGATGTTTACTGTGTCCCAGGGGGTTAGTCAGGAGAATTGAAGAGCGTGACTTCCCCCAGATCGTAAGGGATTGTATTAAACAATGATGGTTCGTCGGGTCGAGGTTCGGTAATGGAGGACCAAGTGGGTCGCTAGGATATTATTTACCTGTCTTTATATTTTCGATACCGATCGGGTTAGGTAGGGTTGTCAAAGGAGACCTCGAGCTTACGACTTCAGGGGCGCCTGACATACGACTCTAGACAGAGG
>BLSH010517255.1:1469855-1484370 GCA_018402905.1 Glandirana rugosa | reverse complement strand
ATATGAGCAGATAATATTGCCCGAAACACTTCAGAATTCATCCTGCTACTTATGTCAGCAGTCACATCATCAATAAATACAAGAGAACCAGTTCCATTGGCAGCCATACATGCCCACGCCATGATACTACCACCACCATGCTTCACCGATGAGGTGGTATGCTTTGGATCATGAGCAGTTCCTTTTCTTCTCCATACTCTTCTCTTCGCATCACTCTGGTACAAGTTGATCTTGGTCTCATCTGTCTATAGGATGTTGTTCCAGAACTGTGAAGGCTTTTTTAGATGTTGTTTGGCAAACTCTAATCTGGCCTTCCTGTTTTTGAGGCTCACCAATGGTTTACATCTTGTGGTGAACCCTCTGTATTCACTCTGGTGAAGTCTTGATTGTTGACTTTGACACACATACACCTACCTCCTGGAGAGTGTTCTTGATCTGGCCAACTGTTATGAAGGGTGTTTTCTCCACCAGGGAAAGAATTCTTCGGTCATCCACCACAGTTGTTTTCCATGGTCTACGGGGTCTTTTGGTGTTGCTGAGCTCACCGGTGCAGTCTTTCTTTTTAAGGATGTTCCAAACAGTTGATTTGGACACACCTAATGTTTTTGCTATCTCTCTAATGGGTTTGTTTTGTTTTTTTCAGCCTAATTTATTTTATTTATTTATTTTAGGTACTTATATAGCGCCGTCAATTTACGCAGCGCTTTTACATATACATTGTACATTCACATCAGTCCCTACCCTCAAGGAGCTTACAATCTAAGGTCCCTAACTCACATTCATACATATACTAGGGCCAATTTAGACAGGATCTAATTAACCTCACAGCATGTCTTTGGAGTGTGGGAGGAAACCGGAGTACCCGGAGGAAACCCACGCAGGCACAGGGAGAACATGCAAACTCCAGGCAGGTAGTGTCGTGATCGGGATTCGAACCAGCGACCCTCTTACTGCTAGGCGAAAGTGCTACCCACTACACCACTGTGCTGCCCTAATGATGGCTTGCTTCACTGATAGTGAGAGCTCTTTGGATCTCATATTGAGAGTTGACAGCAACAGATTCCAAATGCAAATAGCACACTTGAAATGAACTCTGGACCTATTATCTGCTCCTTGTAAATGGGATAATGAGGGAATAACACACATCTGGCCTTGGAACAGCTGAGCAGCCAATTGTCCCATTACTTTTGGTCCCTTAAAAAGTGGGAGGCACATATACAAACTGTTGTAATTCCTACACCGTTCACCTGATTTGGATGTAAATACCCTCAAATTAAAGCTGAATGTCTGCAGTTAAAGCACATCTTGTTAGTTTCATTTCAAATCCATTGTGGTGGTATATAGAGCCAAAAAGATTAGAATTGTGTCGATGTCCCAATATTTATGGACCTGACTGTAAATCCAGCGAGTGGGCCACCCCAGGCGTGTGTGAGCTGCAGAGAGGAGGCTGCCTGAGCGTATGTCTTAGGTGGTCCTAGGGGTGTTTGGCTGGGGCCCCGGGTGGCGCTGGAGTCCCTTGAGCGAGGAGGCCTTTGTGCCTTAGGTGAGAATGGGGATGGGGGTCTCAAAGCATGCCGCCCAAGCGGTTCCTATGGATGTCGGAGTCGGGGGGAATGAGGAGGTGAATGTGCCATCAGGGGAGAGTTCTCTGATGGTGTGGGTGAGGGAGAGCCCTCTCTCTGGATGCCAGGATCCGAGAGCGTTCGGAAGAGGCGCGGGAAGGCCTCCAAGCACTGCGTGTACTCCGGAAGGGCTTGTAGGCCGGGCAGGCCCTGCTGATGGGACAAGGCCGCCAGTTGCTGGTGTGTGGGGGTGAGACTCACTGCTGATAGCTCGGTGAGTACCACTCCTTGGTCCGGAGTCTGGTAGTGGACTGACCCCTACTCTTCGCTCGCTCTCCCGCCCGGCCTGTGGAGCTGTCCAGGGGATCACGGCAGTAATCCGAGGAGGGAGGAGGCCTCCGGCGCCATCTTGTCCCGGACCGCGTGCGGCATGTCAGGCGGGGAGAAGTAGTCTTTCAAGTTGCCCGATGAGCCCGGTGGCGGTTGAGACGAGCCACAGGCTTTGGCAGAGTGGGTGGTCCTGGATCTACCCATCCAAAATGTGGATTTTGCCCCCAAAATCCCTCTAGGAGCGGCAGCTGAGAGAGAGCTGTGGAATCAGGCTGCCATTCGGGTCGGCTTCTTTTCACGCCCCCATCCACTCCTCTACTGACACAATCCACTGCTCTACTGACACCATCTACTGCTCTACTGACACCATCCACTGCTCTACTGACACTGTCCACTGCTCTACTGACACTGTCCACTGCTCTACTGACACCGTCCACTGCTCTACTGAACACCATTCACTGCTTTACTGACACTACCCACTGCTCTACTGACACCATCCACTGCCCTACTGACGCCATCCATTGCTCTACTGACACCATCCACTGCTCTACTGACACGTCCACTGCTCTGCGTACACTATCCTCTTCCCTACTGACACCCTCCATTGCTCTACTGACAGCATACACTGCTCCACTGACACCATCTACTGCCCTACTGACACAATCCACTGCTCTACTGACACAATCCACGCTCTACTGACACCGTCCACTGCCCTACTGACACCGTCCACTGCTCTACTGACACCATCCACTGCCCTACTGACACCGTCCACTGCTCTACTGACACCGTCCACTGCCCAGTATGACGAGGACAAAGGGACACCAGGGACAGAGAGGGATGCCGGGGACAGAGAGGGACATAGTGCGACAAAGATAGAAAGGGACGAAGTACAACGAGGACAGAGAGGGACGAGGACAGAATTCCTCCATCCTATTCCTTCTCCAGTTTTATCTCCTCCATCCCATGTCCTCCTCCATCCCATGTACTCCTACTTCAGTCCCATCTCCTCCATCCCACATCCTCCTCTTCCATCCCATGTCCTCCTCCTCCTCCTGCAGTCCTATCTCCTCCATCCCATATGCTCCTACTCAAGTTCCATCTCCTCCATCCCACATCATCCTCCCCCAGTCCCATCTCCTCTATCCAAAAACCTCCTCCTCCAGTCCCATCTCCTCCATCCCATGTCCTCCTCCTCCTCCAGTCCCATCTTCTCTATCCCATGTCCTCCTCCTCCTCATGCAGTCCTATCTCCTCTATCCCATATACTCTGTGACGTTATGTGAGGCGGGATAGTCGACGGGCGATATTTGTCGCCTTGCATGCGTTCACTTGTGTGGACTAGGGAGAGTCTGACCAGGGTTCTACCAGCCACCGTGGCAGAGCTGATTTCCGGCCTGGAGTTTCTGGTGCCCCCAAATCCCCCTTCAGCTGCTTGAAATAACCAGGAAGAGATCTCAGTTGGTCTCTGGCCTGGGACTCAGTATGCCTACACTAACAGAGCTACACCTTGAGAGTTGGCAGCTCTAAGGACTGCAAGAGAAAAGGTTTGCGTTTGTTTTGTTTGAGGATGTCAGGGACAAGCCCGACATGGTATAGAGAGCTATCCTCCTCTGTATTAGTTTAGCGCTGGACTGCAAGGTTTTTGTTTGTTTTATGGCTTGCAACCTATTACCAAATAAAACTGTCAACCCGCCAGATTTTAAGAAAGTTTGCCTTCAAGCTGCCTTCTTCCCAGGTAAGTTGATCTACATGGGCTAATCTCATACAACTCCTACTCCAGTTCCATCTCCACCATCCCACATTCTTCTCCTCCTCCTCCACCAGTCCCATCTCCTCCATCCCATGTCCTCCTCCTCCTTCAGTCCCATCTCCTCCATCCCATATACTCCTATTACAGTTCCATCTCCTCCATCCCATATATTCCTCCTCCAGTCCCATCTCCTCCATCCAAATACCTCCTCCTCTTCCTCCAGTCCCATCTCCTCCATCCCATGTCCTCCTTCTCCTGAAGTCCCATCTCCTCCATCCCATGTCCTCTTTCTCCTGAAGTCCCATCTCCTCCATCGCATGTCCTCCTCCTCCTCCATTCCCATCTCCTCCATCCCATGTCCTCCTCCTCCTCCATCTCGCATACTCCTACTCTAGTTTCATCTCCTCCATCCCATGTCCTCCTCCACCAGTCCCATCTACTCCACCCAAAAACCTCTACCTCCAGTCCCATCTCCTCCATTCCACATACTCCTACTCTAGTTCCATCTCCTCCATCCCCTGTCCTCCTCCTCCTCCTCCTGAAGTCCCATCTCCTCCTCCTCCTGAAGTCCCATCTCCTCCATCTCATGTCCTCCTCCTCCTCCTGCAGTCCCATCTCCTCCATCTAAAAACCTCCTCCTTTTCCTCCAGTTCCATCTCCTCCCTCCCACATACTCCTACACTAGTTACATCTCCTCCATCCCATGTCCTCCTCCTCCTGAAGTCCCATCTCCATCCCATGTGCTCCTCCTCCTGAAGTCCCATCTCCTCCATCCCATGTCCTCCTTTACCTGCTGTCCCATCTCCTCCATCCCATATACTCCTACTCTAGTTCCATCTCCTCCATCCCACATCCTCCTCCTCCTTCTCCAGTCCTCCCATGTCATCCATCCAAAAACCTTCTCCTCCTCCTCCAGTCCCATTTCCTCCATCCCACATACTCCTACCCTAGTTCCATCTCCTCCATCCCACATCCTGTTCCTCCACCAGTCCCATCTCTTCCAACACAGGAGGGAGAAAATTGGACAGGAGAGGAGCAGTGGGACAGGTGGGGGGAAGTGTGACAGGAGGGGAACAGGGAGACAGGAGGGGGGAGTGTCACAGGAGAAGAACAGCATAAGAGGAGGGGGGCAGTGTGACAGCCAGATGAAAGGGGGGCAGCGGAACAAGAGGGGGCAGCAGGACAGGTAGGGGACAGCGGAACTTGAGAGGGAAGTGCCATGGGAGGAGGTCAGCGAGACAGGTGGGGGGCAGCAGGACAGGAGGGGGGAATGTCATGGAAGGGGGCCAGCGGGACAGGTGAGAGGCAGTGTCACAGGTGGGGGGCAGAGGGACAGGTGAAGGGGCAATGTCACAGATGGGCAGGGTAATGTCACAGGTGGGCAGGGTAATGTCACATCACAGGTGGGGGGGTAATGTCAAAGGTGGGGAGGTAATGTCACAGGTGGGGGGGTAATGTCAAAAGTGGGGGGTAATGTCACAGTTGGGGGGTAATGTCACAGGTGGGGGGGCAATGTCACAGGTGGGGGGCAGCGGGACGGGTCTTCATGTATCTGCATTGTGTTTGTGTAATAGAGCTGTACATTACACAGGACCAGTGCGGCGATCGGAAGATGTAATAAGGTTTGAGACGGTATGGGCCCTTTCACATGGGCTTTCCGTTCAGGTCCTCCTGTCTATTTTTCAGGCGGACCTGAATGGAGGCTGCATGCAGCTCTATGGAGGGGCGAATGTTAGCGGATGCATGTCCGCTAACATCCGCCGCTCTCCGATCCGATCCTGTCTGTGAAATACAGATGGATGGAAATCTATTTTCCATACGTCTGTAGAATCAGATCGGAGCAGATCGGATGAAAATGGACTGGCGGTCCGTTTTAATCCGATCTCCATAGCGGTGCTCTGACAGTTCCATCTCCGCACAGTGAGGGGAGACAGAACTGTTATCCGTCGGATCAGCGGGGATCAGTAGAGCGATCCCCGCTGAGCAAAAACAGACCCTTTACACAGAAGGGCCCTATGTCACGCAGACGCAGTGCGGTGATTGGAATATCTGACGGATTTCATGTATTCTATCCTGCGCATGTGCAAAGATCGGATGGGAGTTTTTTGTTCATGTTCAGTGCACGCAACAGAAATTGACAGGACACTGGTATTCTGTCACTTTTGCCAATTTGTCAGAAACTCCAATTGCGTCATTTCCGTCTGTACTGAGCCTTGCCCTCAATCAATGTGTATGACAGCGGTCGACTGTGAGCTTAGCCCTCAATCAATGTGTATGACATCAATCGACTGTGAGCGATACCCTCAATCAATATGTATGACAGTAATCGACTGCAAGCAATATCCTCAATCTATGTGTATGACAGCAATCAACTGTGAGCAATATCCTAAATCCATGTATATGACAATGATCGACTGCGAGCAATATCATCAATCGATGGGTATGACAGCGATCGATTGCGAGCATTATCTTCAATTAATGTGTAAGACAGTGATCGATTGCGAGCAATATCAATGTGTATGACAGCGATTGACTGCGAGCAATATCCTCAATACATGTGTATGACAACGATCGACTGTGAGCAATATCCTAAATCCATGTGTATGACAGCGATCAACTGGGAGCAATATCCTGGTCCATGTGTATGACAGCGATCGACTGTGAACAATATCCTAAATCCATGTGTATGACAGCAATCGACTGCGAGCAATATCCTAAATCAATGTTTATAACAACGATCGACTGCGAGCAATATCCTAAATCCATGTGTATAACAGCGATCGACTGCGAGCAATACCCTCAATACCCTCAATCTAAAATACAAGATGGGTATGTGATCGGCTTGTCCTATTAAAAGGCAGTCACCCAGACAAAGCCATCTGTAATTGTATTACATTTATTGTTAGTACTATGGGAACACCGATTTGACATTGTTCCCTAGATGTTCTATCTTGTAGCATAAAACATATGTATGTATATAGATGGTAAACTGTTCCATCTCCTGTATGTACACTGCGCTCCTATAGGAGATTCTGATGGGTTTCAGTGCGTCTTTATGTGGCACATGTGCACTGAGTCAATTGGAATATTTAACAGGTTTTTTTTTGTGTGTGCTGCACATCCGCGAACATCTTACGGGGTTTATGTTTGTGTTGGGTGTAATACAGATGCACAAGTGCGTGTAGAGTGGCGCATGGGCAGTGGAGCCGGAAATGACGCAAATTGGCAAAAATGACAAATTGGCTATAGTGGCAGAACACCGGCGCCACTTCTTTTTAAAGGAGTCAGCCTTTTTTTATCACATATTCCAGCTGGGGGGGAAGGCCCTATGGATGAGCCACCACTGCTCAGAAGATAGGAAGTGATGTACAGGAGGAGTATGGAGCAATATGGAGGAAGTGGATGGATATGACAGATATGTATGGGTGGATAGATATGGAATATTTATTTATTTCAGGTACTTTTATATATGACAGTGCGATGGATGGATATGGGATATGACAGGATGGCGATGTTAAAAGGTGGGGATGGGAACAGACATTGGTGTGCAGGCTGGAGAGGAGGATTTCTTTATTCAGTGTGATGCCTGTACATGAAAATATAGGAATTGCTGTGAGCATTCAGGTGTCCTGGGTAGGCTGTAAGCTTTGAGCCCAGTCACTGTGTCTAATCTATGAAATGTTAGACATCCACCCCATTCCCCACATAACATCATTGTGATCAAAATGAATGTTGCAACTGTGATCAGGTGACCTCACACACTGCACAATAACCATAATCAATTCACTGCAGCTTCTCCTCTGCCCAGCTCTGAGTAGATGAACCTCCCCTGGATCAGTTGTCTGTGTGTCTTCTTGCAGGTTAAGAGCTGCAAAAATGTATTTCCTTTCTTACACTAACTTGTGCTGATCTCGTAGAGAATGCCTATTGATCACTATCATCCAGTCAAAACCAAGGAAAGACACCACATGACTTCAGCATGTAGAATCATGCTGAGGTGTTGAACAACCTATCTTGGGAGAGCTGGAGAAGAAAGGGGAGGGGGGATGTGAGGGTGTGAATGCTGGTGCATGAGATAAGAATCACCTGTCTGTCACACAGCACTGGGAGGAATGACTGTTTATTTCTCAGTCAGTCATTTTTTATCTTAGTGAAAAACGATAAGACTCTTTAAGAGCATTATTCATTGTTGGATTAGAGAGGAAGTAAACCCAGATGGGGTTTACTTCCTCTACATTCCCCTGTAAACTAGAAGCATAATGGGCTACTATGCATCGTACTGTAGCCCATTATGTGCCACTTACCTGTAAACGAAGCCTGCAACGTCCAGCGCTGTCCCCTGTGCTGGCGGCATCCATCTTCAGCCGCTCTTCCTTCCGGGGCCGCGACTCCAGCTCTGTGACTGGCCGGAGTCGCACGACATCACTCCCGCGCATGCGCGTGGGAGCCGCCAGTCAAGGCACGATCACAGTGAAGAAACGGCACGAAGGCTGTTTCTTCACTGCGCATGTGCCAAAATGCCGTCGGCACATTTACTACCCTGCATATCTCCTGAACTGTGCAAGTTTGGGAGATATGCAGGGCACCTACAGGTAAGCCTTATCATAGGCTTACCTGTAGGTGAAAGTGGTTGTCATGAGTTGACAACCACTTTAACTCTTCGTGACAAAACTGGGCACAGATGACATGAAATCCTCTCCTGTACAAGCTAGAAGGGTTAGTAAAAATTTTTTTTTTAGGTTTACATTCAGTTTCAGCTGAACAGTTGATGTATGGCAATTTACCAAAAATAAAGCTTCAAATAAACTTAATTTTTTTTGGAAAAGTATAACTAAAGGCACAATTTTTTTAAGTTTTGGGTGTAGAGGCATTAGACCACCTGTCAGGTTTTTATTTCTGTCAGTGCCCCTGTTCCGGAGATTCAGCCTCTTTATTTGTCTTTATCATTATCATTACGAGTGAAGGTGAAAGAAAATCCCAAACTTTGAGCTGTCACCAAAACAGTAATAGAGGGGAAATCTTCTAATGGGACCACTGGTTCTGGTGACCCTGGTGATAACCAGGGGTTCCCTCACTTTTGAGGGATTTTCTCTAACTTTCTCATTTGGGTCTGGGACAGTCAGTGAAGAGAAAACTCCACAAAGGTACATAGATGGCAAAAAAAAAAAATACAGGGGTTATATCCCTTCCTTATTCTAAAGTGAAAAAGCTGTGCCTTTATTTCTAACTTTAAGTGGTAAAAAACCTTCTTAGTGCAGCTCCCCCCAGCCCCTCCTTATACTTTCCTGAGCCCGATGTTTGACCCACCGCTATGTACAAGAGCAGGATCACTGCTCCATACTCACTGACAGCAGCTATAGCCATTGCCTCCTACTGCTGTCAATCACAGCCACTGAGGAGGGAGCGGCTTGCTATGGGGGCACTTAGCATAGGTGGGGGAACCAAGAATAGGAGAACCAGGGCTGCTCTGTGCAAAACCAATTCATAGAGCAAGTAAGTATAACATGTTTGTTATTTAAAAAAACAAAACATTGTTCTCTTTACAATAACTTTAAAGCTGAATCCAGGAATTCAGCCACTTTCTAAAATGTGTTTACATTAGGTTACGTCAACAAGGTGTATGCTACCTCATGGACTTATCACTGTCATTTACATGTGAAGGTTTTACTGAGCATTAGGAGTACGTATATCACTACACTCCTGGCACTCTGACAGAAGAGATGCTGCTTTCTCATACAGAAGCAGCTCTGCCTGTCCTTCCCCTCCACTGTCCATTCACAGAAGGTTTGTATTTTGTGAATGGTTTCACATAATGCAAAGCACTCTGTAATTGGGAAGGAAGAAGGGATGACATACAACATTGCAGCTGCAGGAGCTGAGACTAGAAGGTCCAGCTTCAGAGTGCCAGAAGTTTAGAATTAAACATAAATGGTAAATTCAACAGATGAGTCCAGGAGGTGGCATGCACCTCGGTAGACTTAACCCATAGTAAGCCAGCACATTTTAGAAAGTGGGTGAATTCTTGGAGATGAACTTAAAGTGTTACTAAACCCCCCACAGCTTTTAAATCTTCTTTTTACAGTAAAATATTGCCACTGTATACCTTTTTGGCTGATCTGTATACCACAGTCACATGATAACCTGCAGGGTCTGTCCAGTGCTGAGTGTTTAGGTAGGAGGAGATTTCCACTATAGCCTGTATGCACACCCACATGTGTGATGTCAATATCATGTGACCTGGCTAGCTCTGAGAATAAGTCAATGTTCTCGCCAGCAATAGCGACTAAACTGAGCATGTGCAGCTTTACTACCCTGACTGTGTATTATCTGGCTTTGCCAGGAGAGACCCAGAAGGGGAGGATCTGTCCATAGAGGATCAAAGAGCCTTTTTACACAATGCAGAGAATTAACCCCTTAAGTTCCACCATGAATATAACAAGAATGCTATGCTACACAGACAGATTTTACTGTTGTGGGTTTAGTAACACTTTAAATATATATTGCATGCCACCCAATTCCCATACTTTTATTGTACAAACATTTTTTATATTGTTGGGAAATGGAACATTTTAGAAGATATTACAAGACTCTGGTCTCCCTAAGTTTGAGTATTACTGCTTTAGGGCCAATTCACATTGGGATCTGCATGTATATTGCACAGGAACACAGTTCTGTGCAGTAGGATTTCATCCCATTCATTTTAAATAGGCTAAAAAGTGCACCGTACCAAGAGTAGTGCATGCACTACTTTTGGAAATGCACTGCAACCAGATTGCATGGTACTTTTACACCTTGTGATCTGGTGCAATCCGGTGCAGGTAAATGCACTGCTTTTGCGACCTGCATTTGGAGTGTCATTAACCTTGCACTGACACCTACTGCAGATCACAAGGGCAGTGCAATTAAAATGCTGTGTAGAAAACCACTACAGAATGCATGTCATTCTAGTATGAACAGGACTTTAGTATATTAGCCACAATGATGGCATACATAGATTTTTTTTTTGTAGACAATCAAAAACAAATGTCACACTTTACAAACTATCGGTTTTCCAGTGTTCATCTAACACATTTCTGGAACCCTACACAATTGTATTTCATCTTTGCTACAATTTAGTAAAAATAAACTGACTTTGCTATGTTTGTTTCAATTATTGATGGGCTCAGACCTTTGAAGTAAGATAATGAAGTAGTAAATTGTTAGGCTGTATGCGCACAAGATTTTTAATTTCTTTCTGCTGATGATGAGACATTTGTAATCAATCATTTGACGTCAGGAAGCCAGGACTTTCCTTCTTATTGCTGGCATGGCTTCTACTGCTAGTTGGAAAGTATGATAAGGACATGAAAGTACTATATGTACATCTTCCACGTAATGCGACATATGGGGGTTGATTTAGGCTCCATGCCCAATGGCTTAAAAATCGCAGCTTCTACAGGAGTTTTGTGTTCTGCCTGTAGAAGCAGCTCAATGTAATCCTATGTGTCCATGCACATTAGGACAATTAGAGGCATAATTTGAGCTCAGTATTTAAAGGAGGTGTAAAGGCAGAAGGTTTTTTATTTTGATGCATTCGATACATTAAGATAAAAAAACCTTTTGTGTGTAACAGCCCCCCCATAATTACTTACCTGAGCCCCATCTCTCTCCAGTGATGTCCACGAATGTCTAAGCCATCTGGGTCACTCCTCCTGATTAGCTGAGACACAGCAGAAGTGCCATTGCTTCCCGTGGCTGTCAATCAATGTCAGTCAGCCAATTAGGGGAGGGGGGGCAGGGCCTGGTCGGGGCTCCATGTCTGAATGGATACACGGAACACTGACTCGGCTCGGGTGCCCCCATAGCAAGTTGCTGGCTGTGGGGCACTCAATAGGAGGAAGGACCAGGAACAACGAAGAGGGACCTGAGAAGAGGAGGATCCGGGCTGCTCTGTGCAAAACCGACTGCACTGAGGAGGTAAGTATAACATGTTTGTTATTTAAAAGAAACAAAAAAAAGGAGACTTTACAATCGCTTTAAAGGCAGGAAAAAACCCTTCTGGATTGCATTTTTGAGTGGAGATTTCTGGCAGAGCAAACGTAAAACCTAAACAGGTCTAAACTATGTACAAAAATGCTCTATATGGCCGTTTTTTTCTGCCGGGGAACTGTCATTTTTTTTAAGCCATGTCGTGCACGGAGCCTAAAAGGCAAATAGACTGTGCACTTTGCAAATGATGTTTTACTCTGAAAATGCAGCTGCTCCATAGCTTAGTAAATGAGGTAAAGCTTCACTTTGCAAAGAATACCTAATCACTTGCAAGGAAAATATTAAAAAAAAATGCATTTTTGCTTGCATATGATTGGATGATGGAGGTCAGCAGAGCTTCAGCTCATTTACCAAGCGCTGAAACAACTGTTCTTGCAGAGTACAACTGCACTTTTCAAAGTACAGTCTTTTCCCCTAGTAAATCTACCCAATAGAGAGCCATACAATCAGTCAAATCAGCACAGGACAGCATGCATGCTGCCAGATTCAGTGAATGCACAGACTTGCTGAAGTTCTGGATTTCTGTGCATACGCACAGATACTGCAGTCACTACAGTGCCCATGTACCAGAAAATGCAGAATCCCTGCATGTGCGCAGGTGCACTTCTGGGCTTTGCTAGGTCTCAAATACTTAACAGAGACCATTGGTAATTTGTGCACATGTGGGGCATTTCTAAAGATGGCTGAGTGGAAAAGGCAAGGGGGGGAGATCAATGTGGGAGTGAAATTCCACTTTAAGGTTTTGTTAACACCTCTGCAGGTGCAACGGTGCCTACACCTTTTTGCACATTGTGGTGCATCATGTTTACAGCAGACCATTCATTTCAGTGGGCTTCAGTAAGCGTGAAAATCAGACCAAGGAAGCCAAGCACCTTTTTTAAATTATGCCACTCCAAAATGCATGATACTTTGATATCATGTATTTTGGTGCATGATAGCAAGGTGTGCTGGGGTGCCATTAAGCTATGTGTCTGCAAAAGGGATGTGTATTTTGTGTGCATTGCGCAAATGTGAACCTGGCTCAGGAGCCGGTTTACATCTATACGGCGCACTTTAGGTACATTGTATTTTAGTTGCATTTTACATGTGTTAGGTGCATTACTATTTAAATCTACATAGCATGTGATGCACCTAAAGCACATGTAAAATACACAGTTGTAAAGACGGCCCAATATTTATTTTGGGTTGGTAATTTTGAATTTGGCGCTGACACTCCCTAGATAAATATAGACCTAGCGCTGACAATATATGCGGGCATGATCTGATTACTGATCCTTCATATAGCGATGTATAGGAATTAAAAAGCATGTTTATGGAGCGGAGTGCTGTGAGCCCAGGGGTGGGATTGTGTACTGTTTATTATTACGGCTTTAATAAAAGTTCCAGAAAGAAGAGAGGAGACTGTGAACAGGCTGATTGATACCTAGGAGCCCCTGCAGAGAGAAGCACAATATTATTATCACCATGCATGGAGCGCCAGACATAACAGCCCAATGACTTACAGATGAGGGGCTCTCTACATGGGCCAAATCTATGCTGCCCACTAACCGTGCGAAGAATGCGAAGTCCTGCTGGCCCCAGTCCGAATAATGCAGCCCCTTGTGCACACAGAGCAAGGGAGGGGACCGGCACACATACCTTACATAGCTGCACACCAAATGTCTCCAGCATCAAGAATGACTAAGGACAGGTCTTATAGGAACACTATAGTCAGACCTTACATATCCTTCTCCAGAACCATTACATTTTATATATAGCTTCTGTAGGATGTCAGATTGTAAAGCTCACCACACATGTTACAATCTGATTGTACAATCTCTGTTATGGTGGTGATAGAACTTTTGATAAATGATCCATTTCTTTTCCAATCGCTCTTCCTAGATAGGAATAATGCATCTATAGTGGACAACCCATTCGATCAATGTGACACACAAGGAGACGTGGTTTTCGATCAATAGTTGCAAGATTTGATCATTTGATCAGTTTTCACCATGCGGCCTCATAATCTGACCCATCAAAATATGATTAAAACCATCTTAGTGCTGACAATTGATGTCAGTCGATAATTTCCACACTGGTTGATCGACACAGTTTGATCAAATCTGATCCACAATGAAATATATTTGTTGTATTTATTATTACAAAGACCATCAATTTACTTTTTAAATGCATTGGAAAGGAAGCCATGGCTATTTGAGTGTTTGCCAATGTGATTGTTTTGGTCAAATCGCACATTGATTAGATAATAAGAACGAAGCAAGCAGGGCCACCATAAGATCGACCAACAAGTATGTTGTGCAGGGGCTTGCCTGAGTGTGCAGAGATTGCATTTAGGTAGATACTTATATTATATTAGCTTTGGTAGATCTAATTTCAATCTATTCTTGGGTTGTAACTAGTGTTGAGCGAACCCGGACTGTAACGTTCGGGTCCGTACCGAACTTTCGGGTGTCCGTGGCACGGACCCGGACCCGGACATTTCAAAAATCGTTCGGGTCTCGTACACTGACGTCGTGACACTGAGGTCGAATATTTCTCCGACCCAGTGTACTACGTGGCCGGTTAGTGTCGGTACGGTAATCATCCGTACCGACACTACCGAAGATTCCCGTTTGGTCACTTTGTGAACAACTAACCGACGGGACGTCGAAGAGTTGTGCACCTCATTTTATCGTCTTGGGGCCTGGCTTGGGCTTGCTAAAAACTTTACAGGCCCAGGCCCAGGCACGGTGCCTGTGGGCTTTCAAGCCATGCCTGGGCTTGCAATGTCAGGCCCAAGCGAGTTGTGATCAATGTTGGGTTCTTATCTAACTTTAATCTAGATGGTTTCGATTATATTATATTC
>BLSH010517255.1:1422453-1442831 GCA_018402905.1 Glandirana rugosa | reverse complement strand
AAGAAATGTTTTTGTGTTATTCATATTCTCTGAAAAATGGCCAAGAAATCATAAATTTTGCCAGGATATGTAAACTTATGAGCACAACTGGGTATCTTCACAACTATGGGTAGCCCTATTAAAGCAGTATTAAACCCAAAAACAAAAACATATTAAATTGCAGCTTGCCAATTTTTAGATGTGGCAGTTACATTCGTTTTCATTTATTTGGGCTTTTTTCATTTATATTTCACCTGGTGATCCAGCCAGTAAGTCTGTTATTTTTCAACTTATTTTAACAGTCCAAGCAGTCCAGACAAAGTAGCAGTTAGAGGATTAAGCCAAGCCATTTAACACCGATAGGGATGCTTATAATGATCATTTATTATTTATGTAATACCTTTATCCCAAAAGATATTAAAAACATGTTTGCTGTAATTGCTTATAAAGGATTATCTGGAGGGCAACTTAATTTTATTAAGCCGGGCACACACTACAGTTCTTTTTCGTACAACCCTGCGGGTTGCATGAAAAAAACTGACAGCTCCAGTTGGGAGCCACTGTACTAACCATGCAAGGTTAGTCCAGCGATCTCCCCCGCTGAGCTGTTGTGTTCTGACAGGGGAACGGCCTCCCACCAGGACACTCTGATCACTGCCATTAGCTGAGAGTGCTGATCAGGAGTCGGTCTGATGCTGGTATTCCAGTATTCACATCCGTCTGACATACCCACGGGCGGAATGCCGGCCAGTATTATTTCGTACCGACAAGTGTCTCCCGACATTCTGCCCATGTGTACAGGGTTTTAGGCAGGTTCAGACTAACAATGCTGCTGTTCAAAGGTGTCTTCTTTACTGTTTCATCCCGAATACATACGCCCTAATAGGTGCCATAAATGGAGCGATTTTCTTTCCTGCAATGATGGCTGCAGGAAAGAAAACCACTGGATTCCCCCATCAACACAGTCAGTGTTGAAGGGGAAATCCCTCCCAGGGAGGCATTGTATTCTCCAAGTGGTGGCTGCCAAAAGAACACAGTGATTACTCCTACCACCTATAATAGCCACTAGCAACAATCGCATATAAAATCCGACAGGCTAGTTGTACCCAAGTTGATCGATTGATCGACTCAGGTACATTGATCCTGCCCATACATGGTTCAAATCTCGGCCGATCCCTGCTGAATCAGCTGAGATTCAAGCCGCCTATGGCCGGCTTAAGACAAGGGCTGGATCACCAGGTGAAATAAAGGGAAACAAGCCTAAAGATAAAACTGATGCCCCCAATACATCTAAGGATTGGCAAGATGCAATATATTGATTTTTGTTTTTTGGTTTAATACCACTTTTGGATGTCCTTTTCAGCCTGACCCAGTGACAACCTCATTCTATGGGTGTAAGTTGACATTACTATTGGGGAGACTAATGATTACAAAGGCTAAAAACATGTTACTGCTCCCCAAAAAGTCATTGCTGGCATTTCTGCTTTTCCAACCTCTCTATTACCATAAACATGCCCACTCAGCTAAGACTCTGTAGACATCTATAAATATTTTAGTCTAATAAGTTTATGTCCAGCTCTGTTCCAAGGGGTATGAGCAGTGAATCACAATCATTACACAGCACTACCAGGAGAAAGCATAGACTGAATATATAATGAGTTAAGCTCCTATATATCTATGTGTTTGTGTGGGTATATACAGTATGTGTAGGCCATGGTGTTTAAACAATGCTCAATTGGTGAGAAAAAGATCACGCTGCTCACAGGTGAAGGTACCTTAGTTGTAATCCAGTTGAAATGCCAGTTGATTGCCTGAGGCTGGGTTCACACTGTAGCGAGGCGGAGCGGCGCGATGCGGCGCTCCAGGCGATCTCAAAGCGGCTTGCTAGGAGACTTCTATCATAGAAGTCAATGCAAGCCGCCTGAGATCACCCTAAAAATAGTGCAGGGACCATTTTTCTAATGCGGAGCGAAGCGATTCGCTCCTATTAGAACGGTCCCATTTGCACAGCATTGAGGCGAATTGTCAGGCGACTCAAGTCGCCTGACAATTCGCCTAGATGTGAACGGGGCGCGAAGTCGCGCCGCTCCGCCCCGCTGCAGTGTGAACCGGCCCTTAGAGTGGCGTGCACGCCCTGCCACTGAAGCAGGCATACATGTGTAGAGAAATTGGATCGGCAGCACCTCCACTTGCAAATAAAGTCCTTTATTGATTAATAACCATAAAAGCATAGGATGGGTACCATACAGGGGAGAGAGAAGGTTGGGTTAACACAGTTAAAACAGGTGCTGCTGATCCGATTTCTCTACAAATGCTCAATTGGTACTAAGTGCAAGAAAATATCCCCCACACCATTACACCACCACCAGCAGCCTGAACCGTTGATACAAAACAGGATGCATCCACGCTTTCATGTTGTTTACGCCAAATTCTGACCCTACCATCTGAATGTCGCAGCTGAAATGAGAACTCATCAGACCAGGCAACATTTTTCCAATCTTCTATGGTCCAATTTTGGTGAGCCTATGCAAATTGTAGCCTCAGTTTCCTGTTCTTAGCTGACTGGAGTGGCACCTGGTGTGGTCTTCTGCTTCTGTAGCCCTTCTGCTTCAATGTTGTGCATTTAGAGATGGTATTCTGCAAACCTTGTTTGTAACAAGTGGTTATTTGAGTTACGGTTGCCTTTCTATTATCTCAAACCAGTCTGCCCATTCTCCTGTGAACTCCGACATCAACAAGGCATTTTCGTCCACATAACTGCCACTCACTGGATATCTTCTCTTTTTCTGACCATTTTCTGTAAACCCTAGAGATGGTTTTGCGTGAAAATTCCAGTAAATCATCAGTTTCTGCAATACTCAGACCAACCCGTCTGGCACCAACAACCATGCCACGTTCAACGTCACTTAAGGCGGAGTTCCACCCAAAGTGGAACTTCCACTGGTCAGATTCCTCCCCCCACCTCAGGTGTCACATTTGGCGCCTTTCGGGGGGGGGGAGGACAGGTGTCCTTTTCCCTACATTCGGGAGTCGGGGCCCCCTCCTCCTCTTCCTCCACCGGGCCAATGAGAGAGGGCAGCAGTGGCTCGCGCATGCGCAGTAGGTAACCGGCCGTGAAGCCGAAGGGCTACACTTCCGGGTTCCCTTACCCTCATCAGCGGCGGCAGCACTCGTCCAACAGGTCCGAAGATCGGTGGCGGTGCCGACATCGCTGGACTCCAGGACAAGTAAGTGTCCTAATGTTAAAAGTCAGCAGCTACAGTATGTGTAGTTGTTGACTTTTAATTTTAAAGGGGAGGCGGTGGGCAGCGGACCTCTGCTTTAAATCCCCTTTCTTCCCCATTCTGATGCACAGTTTGAACTTCAGCAAGTCGTCTTCACCATGTCTAGATGCCTAACAGTATTTAGTTGCTGCCATGAGATTGGCTGATTAGCAATTTGTGTTACCAAGCAATTGAACAGGTGTACCTAATAAAATGGCTGATGAGTGTGTATGTGTATATATATTTTTATCTATATATGCATATATATAATTACAAAACAGAGCATTCAAAAAAGCAAACCAAAGCATAATTTCCCTAATACCTAAAAGGTGTGAATTGGCCCTTGTAGTTTACCATTAGAAGCCACTAAACTGCAGTGCCTCTATACATACATATAAACCATTCACAAAGTATAAGATTTTATACATCGTGTTCATGCAATAAAATTAATGTGTTTAATATAGGAGTATTAAAAAGTGTAAACATTATCTTGAAGAGAACAATTGTGGACTAGGCTTATGCAAGAAGCACCCCCCCCCCCCCATATAGCTTTTGTATCCAGTGCCCCCCTTGGGGGGTGGCTGAAATTTGTGGTTCACCTGATCACACTGCCCTCAGTCACACATTTTCCTCACATCCAGGGTCACAGAACTGGCTGGTACTTTGTTTTTGTGTTTTATTACGGGGTTTGAATTTAGATGGGGTAGGGATGATTATGGGATGCCCAAGGATCAAACAGTTCTTTACACCGGGACCTCTATATACAACTCCATATATACACTTCTCCTTCTTCACTCCAGCACTGACACATTACACTCCTTGTTCTTCTCTCCTGCACAGTCACTGAGCTCCGGCACTTGTAGTTCTTCACTGAAGATCTCCCTCCGATAATGCTCTCTCACCCGCTGTCCTTTCCGCTCTGCCTTGTGCCTCCATTCCAAGATCTCACTCCTCTTGGCTGCACCCAGCACTCCAGGCCTTAGGGATTGGTCAGAACTCCTAAGAATACCCCAGATGGCTACACCTCCCCTCCCACCTCTCTTTCCAGAAAACACAAGCTTCTGGAAAGAAATGGGAGGTCCTGATGACACCATCTGTGAATCACCCAGCCCTATCCTGAGCCACTCCCAGCCCAGAATCAAAACAATCAGCAGCAATTTTAGAAGAACCTTCAACAAGTAACAAAGGGAGCAAATGCAACTCTTCTATAAAGCCGAATTCCTGGATAAGCAATTATTGTCAAAATACAAGAGGCATGTGTATTCCTTATTGAATGTTGGCGTTCATTGTGTATTTCTTCCAGATCTGTGTAGTAATCCAATGTGCAACTTTGCCTCTGTGCAGAAGCTTCCTGTAATAAAGACCTGTCACTGTTGCTCTCTCTCCCTGTGCAGGGTTACTGGTCTTGTATCCGCCCCTTCCTGTAGTTTTCTGCAGGCAGCCTATAGTGAGAGAAGCTGTTAGGCCCCTCCCACAGCTCTGCTCTCTGCACAGGCTATGCACAGCACTGTGAAGGGGACACACTGGGGTCACACACAGGGTTAGACAAAGACAATTAAAAACAGCGTCACGTGACGTCACAGGAGGACGCGAGTGCGACACGCCGGGAAATGAATACGAGGCTTGCAACGCACTCAGCATACGGCTGCGACGCATGAATGCCTCCTATGCAGTGCTGGGAAGACGGCAATGAGGTCTGACATGCATTCCGCATCCAGTACGGTGCTCACATGCCCGCAGCATTCCTGAGGGCTTTCTACTGTTACCTCTGGTTTCGGCGGCCCGATAGCATTAAATTGACTTACCCAATTGGAGGAAACCAGCGGTCATTGCAACCACCGGATTCACCACAACCCATGGAGAAAATTTAACTCTGGCGAAGTAACTTACTGTGAGTAATGCTATGACTGGACCATGACCGTGGACTACTGCTGGTGAGTGATGAAAAATCAATTTTATTTCACATCATTGTGATGATTCTTAGACTCTAGCTATACCCACCAACCTATCTGTCTGGAGGATCTGGTGCATGTTAGACCAACAGCACCACAGAAACATCAGTCATTTTCTTCCAGTTCTCCATCATCGGGCTTTTCCCTATATGCCCTATATTACATACAGTCATTCTCAACATCAATCATCCACCTTTTTGGGCATCAACACTATTCAGCCACCAGAGACTGTCCTCTAGTTTTCCACTCCCAGCAGCCTTGCACATTTACTAGGGACCCTGCACTGCTCAGCCATATTAATATCGGGATTCCCCATCGGGACTCATATTTAATAATTACCCCTCATCTAGGGGGCAGTGCAATTGTTCGCCCACCCCCTGTGCGTCCGGATGCTGTTTTTAATTGTCTTTGTCTATCCCTATGTGTGACCCCAGTGTGTCCCCTTCATAGCCTGATGAACCATATCTGGGCCCAACAGTGGGGTTTTTTTCTCTTGTGTTCATCAGGATTTTGGCTTACCTGTATCTTGTGTAATTTTAACTGATGACATCATTAAAGCCATTGTTTTATCACCCTAACTACCGGTGTCTCTGCCCATCTCTCACTATATAACCTCTCTGTCCATGTGCTCTCACAGGGACACTCTCTTTTTTGGTGTATGCAATTGTTTAGGTTAATGTGAGAGACACTGATATTGGTGAGTGACATAACTGAATAGATTTGATTAAGTGGCACTAGCACTGTCAATACTCTTTGTTTAGTTATATGCACAGCACTGTGATGATGGCACTTCTACTTTTACAAGGTAAAATCTGAGTTTGCAAAGGTATTTGGTGCATTTAAAGTATATTTATATAATGTGTGGCTGTTGAGGAATATGTGTGTGTGTGTTAAAGTTCAGCTATAGGTAAGCCTGCACAATTATGATGATTTAAGACTGAATAGTGAGAGTCTGCCTATAAATTCTAGATTGCAAGCTCTAAGGAGCATGGGCCCTGTGATTCCTCCTGTATTGAGTTGTATTGTAAATGTACTGTCTGCCCTCATGTTGTAAAGCGCGGTGCAAACGGTTGGCGCTATATAAATTCTCCTGTATAATAATAATAATAATAAACCTATTGGTGACTGGTTCTCTTTTGAATCCGCAGCAAAGTTTGATTGTCCATTACTATTTTTGGGGTTTAGTACTTTGACTTCTGAATATTACCACTAACTTTTTAAATGAGTTAACTCTTTGATTCCCATGAGAAGTACCTTTTAAGCAGCTTTTTAGAACCTTTTTTTTTTATATAGAAACTTCCACAATAGAATAGACGAAAGGGGTTCATTTCAGTTCCTCTGTATAGTTATACATATTACATGGGATCTCATCACTTCTATGACAAGATTACACTGCATGAAAATGTAATTTATTCCTCAAAGTACATGGACATGTGGCAGCTTGCAAACACTGGACAAAATGTTCCAGTTTAATCCGAGCAGAAGAAATGATGCTCCCAGAATAAGTGCTTTGTGATATCGATGTTATCTAGTAATGAGATGCAGACTGCCAAATTATGGCCCCTGCCAGTCACCCCTTATCTCTCCCATCTATAATAGACTTCAGTGTGTCTTAGATTAGATATATCTACAGCTGGACCTCTCTGCGGCTTCTGGGCTAAAGCTGCCTATTCTTTATCTACAGCATTATGGATTGAACGATCTGTCCTCGTCGTACGATAATTTCCTTTAAATAAGTACGATTTCTGTAAATAACTCCGTTATTGTGGTCTGCTGGCATACAGGGGACCGTGCAGCACCGACTCAGAATGAAAAATGACACTTCATCACATACTTCATATCACAGAGAAAAACTGAAAATGCAATGCATCAGGTAATACTTCCCTTTAGAGAAAAATAAAAAAAAGCACCTTATGGGAAAAAAATACAGTGCATCGTGTATAGCTGACAAAATATAATCCATTATATAATACTTCTTATAGAAGAAACACAATGCACCATATAAAACTTCTTGTAAACATCCTACAACAGAAGAAATGCACCACGAATTGACTCTTGTAATGGAGAAACAGTTCATCATATAATACAGCCTATAATACCAGAATAACACAGTATATCATATAATACATTCTATAATACCAGAAGAACACAGTATATAATATAATACATTCTATAATACCAGAAGAACACAGTACGTCATATAATACATTCTATAATAGAAGAACACAGTACATCATATAATACAGCCTATAATACCAGAAGAACACAGTACATCATATAATACCAGAATAACACAGTATATTATATAATACCAGAATAACACAGTACATCATATAATACATCATATAATACCAGAATAACACAGTATATTATATAATACATTCTATAATACCAGAAGAACACAGTATATAATATAATACATTCTATAATACCAGAATAACACAGTACATCATATAATACATTCTATAATACCAGAATAACACAGTACATCATATAATACCAGAAGAACACAGTACATCATATAATGCATTCTATAATACCAGAAGAACACAGTACATCATATAATACATTCTATAATACCAGAAGAACACAGTACATCATATAATACATTCTATAATACCAGAAGAACACAGTATATCATATAATACATTCTATAATACCAGAAGAACACAGTACATCATATAATACATTCTATAATACCAGAATAACACAGTACATCATATAATACATTCTATAATACCAGAATAACACAGTACATCATATAATACATCCTATAATACCAGAAGAACACAGTACATCATATAATACAGCCTATAATACCAGAAGAACACAGTATATTATATTATACATTTTATAATACCAGAAGAACACAGTATATCATATAATACATTCTATAATACCAGAATAACACAGTACATCATATAATAGATCCTATAATACCAGAAGAACACAGTACATCATATAATACAGCCTATAATACCAGAAGAACACAGTATATTATATTATACATTCTATAATACCAGAAGAACACAGTATATCATATAATACATTCTATAATACCAGAATAACACAGTATATCATATACTACATTCTATAATACCAGAAGAACACAGTATATCATATAATACATTCTATAATACCAGAAGAACACAGTATATCATATAATACATCCTATAATACCAAGAACACAGTATATCATATAATACATCCTATAATACCAAGAACACAGTATATCATATAATACATCCTATAATACCAAGAACACAGTATATCATATAATACCAGAAGAACACAGTATATCATATAATACATCCTATAATACCAAGAACAGTATATCATATAATACGTCCTATAATACCAAGAACACAGTATATCATATAATACATCCTATAATACCAAGAACACAGTATATCATATAATACATCCTATAATACCAAGAACACAGTATATCATATAATACCAGAAGAACACAGTATATCATATAATACATTCTATAATACCAGAAGAACAAAGTACATCATATAATACATCGTATAACAAACAGAATTTTCATGCACCACAATAGAAAAATATAGTGCATCATATGACAACAAAATGAAGTGCATCATATAATACCTCCTAGAACATAAACCATAATGCATCATATAATAATCCGTATAACAGAAAACACGGTGCATTAAATAATCAAGGGATTAACACAAAACACCGAGCATAATATAATAACTAAATAACACAACCACAGTGCATCATATGATAACAACCACAAACCACAATACATCATATAATAAGGTATAGTACATAAAAACACAGAGCATCATGCAACATCTGCAATAACACGAACCAGTACATCATATAAACATCTATATTACAGAAAAACACAGAGCATCATATGATAACTAAAATATCACAAAACGCAATGGATCTTATACTATATTACAGAAAAAATACACTGCATCATATAAAAACTTATATCGACAGAAAAACACAGAGCATCATATAATAACTAAAATAACACTAAACATAATATAATAAAATATTTTTTTAGAAAAATACAATGCATCATATAAGAACTTTTGTTACATAAAAGCACAGTACATGATATAATAACTCAATCAATATAAAACGGATGTCTTGATATAAAAGCTAATGAAACAGAAAAACACCGCACATCATATAATAACTAAGAGGATACAAAACACAATGCCTGATATAATACAACAGAAAACAACCGACCACCCTGCAAATGTCCTGATGATCTTGATGGATAAATAAGAAATCAGAAGCTCTGCGATGCCCATCTTGTTTGAACGGTCCAGCATGCCATGTGTTACACCAACCGAACCTGTTTTCTGCTGACCTGCCCTACAGCAACTGCGGTCACCTACCTGATGTGAACCAATAGCCCTGATTTATTAAAGAGTCATTTTCACCCCAAACAAGGTATTTACTGCCAACCCACAATCAGGATCAGGGGCATTTCAAGAAGCATAATACAATCTATCTTTCTGAAATGAAGACAAGTTAGAGTGACAATTCCGAATCAGACCCATGTTTGTTGGGGGTGATGGGTCCATCGTCCTCTCCTGTTAATGATTCACTTTTAATTAATTAAATGAACCCAATGTATAATGAAATCAGAAAACACACTGACAGTCCTATAGGTGAGCTGAGACTGCAGGTCTTGAACTCACAATTACTATATTTATATATAAAGTACTCAACTGCACACAATAGTTAGATGGATGGATGGATGGATGGATGGATGGATAGATAGATAGATAGATAGATAGATAGATAGATAGATAGATAGATAGATAGATAGATACAATCGGATTCCATTCTATATAACAATATATATTTGGACAAACTCATGACTGCCTGCAGATCTCAGCTGACATGAATTCCATTCACAGCAGTGGATCGGATGCCCCCAAACAGCGCAGGATTTCTGTATCATAAGCCCATATGAATATGCTGCAGGAAAGAGGCATACAAGAGGTCCTGTCAATAATAACCCTATTACTATATGAGATGACATATTAAAGTGTATGTAAACTCTATTATTAGTGCAAAAAAAAATAATAATAAAATCTGATCAATCACAAATATTGTGAGCTAATAACTGCCTGTGCTCTTTGTCTCTGGACTATTATCCGTTATCCTTATGCCCTGTTATTTCTGTGAACTACAAAACACCTCCTCCCTGTTATGGAGTAGAAACTAGAGGCAGGTGTTAAGTAATAAGGTCACCATACACCTTACAATCTATCTGTACAATCAATTATAGATTTACTATGCGATTTGCATGTTCTCCCTGTGCCTATGTGGGTTTCCTCCCACACTCCAAAGACATTAGGTGGGTTATGGTTAGGTGGTAAGTTAGTAGATTGTAAACTCCTTGAGGGCAGGGACTGATCTGAATGTAATATATATATATATATATATAGTGCTGTGTAAACTGTTGGTGCTATATAAATATAAAAAAAAATAAAATAAAATAAAGAAATAAATTATGAGAGCCTACCTTGTTATCCAATGAGTATGTATAATCAGGGAGGTCCTGGCACTAGGTAGTTGGTTGTAGATCTAAAGCAGTGGTTCTCAGCTCCGGTCCTTAGGACCCACCAACAGGCCAGATTTTAAGTATTACCCTGGGGAGAAGCAGACTAGAATACTGCAATCACTGAGCAGCAAATGATATCACCTGTGATTGGGGTTGCCACATCATCCCTTTAATTCAGGACACATATGAATTGCACAGGTTCTGAGGCTAATTTAATGCAGATAAGACCCCAAGTGAGTTTAATTACCACCTTAATCAGCCACAGAACCTGTGTAATTAATATGTGTCCTGGATTAAAGGGATGATGTGGCAACCCTACCTGTGATGCATTTTAGTTATCCTGCAAACCTGGCCTGTTAGTGGGTCCCGAGGACAGGAGTTGAGAACCACTGATCTAAAGGAAACTGTAAAATCGAATTGTGTGTGGTGAGTACATTATACAATTTTCCTATTCTATTTTCCTTTAGATTTTCCAAAACCATATAATATGAGGTCAAACCTAAGCACTTTCCTGTGTATGCAGTCAGGCAGGTCCCAACACTACATAGTTGAAGGTAAATCTAAAGAAAATTGAATTGGAAAAAATTGTATAGTGTATGGCCAGCCTTACACTGAGTTTTCACCCTATGGAAGGTAAAATAAAGGGGGAAAAATAAAAAAATAAATGCAAGCATCGCATCTAAGGATTGGTGAGCTGCAATACTATTAATTGTTGTTCTGGGGATATGGGGTGGATATGCTTTAACTACAGTAAATAAAAGAAGAAATAGAGAAAGAAAATGGAATGTGTATTAGAGGAGGGAGGCTGAGGGGTTAATGCTGAGCATTCTCCCCGAGGTAGCTTCTCTGTTTGATGGTGCCGAGCCTGGCGCCTAACAAAACATAACTTGTCTGCCTTATTAAACGCTCTGACTTGTGCTGAAGGATCGCCTGGTGATTTCCAATTCAGAGCGCAGCAACAGCCCCGGCCAGCGCCATAAATTAACCATTCCTCAGCTAAGTGGAGCAGCTCCCAGGGCTGAATGGAGCTGCTAATGAACTCCTCTGTATTCCTCCTTTGATGCCCACAAAATAGTGTCGCCACTATGTAATAATAATTATGGTTATTAATTGCCCTGACAGGAGAAATGTGTGTTGTTTAATTAAGATGACAGCTTAATGAATGTGTGGAGGGTAGGGAGGGGCGCCCTAAGTCTGTGGCTGCGGGTTCTGCCCACAGAAACTGGTCCAGTGAGCTGACATTCCAGCTCGCTGATCGCGTGGAAAGGACTTTAGATCTGTCTATAGATGGTCCGATCAGATCTTACAGATCGCATGTGCTTTATGTCCTGCTGGGATAGGGCTGTGTGCTAAGAAATAATGAGAATCCTTCCTCTGCAGGTTAAAGAGCACAAGAAGTGGCGTCATAAAAGCAGGTTGATGTCCTTTATATGGCTGCCTACTGATGATTTGCACTCATATAGCCCCTGACTGTGCGGCCATTAAAGACACAGCCAGAGCTACTTCATGAACTCCTAATTCCTCTCTCATTCCGCTTTTATTATTTGCTTCTGGCTTTGGGATGTGGGAGGCTGGGAGCCAATGGAAACCTCCTGAAGTGACGTTTTAAAGGGTCTGTCCTTGTGATTGGAGGGCGGTCCCATGAAAGGAAATGGAGAGCACTTTATTAGCTGTGAAGAGGAGTGAGGGGGCAGAAAGGGGAGAAGCTTCCTTGCTCACCAAAGATCTGGAGTCTTGGGAACTTCTCTGTGAAACACTTAGAAGGATTTCCAATACATGGAGGATGTCATATTCCCTGATCCCAGGCCACTGATAACTCACATCTGCTATGTCTTCTGCCATTGAAGATATCTTGTGGCAGCACCTCTTGTCTGTGGACAGCTCCTCTCCTGCTGGTGACCACCTATCCTCCTGGGACCAGGGACAGCTCCTCAACTAGTAATCACCTAGTCGCTAAGTTACTAAGTACCTACTCCCTTTGGTGCAAATACAGCTCCTTTCCTGCTGGTGAGAACCTATCCTGGGACCAGAGACAACTTCTCAACTACAAGTGATCACCTACAGTCCCAAATTTGCTAGTGGGTACCTACCCCCCTTGGACAAGATACGGCTCCCTTCCTGATGGTGAGCAGCTATTCTGGAAACAGGGACAACTCATCTACAAATGATACCATAAACTCTAAAGAACTAGCGGTCATCTACCCCCCTTGGACCAGGTACAGCTCTTCTCCTCTTGACCACTAATTCTGGAAACAGGGACAACTCATCTACAAATGATACCATAAACTCTAAAGAACTAGCGGTCACCTACCCCCATTGGACCAGGTACAGCTCTTTTCCCCTTGACCACCTATTCTGGAAACAGGGACAACTCATCTACAAGTGATACCATAAACTCTAAAGAACTAGCGGTCACTTACCCCCCTTGGACCAGGTACAGCTCTTCTCCTCTTGACCACCTATTCTGGAAACAGGGACAACTCATCTACAAGTGATATCATAAACTCTAAAGAACTAGCGGTCACCTACCCTCCTTGGACCAGGTACAACTCTTCTCCTCTTGACCACCTATTCTGGAAACAGGGACAACTCATCTACAAGTGATACCATAAACTCTAAAGAACTAGCGGTCACCTACCCCCCTTGGACCAGGTACAGCTCTTCTCCTCTTGACCACCTATTCTGGAAACAGGGACAACTCATCTACAAGTGCTACCATAAACTCTAAAGAGCTAGCGGTCACCTACCCTCCTTGGACCAGGTACAGCTCTTCTCCCCTTGACCACCTATTCTGGAAACAGGGACAACTTCTCACCCACAAGCGATCACCTAATCTCTAAGGAAGATCCATTGCATATTCCCTTGGAGCAAATACAGCTCCTCTCCTGCTGGTGACCACCTATTCATCTGGGACCAGGGACAGATCCTCAACTACAAGTGATTATCTTGTTCTTAAGGAACCGTCTATCACCCACTCACCTTCAACCAGGTACAGCTCCTGTCTTGCGGGTCGTGGCCACTTTTCTTAAGACCAGAGACAGCTCATCATCTACAAGACTCACATTGTTAATACAAATCTATCGATCGCCTATTTCCCTTGGGGGTGGGTGGTGACCACTGACCACATATTCTCTTAGCACCAGAGAGAGCTAATCATCTACAAGTGGTCACTTCCAACCAACTTCCTATTGTCTTGGAACCAGGGGCAGTCCCTTATCTACAACTGTCTAGTCTCCTAAGGCTCCAGTGATCCCCTACTCACCTTGGACCAGGTACAGTTCATCTTCTGCTGCATTGCACTGTCCATCTCCTTGGCAAACATTTTATGGCCCCTTACCCACTGACTATGAATTCTGACCAAGCAGGGTCCCCAGGGACAAGCCCCAAAGAGCCTGAGGACAGTAAGATAGAAATGCCAGTGGCCAGCAGCACTCCAGAGGTGGCCTGTGGATGGAAGAGCCAAGCCTTGCCGTTCAGTGTGGAGGCTCTTATCTCTGATAGGAAGCCCAGCAAAGCTCCATCTGCGGACCCTATCACCTCTAGAACCGCACAGGCTTCATTCCCAGCTAGGATGCTGAAAACAGAGAATGGGACATCTCCTGTCAATGTTTTTCCGCACTTAGAAGAAAAATGTAAACCAGACCCCGGGAGCCTAGAAGAGAAAGGCAGCAACCCCTGGTATCAGAGCTCATCATATTCTCCTCCAGCAAGTAAGTTAAATCAGCCTGCGGGGATGCTGAGAAGTCTATAGGGATGTAAGATATAGCGCAATGCTATATTATATTCATGTATGCTTGTTATAAGTATGCGCATTCCAAGTATCTTATGTGTATATCTAGTGGTAGTCCATATCAGCATCACAGAAGAGCCTCTTCTTCTGCAAAACCACGACCACATATTCCTTTAAAGAAAGGTACTGTCATAATTACCAAAAAGTTCCCAAGGTAGGACTGTGGTTGGCTTCTAAATTACTGCGATGCCATTTTAGCTGCCATGCCAGGGTAAGTGATCTTCCCGTGGCCGAAACTTCCATGCCTCACGACAAACCGATGCCACATTGCTGCCCATTTCTTCCTTTCGTTTATGCCCTGTGTTTCTTTTTTCTGTATATGAGATCATGTACAATAATGGGATATTTTTACCATCAGATTAAACATTTCTGCAACAATGCATTAGAGTAAACCTGCTCGCTTTAAAGCAAATCAATGTAAAAAAATATAATAATTATAATATTAATTAATAAATATAATTTTATATATATATATATATATATATATATATATATATATATATATATATATTTGTGTATGTGAATGCATGAGGTACATTTACTAATTGAATAGTAAGTGTTCACTTTGCAAAGTCATGGTCACAGTGCTTAATAAATAAAGTGAAACTGTATTTACTTGATTCACCAAGTTGTGCTTGTTTTGTTTTAAAAGAGAGCACAGACTCACCTTATTTATTAACATTCACCTTGCAAAGTGAACATTCATTTTTCTATGAGTTAACAACATCAACTCCTTTAATGATATCTATCTATCTATCTATCTATCTATCTATCTATCTATCACCTATCTATCTATCTATCTACCTACCTACCTACCTATCTATCATCTATCTATCTATCTATCTATCTATCTATCTATCTATCTCTCTTTCTTAATGTAGCAAATGTTTAAACTAAAAGGTTTCATGATTTGAGTTGGACTTCAGTGCATTGTCCTTTTTAATGTGTGTATCAGAAATGGGAATATTCTTTTAAGAAACTGTGGCAATCTAAATTCAACGTTAGACATTGAGAAATACAAAATGATAATAAACAGAAAACCAACAATTATTTCAGAGAAAAAGTTGTTTGCAAAAGTTGCTTGCATAGCAATAGTGCCCTAGCTGCCAGTATTCACACTGAGTGTTCCATTTCTGATCACTTTATAAAATATTGTAAAACAACATACAGAACCATGTAAAAGCTCTCACTTATGTCAGAATTGGGCGTTCCTAACAAAACAAGAATCAACCTTTAGATTAGATGGATACAATGTTTTCTTTTAAATTCCTTCACAAATGGCAACATAATTTAGTCTAGAAGATGGCACAGAAAAATGACTGTCCGGAGGTTAACATGATCCACAAATATCAATTTTCCTTAGTTTCCAACACTTGTGAGGAAAGCAAAAATGCTGACATTGAATAAGGGGCCATTGTTAGAAGAACTGCAGCATCTTCTGACTGTTTTATCAAAGAAAATGTTCTGCAGTTGAGATAAGTCAGCTTGAGATCAAAAGGCTTCTGCTTTCAGAATAATTACTCCCCCTCCTAGCCATCACACAAACAGTTATTCAGAGGCCCTCTTTTAGTAAACTGTTTTAATGTCTGCAAATTTTCCTGTTCATACAGACCATAGAACATAATGAAACTTATGAAAAAAAACTTTATAAAACAGATAAATACTGTAAAATTTTTTAAAAAAGAAGAAAATTGCTAAGTCAGAATAATCGCCAAGCTTCTTTTACTGTTAATTCAAAACCGATAACTGGTAATGGTCAACCGCGCAGTAAGGATATACATATTGATCAATACACAGATATCATATAAAATGGTCATTCTAGTTGCACACATAACTTTATACATGTGCCAGTACCTGTACTCTACTATGCCACAACATAGTCTTCTTAGTATTCATAACAATATATTTTTTAAGTTATATTTTTCAGTTGGAAGTTTATTAGTGACAAACACCTTGGTTTAGTTTTAATAATCTGACTGTTAGAAAAGTTAGTAACGTCAATGAAATTAATTAAATGCCAGCAGATCAAAATTTTTTTTATTGTTAATTTTTTTTTTTTTCTGTTACACCATAGCTAATATTGTCAAAATGACCTTAGTGCTTATAAAGACTCCTTTATTAAAAGATAAAGGATTTCTTAATAAAAAATGCCTTTTTATTCAAACCTATTTTTATTCTGTCATTTAAAAATCGCTCTGCTGAAAACAATGAGATTTTAAATAATTGGCAAGTAGAAGTGTTGGATAAAACTGTTGTTTATAGTCAAAGGTCCATAGGATAAAATCTATCTATCTA
This sequence comes from Glandirana rugosa, assembly GCA_018402905.1. Taxonomy (NCBI): domain Eukaryota; kingdom Metazoa; phylum Chordata; class Amphibia; order Anura; family Ranidae; genus Glandirana; species Glandirana rugosa. The sequence continues at coordinate 1,425,989 of BLSH010517255.1, read as the reverse complement.
TCTATCTATCTATCTATCTATCTATCTATCTATCTATCTATCTATCTATCTATCTAGTTATCCTGCACAGGTCTTGAAGATTTTTGTTTTTTTATTTAAAGTGAATCCTAGGGAGGTAAAGGAGGGGGTAGTGGATGCCCTGAGGCCTGCTTGGACACCACATGAATCTCTTAGAATCAATTCTCTTTGCTTCATGCTGTTTTGGTCGTGCCTGTTCAAGAAAAGTTGTTTTGAAAAGGAACCATACTTCACAGCCCCTTTTCCCTAGATCACACTGCCCTGCATTCAGTTCATAACCCAGGAGCTGCAGCCACATTTTCACTTTGATCTGGGAACCCAGAGCCGTAGAATGAGACCTGTTTTAGTTTTGTTTATAATGGGAGTTATCAGAGCCATGACACAGACCACTGAAATCTTGGGACCAGACAGCAAATTTAAATCTTAAACTTAATCAAGCTGTATTTACTCAGTTTGTGGTGTACACTGTAAAAATAGTTTTTTTAACCACATACCAACAGTTATATATGAGGGATGTTTATGTGTGTATGCCAAAGCAAAAAGCATCAACAGGCATGGCCTGCAATGCTATTTCAGTGTAATTCAAGTTATAAAATATATTCTAAAAACTTTACTACAATAAAGGCTCATTTATTGCCAACTGCAGGTTATAGAGAACATTTTTTACAATTTCCACTTATGGGCAATTTGAAGTGGATGCTTTTGTCAGTTAGGTAAACCTAAACTCAAAATGGTCCCCAAAATTAACTAAAATATGGGAAAGGGCTTACAAAAATATATTTTATGCCAGTTTGGCAAACCTACTGTCTTTCAAGTAAGAAGGGTAATGTATATATTATGTTCAGTTCCCCCGCAGACAACCTAGGGATCCAACTGTTCCAGATACTTATCGGACCTACCCAAAAAACCTATAACCAAGGCCTTATTCCCTGCAAATCTATTAGACCTGATGCCCCTGATCCAGACCTTTCTATAGTGCATAACATGTTTCTATAAGTCACATACTGCCATGGTATTGTTTACTGTTCATGGCCTTTAATATTAAGGATACAAGTCTGATTTGTTACTTGCTGTCTTATGGAGTCGCAATAAATAAAGATTAAAAAACATTTCCATTTAATAGGATTGGTTGTTAGCAGATAATGTAGGCTTGGAAAGTTGAAACAAAACTATAGCAGCCCATACACAGGCAAACCAGGCTGCACATTGTGTTGTCCTCATAGCTGCATATGGCCTTTTAGACAACAGAACTGTCCATCCAAACAACGTTCCATGTAGACAAATATAATATATACATTAGGTACTTCAAGAATATGCAGTAAATTATTTAGCGTGTGGGTTAGTAAGGAGATACATGTGTCAAGGCACAATTATGCTACAAAGGGGCCTACATAATAATTACTTTTGTATAACACAAATGTTTTCTTCAAATTGTTTTTACCAAACTTTAACCTTGAGTTCAACAATGTAACATTTCTGAGCCTATAGTCCATTTTAAATGATAGCTAACACATTGAATGTTTAAAGATTCTACTTTAACAGGTTCTTAAATAGAAAAGTAGAAAATAAAAAATACTAAATAAAAAGTAAAAAGAAAATAAACCCTATTGTTTTACGCAATAAAAAATTGGGTTAATTTACTAAAGGGGTATTGGCTGTTCACTTTGCACAGTGAATACTCACTTTCCAAATTAAATGTTAGTGAATAAGGTAAAGCTATGTTTTCTTAGCATACACAGTCATGTACTAGGAAAAACCTAAATGTTCGCTTAATTTACTTCCACTCACATTTCAATGTGAACATTTATTTTGCTAGGTGAATGTCCTCTAGTGGTTTAGTAAATCAGCCTCATTACAATTTTTATCGGCTGCTATGAATTGCTGCACTCAACATATAGTTAAGGCACTTTGTACCTTGAAAAATTAAATTTCATGAATATTATTTCTCAAAATTAAGTGTAAATATGTACATTGCCAACCTGCTCCAAACTAGACATTTATAAAACATAACTGGAGTTTGCCATGTTTATGATTATCCAGCAAACCTTTGGGATCTCAAGCATCCAATCAAGTTTGTTACGATGAGGCCCTCTTATTTTGTTAATCAGATTTTGGAATGGTTTCACTGGGCCAGCATAGAAATTACTACTTCAGTGAATCAGCCGTTTTAACGTTCTGTACTAGTCTGTATTATTTTCAAATACCCAACCATGAAGTTTTAATAAATACAACTATTCCTGAGCTTATATTCTGTCTGATACAAACACTGAGAAAATCTATCCTTTAGTGTCTGACTGTTTTCTAGCATTTGGGGACATTGGTGAGCCTATGGGAACCTTCTTATAGCTTTTAGCCACGGTTGTGGAATTCAGGAAAACTGTTATGGCCTAATTTACTAAGGCAGCATTTACTTCCCACAGAGCTAAGTGGTATTCACTTTCCTTTGCAGGCAAAATGATACTAGCTTTCCTATGCATTCTTGTGCATGCATATGTATATTTAAAGAGATGAACACATCATAGTCAGTCCCTGGATGCATCTTACTCTTGGTTATCAGAGATCATAACATATTTAATTCATTTTGAATGATTTTCGGCACAGGAGTTTTATTAAAAATATATATATATAAATAAATAAAATATAAGGGTACCAATATTAAAAAAAGTACACTTTCTCATGTTTAAACATTTTAAACTGTACAATCATTCAAGCATATTTGTACCATTTTTGGCGAAGGCCAACAGTTCTCTTTTTCAGAGATTTAGATCAAAATGTGCAGGTCCTGGTAGAGTGTGAGCGTAAATATGTGCAAGGCCATGTAGACAGCTACTGCATGCTCTCCATGTTAGGTGGGACATTTTGGGTAACCGTGTGCTATGCTCCTCTGGCTGTATATTCATGAACATGGGCAAATTGGGGCATAATGAATACTAATTAGGGTTTATTCAGTAAAAATGCAATATTTTAACAATATAATTTAAAAAATATAAAAAATATGGATTTGTTTTTCATGTAACATTCTCTGATCATATTCCTACATTACTAAGTGATTTTATAGAGTTGGCAGCCTTAGGATGAATCACTAGTTTTAGGCATTCTTAGGTGGGATTGTTATGTTTGGACGCAGATAATCTTCATGTACAAGGCAGCAGTAATCTAATGGGATAGGTGTTCATCCATTAATTCAGATTAGAGTTTAGCCTTTAGAATCAGCCATTTTTAAACTACTTGTGGATAGGGTAATCTAATGACGACGGAACATGTACTTCTAATAGACGCAGGTTTGTATTGTTAGGGTGGATTCTTACGGATTTTGATCACTAAGTAGGATTCCGACGGTTGAGATATTTTAGTGAATCATTACATCCTTATACTAGTCTCTTACAATGTACTTTTTGTTTAGGTATAAAAAATATAAAAAATTTAATATAACAATTTTATAACGTAAAAATGACTTATTTGGGATTAATCATAAGTAATACGGGGTTAAACGGGTACAAGTACTTATATGTCGGTCT
>BLSH010517255.1:1400991-1412971 GCA_018402905.1 Glandirana rugosa | reverse complement strand
CCGCCACTTCCACCTACACTGCCACGGTCACGGCCTAGTCAACCTCTAGGCTCCTACTCTACATCCATCCCCCTTCCCATTTTTTTATTTGATTTTAATTTATTTTCCCTATCCCCATTTATTTGTAGGGCACTTGCCCTAGTTTGAAGATGATTTTAGAACAGTTATATGGCTTCTACCGTTAATTAATACTTTTCAGACACAGTTTGAAGATGAACCACATTCATCTCCATTTTTGCATTTTTTATGTTTTTATTTTTTTAAAAATATTTAAAGTTATTTCCCTGTCCCCATTTTTTTGTAGGGCGCTTGCCCTACCCTTACCCCCATTTTACTTCCTTTTGCAGCCCTCTGGGGCTTTCCAGGACTTTCCTACAGCCATTTTTGTGCCTAAAAGTTCGGGTCCCCATTGATTTCAATGGGGTTCGTTGTCCGTGCGATCGTTCGGGTTCCGTCCGGACCCGGACCCGGACTTTGTCCCGAAGTTCGGATGGACCAGCAGAACCCGAACTTCCAGGTGTTCGCTCAACTCTACCTGTGAGGGAACTGATGAGCACCCATGTAGTTAAAGCGGTTGTCTACCCAAACGAAAAAAAAACCTGAAAGGCAAAGGCATAATGAGCTAGTATGCACCACATACTAGCTCATTATGAAATACTCACCTTAGAACAAAGCTCCTGCAGGGCTGCCCGGTCCCTGCAGAGGGAGCGGACATCTTCGCTGTGTGGCTGCTTCCGGGTTCGCGACTCCGGCGCTGTGAGTGGCCGCGAGATGTCACTCCCGTGCTTGCCTGCTGGAGCCCGTCTTTCCGGCGAACTTTCTGGCAGGGTCCAGTGCTATGCGCTGGGCCTTCGCCGGGCCATCACAGCGCATGCGCTGTGACGTCAGCGGCTGCATTGCAAGTGAATATCTCCTAAACCATACCATTATAAGCTTACTTGTAGGCAAAAATGACATTAGGAGGTAGACTACCGCTTTAATTGATTCTTCCTGCTCTTCAGTAACTGTCTGCCTGGCCTGACATTGCACCTGCGATTTGCTGATCATAGGTACAATGCTCTGTAGGCTCCTAAGAAAAAAAAAATTTATGCACATTTTTTACCTGCAAAAAATGCATTTATTTTTTTTTTTAAGTGAACTTAGCCTTTAACTGGCAGATAGAATTTGGCCAGTAATTTACTTCAGGTGGATCACTAGTTTTAGGCATTGCAGTTGGGTTGGGTTGATATATTGAAGCCCCATACACATGGTTCGACGATCGCATACAACAGGTCGTACTCACGACCGTTGTATGCGATATCGATCGTTCGTATGCGCGATTTGAACAGTCGAACATACGATGGTCATACAAGGGAGTTGTATGAGCAGACTAGAAAACTTGGTCGTACCAACAAGCTCTCATACGACCGTTGTATCATGTGTACAGAGCAGTTGGTACAACAAAGTTGTATTGTGCAAAACATGCATGCTCAGAAGTCAGGAATGGCTGGATGCTAATTACATGCACCTGAACGTTCTTGCCCCGGCCGTACGATCGTGTAGTGCAGTCAGTATGCTACATACAACAGCCAACATACAATTCGACACGGTCGTACGTGCGATCGTCGTCCCGTGTGTACGAGGCTTTAGACACAGATAACCGTCATGTACAAGTTAAGCGGCAAGCCGATTGGATAGGAATACGTCAATTAGTTCAGATTAGAGTTTAGCATTTAGGGTTAGGGAGCCATTTTTAGACGGCTTGTAATAGCACATTTTTAAACCTGTATAATGCAGGTAAATAATGAAAAATGCATTGGAAATAGAACTTCATAAAACGTTGACTGCAACTTTATTCAATTCTATAATTCTTGATTGCATATTCCTGTGAAAAGACGGAAAGTATTTGTGTATTGTAACTTGTGAGATATGGATGTATGTGCACATCATACTAAGTGTTAGTAAATCAGAGAAAGAAATCATTAAATCAGCACTGAACAGACAACCTCATGGATCATATGGTAAAGAGTCCTGGTATGCCTGTCAGACTTTTATTATGAATTATCAATTAAAGATGGCAGGATAGAGGAGATTTATTTTTGTTTCATTTTTTTCGTTTCAGGCTACAATACACAGCTGTAAAAAAAATACATTTACTTTTTATTCATGCATCTGAACACAGCTGCATTGCTTTCAGTGCAGACATTCCCTAACGCAAAATCCAAAAATCTGCAAACGGGACAGTTTGACACGAGTATTTACTGATCGTTATGAGGGAACTTTTGTGTGAGATAAAAACATATGTAATAAGACCAATAAAATTTGTATGCCCGTGTGAATTTAGCCTAAATCGGGACCCTCTATTACCCTCTATTACTATTTCAGTCGGCTGCATTTCATCCTATAACATGCTGGAAATACTACTCTGTTGCTAGACCAACCTATATAGATTCATATTGCAGATTTGTCATAGACATGCAGATGTTGGACAGTTCGTAAATGTTAAATGTCATTAGGAATGAGGGTTTCCCAGGCATAATGCCCCATACACACAATCCGAAAATCGGACGGCAGATTGTTTTTTTTGTTTTTTTCGCATACTAATCTAAGATCGAATCAGAAGAGTTTACTAATGTCACGAAAATTCTCGTACGACAGAATAAAAAAATCTGAAGTGATGTCATGTGTTGCAGTGTATTTGTATTGTATTCTTGGACGACAACTGTACTGATTAAACGAAAATCGTACGATTGGGCACCGTGCAAGAAAATTTTTCGTGTTTTGATTGAATAATATCGGCGGAACTGTTGTGATCGGCACTCAAAACTCTGTACTAATGATCCGATTATCGTACGATCGCTTCGAAAGCGGGATTTTTCGTCCGATTTCGGATCGTGTGTACGGGCCATAATGTTTCTTCATCTAATTTAAATAAAACATATTTTCATTTAGCTTCAAAGGCAACATTGGAGACACACAAATCATTTAAATAACATGCTTTGGGGATGCCTTAACCTCCCTGGCGGTATGACTGAGTCTGGAATTTATTGCTGAAAGCGGTAATAGTTTTCTGCATGGAGATATGGCGTTATGTACTATAGGCCTGCAATGGTTAGTATCCCTGGCGGTATGATTATGTCTGATTTTTGGTGCTGAAAGCGGTACAATTATTTTGCATTTATTCAATAATGTAATCAAACCAAAAATGCAGAAATTTGCTCAGTTGCAGAATTGTCGCTGTCGTCACTTTCAGTGTCTGATGATAAATTTCCCCAAAAATCAGTATCACTCAATTCTGCAAATGATTCTTATTTACTATCGCTGTTTTCTAGCTGATCAAAAACCACTTTTGACGCAAAGGGACACTTTTTGGTTGCTATGGACATTCTCATGTTTCCAGGCAGAAAGAATGACATTTATTATATAAAAGTGCATGCAGGGCACTGGGCAAACCACTAGGGACAAAGGGGATGTGAAATGATTTCATACAGTAATGTAATCTACAAGATTATAGTGTACTGTATGTACTGTGTGTGTTTCACTTTTTGAATTTCCCGCCGGTCTCCGCCCCCGTGCGACACGACGCTCGCAGGGAACGGAGCCCGGAGGCACACAGAGGCATCGGAGCTGCGGACACAGCCCGCAGACACCCTGACACCGCGGGAGGACATCGCTGGATCCAGGGGACAAGGTAAGTTACATTGCCTGGATCCAGCGCTGCAAGCCCGAGTGTGGCTCGGGGTTACCGCTTTAGGTACTGAAAATCCACCCCGAGCCACACTCGGGATTACCGCTAAGGAGGTTAAAGCTGTACATGGTGTTAAAGAACAGTATACTTTCCACAGACAGTCTCAGTTAGGCCCCTTTCACACTTATGCAACTTGTCCTGCGACTTGGGACTGCAAAGTCGCATGACAAGTCATTCCCCATTATTTCCAATGAGTACCATTCATATCTGTACGACTTTCAAGTCATGCTGACTTCAAAGTAGTCCCTGCATTACTTTGGCCCAACGTTGATGAAGTTGCATGCAAATCGCACCTGAATAATATAGATGTGATTTCTGTATTATTTCTATACAACTTTGTAATATGTTTTCATTGTGCCAAAGTTGCAACAAAGTCGAACCAAAGTCGTACTGATCCGAAATTGCATTAAAATCGCAGCAAATCGTGACAAAAAAACACGGAAAAATTGCGATAAAATCGTGTCACACCGTTGTGAAAGGGGCCTAACAGCATACACCAGCAGTGCATATTTGGCTATGGAATTTTTTTTTTTTTCTTTACAATTAGCTTGGCATACAGACAGCAGTGGCATTTAATTTGATTCATTTCAAGTTGAATAATACGTTTTTTTCAGGTAGTTTTAGCAGTGACACATGCTTTTTCAACAAAATGCAACAACCTTGCTTAAACCGATAGATTTAAATTTAAGTTTACTGAGGCTCAGGCCTGCCATTAGAAAATAAGGGGGCTCATACAGTCTACCTGACAGCCCCCCCAAAATATTAAAACAATATTTTCACTAGAAATACACGAAAATCATTATTAGTGGACACAAACATAACATATCTTACAAAATTCCTGCTAAATCTAAAATATAAAACTGCATTGAGTTAATAAATAAAGTTCTGCGTGTAAATGAGGTTGTGGGGCTCATTCACATAGGTGATGTGGCCTGTACAGTGTAAATCTGTGTTTTTCGTTTAATGGGGCTATTGCTGTGTGCAGGCAGCCTATGTTACGCTATGGGGATGCAGCAGCTGTATGAACACAGGTCCTAAATTGACAAGCATGTGGGTGCAGGTGTATGGCCCCAAACACAGATAGTGTGCATTCAGGGCCACTGACCCACACCTGCACACTTATCAAATTAGACCCTGCGACTGTGTTCATCCTCATAGGATAACAGGCTACTCTAGCCACACAAAGAAAGCACTCATTCACACTGTAGGGGCCAAAAAACCTGTGTGAATTGACCCCTAAATGTTTAAATTATTTTTTTACAATTTATTAATTTATTTATAATTATTTTTTACAATTTATTTTTTATGCTTTTTAATTTATTCTTTACAATTTTTCTTACAACGCTATGGGGGGGGGGGGGCTTGGGAGAAATATCAGGGGTCTAAACAGATCCCTGACATCTCTCCTTTGAGACGGAGAAAGGAATTGAGGAAACAGATTCCTTTCTCTGTAGCAGATGGATGAACGGGACACAGAGGCTCCTGTTCATTCATAAACTGAGTAAACAGTTCCCTATGCTTCAGTTTTGAGTGGACACAGGAGCGATCGGTACCTATTGCTCACTGTGTCCAATTCAGAAAAGAAAAGTGCCAGTAAATTACATATTTACTGGCCCCTTGCCCCACTCTCCACCCCCCTGTGTACCTGCCACAGCAGTCAGCAGGAGAAGGAAGCATGCAGAGCTGCAGGGGGATAAGGGGGAGCCCGGGCATACAGGAGGGAATCAGATGTGGGCAGCACATGGAGGGAGATCATTGCAGCGGTGCAGAGGGGAAAATTATAGAATGATGTGCTGTATCTATGTTTTTTTCTTCCAGCAGCTGAAAGACAGCAGAAGGGAGAGGGGGAGAAACCGGCTTTCAGCTGCTGAAGGGAGAGGCACAGACACAGTGCATCATTCTGTAACTGTCCTTCTGTCCTGCCGCACTGATCCCCTTGCTGCCTAGGCCCCCCTGTGCTTTCAAGCCCATTACAGAAGGGCAGGTGATACCCCCCTGTCAGCGGCCCTGCTGAGGCTGTCCCTTAGTGCTCGTTGATGCAAAACTGCACTGCCACTGGCCAATTTCTATCAAACCCTCATTAAGAATTAGGAGACTACATAAGATTTAAATTAACATTGGCCAGTAGGCAGGACATTTAGGCCCCTTTCACACTGAGGCGTTATCCTAGCGTTTTTGTGCTAAAAATAGCGCTTCCAAAACGCTTCTAAATGCTGCCCATTAATTCCAATGTACATATTCACACTGGGGCGTCACGCTGGTGCTGCATTTAAAAAAGTCCTGCAAGCATGATTTTTTGTGCTTATTCTGAGCGCTAAAAATAGCACTTTAACAACAACCATATACATTGAAATGAATGTAAAGCGCTTTAAAAGCGCGTTAAAAGCGCAAGCAAAACGCCCAGAGGTTGTGGAAAGGTCAAAATACCAGGAAGTAAACAGGATGTAATGTAGGGGGATGTGCTATTTATTTAATGCTAACGCTTCAAAAGTGCTTCAAAAGCGCTTGAAAAACGCCTGGGCATTAGCGCTAATTATAGCGATAACGCGTGAAAAACGCGGCAAAAACGCGGTAATAACGCTTGATGTAGTAGCCTTATTGTTAGGGTGAATTAGCTGTAATGTACTAGAGAAAAAGAGATAATAAGTAACACAACAGTATAAAACTGACCAGCAGCAGGACAATTAAATTTACTAGAAACAATGAGTTCAGACTCCCTACAAGAATTATGATACTGCAAAGGATGCAACAGTGTAAAATTGGGCAGCAGCAGGACAGTTTTATCCAGGGGAAATAGGTCTAACCAGTGTATGCCTAATTTTTAAAGATGGTATGGTAAGTGTGAGTGATATAGTGTGAGGTGGTATAAGTGCACGCTTTTCTTGTGCTTTTTTTTTTTTTTTGGCTTTCAAACAATGCAGCAATGTGCTGCACACAAAAGGCAGCTCTAGAGACATAGGGGTTGAGTTGCTAAAGCTGGAGAGTGCAAAACTGTGGTGTGCATGCTAGCCAATCAGCTTCTAACCTAAGCTTGTTCAATCAAGCTTTGACAATGAAACCTTGAAGCTGATTGGCTTCTGTGTGGAGCTGCACCAAATTTTGCATTTTCAAGCTTTAGTAAATCAACCCCATATAGTCAGTAACAAGTAAATGCTGCACTCTTATAATAAAATCCCAATAAGATTAAATAAATAACAATATATATATATATATATATATATATATATATATACGTTTGCTATGGATGAAACAGTAAATCATAAAGAAACCCTTGGCTTTAAATCAACCACAAAATAAAATTAGAGACAAAAAGCACAAAAAAAAAACACAGCAAAGGCATTAATTGCCCGGAAATAGGGTCCATGCACACAGGCGGCTGAAAAAAGCGGCATTAAAAAACTTGTAGTGGCTCGTATTGCTTAAGAGTTTATGCGCGTTTATGGACATTTGCTTTTATAAGTGTTTTTCTTTCAAAAAATTCCTCTCTGCTCATTTTTAATATAATCATTGTATACTTAAAAACTCAGAATGCTTCTAAATGCCACATTTAGGCACGTTTATGCGTGTCAAGCATTTTTTCTGGTCGTTAAAAAACACTCCTCTGCAAATATGCCTAACACCCAAATGTGCATGGACAAATAGGCTAACATAGAGTTGCTCATACAGGCTGAAGAAAAAAATGCAGAAAGCCGGTATAAGCAGCATTTTTTTATACCCAGTGTGCATGAGGCCTTAGCCAGGGTTCACACTACTGCGATCTCAGGGATTGCATGTGATTCACACCTGTACCGCAATTACTGATCATGCGATGTCTGAGCAATGCGAGTTCAGCCATACAGTTGTATAGCTGAATTCGCATAGATTCGTACCAAAAAAGGTGCAGGAATCTGTTTTCTCCCACACTGGAATTTGATCGCATTTGTGTTCTCACCTATGCGATCTGATTCCTGTGCGAGTTTCACAGTTCGTACTGTGATCTGTGAACAAGTCTGGGGATGTCATTAACTTTTTAATGACACCCGCAGCAGTTGGCAGAAGGCAGTGTGAACTGCCTGCGGGAGAGGTGCGGTGTGGGAAGCGGCTCTGGAATCGTGCTGGTTCCCGCATCGCACCAGTGTGAACCAGGGCTTAAAGTACAGTTTCCTAACTGACTTAATCTTTCCCTATGCAGTTTGTCAGTTTTTTGTATCCTTCTATACTGCAGCTTCCAATACACTTACACTGTGTCATTGTGTCCCATTTTTATAGTGAGGGACCTGACTTATCCAAATGCCCTCTTAGTAGCCCTTCTAATCCTGCTGGCTATAGTTCAAAGGCCATGCAGTACATTAAGGTAAAAAAAAAAATCTCCTGAATTCTCTTTTCAAATCCTTAGGATTTGCCTTGAACCCTTGGTTGTGGAGAACACAAACTTAGTCCCTAACAGTGAGTGAATAATGTATCACCAACACAAAACTAATGAGAAAAGCATGAGCTATGTGTACTGTATTTTATGTAGAGAAAAACACACAGGAAACATGAATTTATGTTGGGAGAAATGCCATAAAAACTTCAACATTTTTGTCTAAAATATAGTTATGATGGAACTTGAGGGTGCCAAATAATAAATATAGATAACATATTAAGAACAGACTATAAAGCCTCAAAGGTCAGAAAATCCTTGCATGTTAAATAGCAATTTCTAATCCAGAGTACCGGAGCATCAAGTTATATATTTTATTACATTTCTGTTGTAATGAAAGGTAAGTAAAGGCATTACAATTACACATTTGTAATAAGATTGACTTTTGGATTCATTTTTATTAAACACAAATTACATAGTTAGTCAGGTTTAAAAAGGTCTCAACCAAAAGACAAAAAAATAATAAAAAATTAAAAACCTATTGTGACAGTCAGACAAAAAAGCACATTTTTAACATCCAAACCACCATTAGTTCAGACAGATGAGACAAATGATGCTACGGTTTGGTTCCCCATACCTATAAACATTGATGGTGTCTATACAAATACAGATCTAATAAGCAGATTTCTGCAATTGGCAGTGGCCTTGTGAGCCTAACATGCAAGCTCCTTTGGTTGCCCATTGGGTTACCAATCTATAAACTTGATAGGCAGCCCAAAGGCTGAAGGTTCAAAAGTGAAGGTAAAGGTGCAAACACGGCATGCTGACAATTCTGCTACTAATTGTAAGGCAGTGACTTAGTGTTGCCAGCCTGCCACATGAAGTGCTGTTACTGCCATATTATTTAGGTAGGATCTTTGCAATAAAGTCACAAAAAACGATTTGCTCTAGAAAGTTGCATACAATAAGCAATGATGCCAAACCTACTGAAAAAATAGATTTTGGGTTTACATACACAAGGTAGGAAATGTAACTGATTTTTCAATCAATAGATTGAAAGGTTTGATCTTATCAATGATTTTGTATGATTTATGTTTTTTAAAGAAAATGTAATTTTCCAAAAAAAAATGTTTATTTGCTCAGTTTAAGTTACCGATAGGATCATTTATTCTTCCATCGTTACAGTGTACATTGAAGCCATATATTTTTATGTTTCAGAAAAAGCCATGATGACACCACATATAGCTAAAGTAAACCACAATAAAATTGCCAGCACTGCATTGACAAGTCAATCCAGAGGGAGTTAAGAGTGGCACAGGCAAACACCGATAGTGTTGATTATCATAGGAAGGGGGGCAGTAGTAAGTGGGCCAGGGTATCTAGACTGTGCCATCTATGCTTCCCCTAACGGTAGTCAGATGGCATAGATAGGAGCTTGATTGGATGACAGTCAACTTCAGCTTCACTTATTTATTAGATAACCCCACACTGATTTACTAAACAAACAAATTTGAACCTAATTCCAGGGTGCATGTGTACACTTAAACACCTGATCAAATATAAGGCAATTGATTGTAAAGTCCCCTACATATGTTTGGGTATACCAAATGAATGTGAGCTCCGCAGGTCAGTTTACATTATTATTCAACATAGGACCCATTTACACCATGGCATTGTGCTTCAAGGGCAACCAACACACCAAAGCAATGCACCTATGACGCACATGATTGCAGCACATGGTAATGCACCACTGAGTGCTGCGGTGAGCTTCATTGGGAAAACATAGTGCTTGCCTCGTTTTCTTTTTTGCCACTCTAGTGCATTAATACCCACCCAAATGAATAAGCTGACTCTTGTCAAGTGTTTGTCAGGTTTCTTAGAGATTTTATATTAGTCATCATTTTCGCTAATAATTGACTGAATTCACTTGCAAAATAAGAACTACCTCTCTGACACCTTAACCGGTTCCCGACCGCGTACTGTATATATACCACGGCAGTGTGGCGCTGTCTCACGAATCGCCGTATATGAGAGGTGATCTGCGTGTGCGCACTCTGCAGGAGTGTGCCCGCGGCTCGGGCGGACCTGATGTCCAACAGCGAGCCATGATGACCTGCCAGAGAGAAAGAACGGGGAACCATCGATGTAAACACGGCGGTTCCCCACTCTGTCAGTGGGCATGTAAGAGATCTACTGATCCCTGTCACTGGTATCAGTTAGATCTTTTATGCCCATGGTAGCCCAGCCCCCTCACAGTTAGAACATGCCTAGGAAACACAGCCCCTAGATCTCCCCCTGCAGGTTAACCCCTTCACTGCCAATGACATTTATACAGTAATCAGTGGATATTTAAATTTCTGATCACTGTATAAATGTCATTGGTCCCAAAAATTGTCAAAAATGTCCAACATGTCCACCCCAATATCAAAGTCCCGATAAAAATCGCAGATCGCCGCCATTACTAGTAAAAAAAAAAAAGTAAAAGTGCCAGAAATGAATTGTCATGGTTTGTAAACGCGGCAAATTTTGAGCAAACCAATCAATAAACGCAGAAACGGCGAAATATGAGGAAGAATATAAATCGGCCAAAACTGATAAATACATTTGTTTTTTTATATTTTTTTTTTTTTTGGATTTGTATTTTAGCAAAAAGTAAAAAATATGTTTTTTATTTTGCATAATTGTTGCTCTTTTTTTGTTCATAGCGGTGATCAGAAATGACGCAGAGGTGATCAAATACCACCAAAAGAAAGCTCTATTTGTGGGAAAAAAGGATACAAATTTTGCTTGGGTACAACATCGCATGACCGCGCAATTGTGTTTACTAAAGGAAAGGAACATTTTATTAAATTGACAAGTACGCAATGGGGTTGATTTATTGGGGTTGCAAAATATGGTGCAGCTCTGCCTAGAAACCAATCAGCTTCCAGGTTTTTGTCCTGTCAAAGCCTAACGGAACAAGCTGAAGTTAGAAGCTGATTGGCTACCATGCACAGCTGCCCCAGATTTTGCACTCTCCAGTCTCTAGTAAATCAATCCCTATGATAGCTAAATAGGGTGAGGTCAGCATTCAGACCATTCAATGAACAAGAAAATAGTAAATATTTAAAGTGTATGTTCAGCCAAAGCTTTACATTTTTGTCTGTAATCTAAGTTGCATATTTGTCCTCACTTCCTGTTTGGTCACACTTTTATCAGCAGCAGGACAGTTAGTGATGGTAACGCTTTATAACAGAGCCCTGGATAACAGTATAGCATTACCCCCCGTAGGAGCTGCTTTAGTATGTTGTGTCTGTTATTCCGCTTCTCAACCCCAATAACAGCCTCAGTCCCCTTTGAAGTTAAATACATCTTGGCATTTTCAGCTAGCTACTCTTGTTGGTGCACTTAAATTCCTGGATAGCAGGCCCAAATAGCATAACTGGCCCGGATCATTAAGTGAAAAATGCAAGATTTTCCTGAGCAGGGTGAAAGGACAATGACATCTGTATAAAGTGTCTTTCTACCTAAATGGCCTTGTATCCTGAGACACTGTAAAGTAAATAGGAAGGCTGCGCTAACCCTATTATATACTATATCCCTGTGTACACAGCTGCAACAATGAGAACCAAATACAGGAAAGTGTTCGCGTCGAAATAAACCAAAATAAAACATAAAATCCACATCCCTAGTGTGGAGTAACAACGTCGACACATGTGTCCCTATATCATATATTATCCCAATCGCGTCGGAAGGATAAATGAAATGTCACAGAGTCCTATGTTCCGGTAAATCCATCTTTCTGTGAAATATGTCTACAGTAACAGGAAAGTGGGACGAGTCCTTTTAGAACGTAAAAAGTGAATTACTAGGCCCGGTCAATACGATAAACCCGGACGATAGGTCCTTAAATTCACGTGGTTGTTCTCATC
>BLSH010517255.1:1379754-1398791 GCA_018402905.1 Glandirana rugosa | reverse complement strand
ACCAATAGAGCTTTCTTTTGGTGGTTTTTAATCACCTCTGTGGTTTTTATTTTTTGTGCTATAAACAAAAAAAGACAGCGAATTTTGAAATAAACAATATTTTTTATTTTCTGCTAAAAAAACATATCCAATAAAAATAAATGAAAAAAAAACATTTCCTCATCAGTTCAGGCCAATATGTATTCTTCTACATATTTTTGGTAAAAAAATCCCAATAAGCGTATATTCCAAAGAGAGCAAAGTTCTTTCTTTTATTAAGAGAAGTATGGACTATGGAGTTCTCAAAAGGGATATTGGGGAACTGTAGAAAGTGCAGAGAAGGGCAACCAAACTGATAAGAAGCATGGAGGAGCTCAGCTATGAGGAAAGATTAGAGGAACTGAATTTGTCCTCTCTTGAGAAGAGGAGATTAAGGGGGGATATGATTAATATGTACAAATACATAAGTGGTCCATAAAGTGAACTTGGTGTTCAATTATTCACTTTAAGGTCATCACAGAGGACAAGGGGCCACTCTTTACGTCTATAGGAAAAGAGATTTCATCTCCAAATACGAAAAGTTTTCTTCACAGTTAGAGCTGTGAATTTGTGGAATAGACTCCCTCCAAAGGTGGTTCTGCCCAGCACAGTAGATTGCGTTAAAAAAGGCCTAACCATGTCTATTCATTGGTTTGCGCAAAAGTTATAGCGTCTACAAACTATGGGATATTTTAATTAATTAATTAATTTTTTACTAGTAATGGTGGCGATCAGCAACTTATAGCAGGACTGCGATATTGCGATGGGCAGTGGGACATTAACTGACACTTTTTACACTTTTTGGGGACCAGTGACACTAATACAGTGATCCATGCTAAAAATATGCACTGTCACTTTATTAAGGACACTGACTGGGAAGGGGTTAACATCAGGGACAATCAATAGGTAAACTGTGTGCCTGACCAGTGTTTTAGTGTACTGTGGGAGATGCTTTTACTAGGGGAAAGCATGGATCCATGCCCCTGCTTTGCAAGAACACAATTTCCATGCCTTACTGACAGAACAGCAATCTGCCTTGTTTACATAGGCAGACCGCCATTCTGCCTCTGTGCTGGATGATCGGCGGGTGCTGGCGGATATGATATGATGTGATATCCACAGATCAGCTGATTATACACAGCAGGAGCATGCTGCTGGCAGCGAGCATGCATGCCCCAGACCCTGAAGCCACTTTGCCACTGTATAAGTAAGTTATACGGGCGGCAAGTGATTAAAATCCCTGCAATGTACATGGATCACCCAGGGGGATAGTTTCTTATCAACAAAAGTGAAGTTATTCTTTAAAATAATGGTCTAGCACTATAACTCATTTAACTTTATTAAAAGGGGTTGAAAAGCTACCCCTATCATAACATACGGCATTTAATGAAACGTTTTTATATATATTCATAGTTAGCCATTGAGAAATATATGATAAACAGTGTTGCAAATGATTCAGTAAAAAGATTAAATAAGTGCTATGTAAGATGTTTTGAACAAATCACTTGGGGTAGACTGGACCCTTAAAGTTGCATAGGGGTTGCTTAATATCCAAATACAGAAAAAAAAAAAAAAGTTGCAAATTCCTTGGTAGATAGATCACAGATAGAATTTGTACCATTTGTTATTGAAGGATATTTTGTGCCACTGTTTTTGTAAATCTACCAGAATGAGTTAAAATACTTTCTGTGTTTATCATTTTTAAACCAATATAGTTGTGAATCATACTTTTAAATGGATCACTGTTACATGTTTTATTAGTGGAATTAACATATAGGTACCCAGTAGTATAACTTATAATTTTGTGAATCTCTGCTTCTCCATAGGACATCCAAGCCCTCCACCATGCACTTTGAGGAAGCACAAGAATAACAGAAAGCCAAGAACTCCATTCACCACTTCCCAGTTGTTGGCCTTGGAAAGGAAATTTAGACAAAAGCAATACCTTTCTATTGCCGAAAGAGCTGAATTTTCAAGCTCTTTGAACCTCACTGAGACACAAGTAAAGATCTGGTTTCAAAACAGGAGAGCCAAAGCAAAGAGGCTTCAAGAGGCTGAACTAGAGAAACTAAAAATGGCTGCCAAGCCATTACTGCCCTCCTTTGCTCTTCCATTTCCTTTAACTGCCCAGCTAGGGTCCGCTTCACCTTATGGACCTCCTAACTCTTTCCAGAGACCTCCCATGCCTGTTCCAGGATTGTTCACAACTCCGGTCACATATGGAATGTATTACTTATCATAGAGACATTAAAAAATAGCAAAGTATTAGATAAACAAGGTATCTCTTGGGTGTTGTAAGGCCTATAATACTGAAATCTAAGAGAACCATATATCCTACCCCTATCTCCAGGGTGACTGGCATACAGATTTAACAAAAATATTCAGGATGACTTTCTGAATGTGCTGTAGTCACAATACACTATGATATGATGGAGTAATATTTGATATAAACTAATTTGACAACGACGCTGTAGAAAGCATTTTACTCTTAGGTGCCTTTTCTTCAAAAACAATCCAGCAATGCTGCAGGAACAAAAAGCGTAGAGGGGTTAATATTTTTTAGCATTGTTTTGTACATTTATTATTTACCACAAGAAGCACAGAAATTTGGTTGTACAGTTTTCTCAAAAAATGCTTTGCTGTGAAACAATTTGCTGTTTTAGGTAGCCTGGGTAAAAGTACTGTGGATACAGTTGAGTGTTAACTCTAATAACATTCCTTCCCTCTTACCAGGTCATATTGTTCTCCAATTGTTGACAACTATACCCGATCTGTAAGGAAACTGACGTGCTGGCTCACTTACATGTATATTGGAAAAAATGTTTGCAGGCGCATATTACAAACATACCTTACTAGACTAGTACTACGTCATAGTACAATGACATCACAAAGGCATGCAGATTGTATTAATGAGGAAAACATAGATTAAAGAGGTAATCCAGTCAAATGTATTACTTAATTACAAAGGCCGTACCTAAACCGTAGTCTTGCTTTTACAGGGTGCTCCTTGTCAGCAGAGAATGGCTCTGTTGATAGTAGTGATACATTCAGTAGGTGGGCTAGTTGTAATTGTGTCTGCCGTCTATGTAGTATGGTGCATATTGCTGTTGATGACACAGCACACATTCCATGTGTCTGTTGCAATGTACTGTACATATTGATCTGCAGGACTGCTGATAGAAATCACAGGGCCATGCACAAACTACCTGACAGCACCCCCCCCCCCCCAAGAAATATTAAAGTTATGTGTCGCTAAAAATACAATAAAGTTATTAGCAGACACAAATACAACATATCTAACAGAATTCCTGCTAAATATAAAAGATAAAACTGAGCTTTGCTCCATGCACACTATCGTTTTTCATAAGCTCAAAAAAGCTAGAAAAAATGCTAGATGCAAACTAGCATTTTTGTGCCTGCTTCTAGTAGCATTTTAGCAGCCTTTAGAAGCATTTAGAAGCATTTGCATTTTAGTAGCGTTTTTGCAGTACATGAAGAAAAAAAAAAAAAGCTAAAAAAAAGCTGTTAGGAGCATTTAATAGCATTTAGCAGCAGTTAGGAGCATCCAGCATTTTTTCTGCTGGAAAAACGCCCCAAGAAACCTTACAAAAACTATTTTTTTCTGCTTCTAGACGCTGAAGCTCAAAAAATGCTAATAGTCAAGTAGTGTGCATGGACACATAGGATAACACTATTTCGCTTCTAGGAGCAGAAAAAAATGCTAAAAGCTTCTAGGAGCTTAAAAAACACTAGTGTGCATGGAGCCTTAATAAATAAAAATTAAGATGAGATGAAAAAAATATACAAGCTCGGCAGTCCCTCTGTCAGAGGGACAGAGGGAGAGAAACAAAGTTACAGGGATACTATAACAAATTCAGGAGCACAGCTAACATTAGAGCCAGCCTAGGGCAGGGGATTAGTGAGACACAACAATTGCAGAACGATCTCTTTCTCAGCAGATAGAATCTGGCAGCAGGGAGAGGGGGAG
Organism: Glandirana rugosa; assembly: GCA_018402905.1. Classification (NCBI taxonomy): domain Eukaryota; kingdom Metazoa; phylum Chordata; class Amphibia; order Anura; family Ranidae; genus Glandirana; species Glandirana rugosa. The sequence continues at coordinate 1,394,785 of BLSH010517255.1, read as the reverse complement.
AGACCAGCTTTCAGCTGCTGAAGGAAGGGAGACATAGTTCGTCCATCACTAATCCCCCTCCCTGTGTGGGCCCCTGTGTGCTCAAGCGCCCTACAAGATGACTGGTGGTCTCCCCTATCAGCGGCCCAGTTGACCTGTGGCAAACCCTCACATGTGTGTCAGTGCAGCCAATGTGATGTTAATCAGAAATGTGCAGCAAATACATGCAAAGTTAGCTAAGCTTGAGATGCTTCTTACATCAAATTTTTATCAGTGTGGGTCTTATTGGTTATCTGTCCATAAACTTCCTGCAACCCAGGTAATTATATTAAATATAATATTTGACCAGAGGACCCTCTTTAATAATGGAGGTAAACTATGGACAATTCTTTCATTTTAGATCTTGAAAGACACAGCAAAGCAGTAGAGGTGGTGGATCTAATATTCAGCAAGCATTCACTGCAGATGAATCTTCCTAATGCATGCGTTTTAAATTAGAGTGATTGATTCACCAGCAGAGAATGTTTGGTGGAAATCACATTCACTGCTTTATAAATTGATCCCTTAGTGCCTTACTAGAGGAGGACTAAAGGCCATTATTTTTAGATTGTTATTATTTGACATAATATTTTCTGCATAGAGTTTGCATCACTAAATTATGCTGTTGTGTATTTTGGTTCAATTAAACTTTGGTTCCATTATCAGTATGATGAACCTCTTTTGTTGTGAAAAGGAGTAAAATAAAGGAGTAAAACTAACTTTATAACGTATGTCCAGCCAAAACTTTTTTTAATATAGTTGTGGATAGAGTGAGCAAGGATTAGAATTTCCATTCCTGCTAAGGACATTTTACCAGGCAGGAAGCAAGGTTAACGTGTTTGTTACCCCATTAAAGCATGTTACACAGCCCAGCTCTTGTGCTGTGTAATTTGGCACCCTGTATCACCTAAAAAACCTGGCTGATCCTGCCTGGTTCTGCCCTCCCCCCTGTAAACTCACCACGGTTTATCATGGCTGCTGAGCCCTGACACCGTGGTCAGTTTACATGCCTCCGTTATCCCGTTATCTGCTCTGTTCTTCTCTCTCCTCCTCTCCCCCTCCCTCCCTGCCTGTCTGCTCATGACAGTGCTCGCCCTTTTCCCTCTTGCTGCTTTAAATCTATAATATATTCACCCCATCCCTTCTGTTATATAACAATATGTGTCCCAGTGCCTGATCTATATAAAAAATGCAGATTATGCCTTATATATGGGATTCCTGAAATCCTGGTATCCTGACAGCAGGTGGTGCTGTTGTGCTGTGGGCAGGAAAAGTCAGGGAGAACAACGTGCAGCATGTGTGAGCAGCAGCGTGTGTGTGAAGGCCATGTGGGGACAAGAACAGACCGGACCGGACCCCTCCCCCTCCCCGAGACTGAGTGAGGCTGCGGGAGACAGGCAGGCTGACTGAGGGAGACTGCTGACAGATTGCAGGAAGGCTGAGCAGGAACAGAGGGGACACAGAGCAGCATAACTGTCAGAGGATTGACTGACTGACTGTTTGAAGTGGGGACGCTGGCTGAGGAAGGTGTAGTGTAAGGAGCTTAGGACTGCTGACTATTGGGGTGTAACTGAGGAGTATGGACTGTTGAGTAACTGTGTTTTGTGGTATAACTGAGTATTGTTGAGTAAGTAGGTTTGAGGTATAACTGAGTATTGTGGTATAAGAGTACTGTTGGGTGAAAGATGTGTATTGTGGGTGCCTGGGGGCTGTGAGTACGCGAGTACTGTGAGTGCCTGGGGGCTGTGAGTGCCTGAGTATTGTGAGTGCCCAGGGGCTGTGAGTGCCCGAGTACTGTGAGTACCCAAGGTCTGTGATTGCCCGAGTACTGTGAGTGCCCGGGGCTGCGAGTGCCCAAGTACTGTGAGTAAATGTAATAAAAGTTGCGCTAAAAATAATAATCCTTATGTGTACTCATACATATAGAGCTGTAAACAATGATCCTCAAAGTATAAAAATAGTGCAAATGGTAAATGCAGGTGCCAAAAAGTTGCTGTTCAAACGTGCAATCCCAAGTAAGAAAAAAGTCTATGATATAAAACAATGCAGCGAAAGTTCCAGATTAGAAGTCCTAACAGGATGGAAGGTGACTCTGGGAGATAGATAGGTGCAAAAATGCAGAAATCTCTATTGTTGAACTCCAAGTCAAGCCACCACCGAGGGCATGCACACCAGGTGAGGGTAGGAGTCGGTACTCTTACCAGAAGACGTGGACTCGCTATTACTAGTGGGTCAGATGAGCAGACAGATATCACCCTCTGCAGGGTATACGAAACGGGTCCTCTCCTTCTACAAGCAGTTGGTCGGCTGTACGGCTAGGTAGGGCGATTATCTAGAATGCCACCCTCAATTACAGGTACAGGTAGAGAGAAAGAAAGGAAGGCCCATAGTGTGAATCCATAAAAGACGCTTTATTAAAAACACATTCCAGGTGGGTACTCACATAAAAACAATCCAGTCTTGCATAGAAAGCCGGCATAAACACAGGAGGAAAGCATCCCCGTACAGTCCGGGAAGAACAGGGACGCTTTCCTACAGTGTTTATGCCGGCTTTCTATGCGAGACTCGATTGTTTTTATGTGAGTACCCACCTGGAATGTGTTTTTAATAAAGTATCTTTTATGGATTCACACTATGGGCCTTCCTTTCTTTTTCTCTACCTGTACTTGTAATTCAGGGTGGCATTCTAGATAATCGCCCTACCTAGCCGTACAGCCATCCAACTGTTTGGAGAAGGAGAGGACCCATTTCGTATACCCTGCAGAGGGTGATATCTGTCGGCTCATCTGACCCACTAGTAATAGTGAGTCCACTTCTTCTGGTAAGAGTACCGACTCCTACCCTCACCTGGTGTGCATGCCCTCGGTGTTGGCTTGACTTGGAGTTCAACAATAGAGTTTTCTGCGTTTTTGCACCTATCTATCTCCCAGAGTGACCTTCCATCCTGTTAGGACTTCTAATCTGGAACTTTCGCTACATTGTTTTTTATCATAGACTTTTTTCTTACTTGGGATTGCACGTTTGAACAGCAACTTTTTGGCACATGCATTTACCATTTGCATTATTTTTATACTTACTTTGAGGATCATTGTTTACAGCTCTATATGTATGAGTACACATAAGGATTATTATTTTTAGCGCAACTTTTATTACATTTATTGTCGTATCTGTTAATTATCACATGGTTTGTTGCAGCTGCACATAGCACTTTAGCGCAAATACTGTTTTTCTGTCTATTACAAGTACTGTGAGTGCCCGGGGGCTGTGAGTGCCCTAGTACAGTTGGTGGTGTTAGTGCTGTGAGTGCCCTTGTACTGTGTGGGCCTGGGTGTTGTGAGCACTCGTGTACATTGAGCGGCTGTGTTCAGTGGGGGTGCTAGAGAGCCGGAAGTAGTGTAGGTTACCAACAGTAATAGTAAGTCCTTCTCAATCTCCCCATCAGGATAGTGGGTAAAATGTCCAACAGGATTGGTAATGTCACTCAGTGCACATCGTGCACCATATATGCATTCCTTGATGAACCAATCGAGGAAGGATACTGCTGTGCGAGATGTGAGCATGTTGTTTCTCTAGAAGCCCAGATCCAGGTTCTGGAGAATCAAGTGGCAACACTGAGAAGCATTAGCAACCTGGAAAGGAGCTTGGACATCACCCAGCAGGTGCTGGCAGGGGTCAGCCTAGAGGAGGTGGGAGAGATTGCAGCACAGGACCCAGAGGTAGGTATCTGGGTGACAGAAAGGAGGAGGGGTAGAGGGAATAGTGCTAGGGAGGCCAGTCCTGAGCTGGTACACTCTAGCAAATATTCCAAGTTGCATGATGCTGGGGATATTTGCTCAGGGGTGGCAGTGCTGGAGCAGGTGCCCTCCCCTAGCTGCCAGGGGAGTGACGGCTCCAGGAAGGAGGGGGGGTGGAGATACAGGAAAGGCTAGACAAGTGCTGGTAGTGGGGGACTCAGTTATTACTCAGTTACTCAGAAAGAGAGGGTGATCTGTCAAAAGGACTGGGGTTGCCAAACAGTGCTCGGGTTTGGCACATCGCAGATCGCATAGACAGATTAGACCCAGTGGCCATGGTACACGTTGGTACTAATGACAAAGTGAGAGGAAGGTGGGGAGTCCTAAAAAATGATTTCAGGGATTTAGGGAACAGATTGAGGAAAAGAACCACTAAGGTAATTTTCTCAGAAATACTACCTGTACCTCGAGCCACACCAGATAGGCAGCAGGAGCTTAGAGAACTGAACAAGTGGCTGAGGAATCCTTATAGGAAAGAGGGGTTTGGGTTCCTGGAGAACTGGGCTGACTTCTCAGTAGGCTACAGGTTCTTTAGTGAGGAGGGGCTGTACCATAATGGGGATGGTACAGCCCTACTGGGAAGAAAGATGGCCACAAAGCTGGAGGGGCTTTTAAACTAGGTGTTGGGGGTAGGGTTCAGATGAAGTGATAGATGGCAATGAACAGATGACAGAGGGTGATAGGGGAGTCAGCAATGATAATACATCCATAACATCTGTTGCCGGGGTAAACAAGTGGGCAATTCAAAAACAAGGCCATGGGGAACCAAAAGAAAAAATCTGCACTCATACAACACTATGAAGCATATACACAAATGCTAGGAGCCTAGCTAACAAAATAGAGGAACTGGAGCTGTTATTGCAAGAGGAGGACTTAGATTTTGTGGGAATAACTGAAACTTGGTTTGACTGCACACGCGATTGACTAGCCAATTTACAAGGGTACACCTTGTATCGAAGGGACAGGGAAGGTAGGAGAGGGGTGTGTCTATATGTCAAAAATGATGTAAAGGTGGTAGAGAGAACTGACATTGTGAACGGAACTGGGAGGGGGGTAGAATTAGTGTGGGTAGAACTTCTAAAAGAAGAAGAAAGTGGAAAATTAATAGTGGGGGTATGTTAGAAGCCACTCAACATGAAGGAGGAGGAGGAGCTGGAACTACTATCACAGTTAGAAATAGCTGGGAAACAGGGAAATGTAATCATAACTGGGCTGAGTGTACAGCGCCCTAATTAAAGGTCCATTATTTCATTAACATCTTACAGGGCAACTTCATGTCACAATTGGTGGATTCCCCAACTAGAAACTAATTACGAACGAACCAAGTCTGATCTCAGATGTGGCGATACGTGACAGCTTTGGATCTAGCGATCATAGGATGATCGTGTTTAACGTAAACCACAGGAAAAGGAGGCACGAGGGTAGCATAAAAACACTAAATTTTAAATGGGCCAATTTTGCTAAACTGTGATCATTGCTACATGGCATAGACTGGGACAAATTTCTAGAAGCATTGAACACAGAAGAGAAATGGGTATGCTTTAAGAACATATTAAACAAAGGTATCACACAGTGCATTCCAAAGGGCAATAAATATAGGAGAGCTAAGAATAAACCAGGGTGGCTAAACCATAATGTAAAAAGCCTCATTAAGGAGAACACTATGGCCTATAAAATATTTAAAGGGAATGGGTCATCATTAGCATTCCAACAATACAAGTAATGTAATAAGTGTAAAACCGCAATAATGGGCAGCTAAAAACGACTACGAGAGACACATAGCGGAAGAAAGTAAAAAAAAAAAAAAAAAAAACAAAGAACTTTTTAGATATATTAACAGTAAAAAGGTAAAATCTGAGCACATTGCACACGTAAAGGATGAGGATGGGAGGATGGTTACAGATGACACAAAGAAGGCAACTGTGATAAATGCCTTCTATTTACGCATGAAGAACAAGGGTTTACGACCACGATTGTACTGTTAGTGACACAACACCGGACATAACTTCATGGCTAACAGAGGATGGAGTCAGGGAAATACTTAATAAACTTAACAAAAATAAATCACTGGGACCAGATGGCTTACACCCGCGAATCCTTAGAGAACCCAGTAAGGTTATTGCCAGGCCATTGTTCCTAGTCTTTATGGACAGCATAATGACAGGATTGGTACCAGCTGATTGGAGAAAAGCCAATGTGGTGCCAATATTCAAAAAGGGGCAGAAACATATTCTTGGGAAATATAGGCCAGTCAGCCTAACATCAATAATGGGTAAATTATTGGAGGGGATGATTAGGGACTATATCCAAGGATTCACAGAGGAAAAGAATATCATTAGTAGTAATCAGCATGGGTTTATGAAAGGTCGTTCCTGCCAGACCAAACATCCTCCTAACATTCTATGAGGAAGTGAGCTGCCATCTAGATAGGGGGAGGCCTTTAGATGTGGTGTATCTGGATTTTGCAAAAGCATTTGATACAGTCCCCCATAAGCGCTTCATTTACAAACTAAGATCTACAGGCATGGACCATAGGGTTTATGCTTGGGTAAGAAACTGGTTACAAGGATCCAAAGGGTAGTAATAAATAACATGTACTCAGACTGGTCTGAAGTGGTGAGTGGAGTACCTCAGGGTTAGGTCTTGGGACCAATTCTATTCAACATATTTATAAATGATATAGAGTATGGGATTAGTTCAGTCTCCGTTTTTGTGCATGTCACAAAGATAAGCAGAACAATAAATTCACACTGGGACATAGAAATTTTACAGAATGACCTAAATAAAATAATGGAGTGGGCAGACAGATGGCAAATGAGGTTTGATGTGGAGAAATGTAAAGTAATGCACATGGTGGCAAAAAACATAAATGCAAACTATTTACTAGGGGGAAAACCTCTGGGAGAATCAAGGATGCGGAAGGATCTAGGGGTCCTAATAGATGACAGATTAAGCAATAGCATGCAATGTCAAGCTGCAGCTACAAAAGCAGGCAGAATATTAGCATGTATAAAAAAAGATACACTCCATGGATAAAACTATAATTCTGCCACTTTATAAAACCTTGGTTAGGCCACAGCTGGAGTACTCTGTCCAATTCTGGTCACCGGTCCTCAGAAGGGATGTGCTAGAGCTGGAGAGAGTTCACAGAAGCTCAACAAAGCTAATAAGGGGTCTGGAGGACCTCAACTATGAGGAACGACTGCAATCACTAAAACTATTCTCACTGGAGATGCGACACTTAAGGGAGGACATGATAGCGATTTACAAATACCTCAATGGGGATCCCAGCATAGGAAAAGAAAATGATTTAGTCCTAAGGAGTGTACGAGGACATGAGACCACACAAAGAGACTGGAGGAGAGGTGTTTTAACCTTAAACTGCGCAGGGGGTTCTTTACTGTCAGGGCAATAAGGATGTGGAACTCTCTCCCACAACTAGTGGTGGCTGCGGGGAGTCTGGACATCTTTAAAAGACTCTTGGATGTATATCTTCAAGAACATAACATACAGGGATATGGGAAAAATCATAGACACTGACACACATACACCTACATAGGCTGAACTGGATGGACTATTGTCTTTTTTCGGCCTTACCTACTATGTAACTATATAGCAGACTGTCTCCCGATGCTCACGCGACTCCTCGTCTCTCCTCTCTCCTCCCCTCCTCCCTGGCTGACGTAAGCGGTAGAGCTTGTTCCCCTGCACGCTATAGCTGTCAGCCGGGGAGAGAAGAGAGCCGAGAAGTCACGTGAGTGCCGTGAGAAGCTCTGATATAAGGTATAATCTGCATTTTTTTATAGATCAGACACTGGGACACATATTGTTATATAACAGAGGGGATGTCATGAATAGATTATAGTGGCTTAACAACCACTTTAACTCTCCAACAGCAAATGAATCTGAATCTTAACTTGACTAAACCTCTTAACCTGTCCATAAACCGGAACATGACCCTAAATTTAAAGTCCCACTCTGGACTTTAAAAATGTGTGGAATGCCTTAATGTAGCACATTGTGCTAACACAATGCAGATTGTAAATGGGGCTCAGAAGATTTACTAATGAATACAGAGATGTATTCATTTGTGTCCTATATTTCTTTCTGTAGTTCAACTTTAACCAAAGTGTCATTGGCATGAAATGTGTGTTGTACTGTACAACTTATGTGTATTTGAAAATATGTCTGCATTCCTAATGCATTTAATAGCTCTTTTATGCCAAATTATAACCACATAGGGGCAAGGCTTAAAATGTGTCTGGGGGCAGAAGTTACTGTAACTTAAAAATCATATTATTAAGACTGTTTCTACCCACTTGCAAGGGTCCTAGTCAATGTCAGTAGACTACTGGTTATGTTTTATCAGATCAATGCTTATGAAATCAAGCCCCATGCAATGATGGATGTTAACGTATTTGAATATTTGACAGGGAATCCTATTATCTACCTCACTGAAAGCCATTGACTGTCTTAATCAGGTTGGTTTGGTAAAGGCAAATAGATTGATCACTCTGAAAGGGAAGTTGCACTTCACACGGTCATTCTCCCCAGAGCTTAGTGAATGTGGTGAAGTTTCACTTTGCAAAGATTACACAACCGCATGCAAGGGAAATATAAAATACAGCATTTTTGTTTGCACATGATTGGATGATGGAAGTCAGCATACCTCCATCCCATTTACTAAGCTCTGGGACACAATCCCCTGCAAAGTGAAGAGTCCATATGCCTTTAGTAAATTAACCCTAATGTCCCAACATGTTAGAATGATTATTGGACAGAACATATGTTCTGGATAATTGCAACAGGAACGTTGGTCGTTGTTCACACACTTATTCGCTGTCAGTGCATGTGTAGGACTGAAGTAAAAAAAAATAGTTGGTGAGCAACCTGCAATCTTTATTCACATCTATCATAATGAAGGGGTTAAGGCTTTACCCTAGACATGAGTGGTTTATTTCATCCCAAATAAATATTCGGACAAATTTTTCATTATTAGGAGATTCGGATATCCGAATACCTGAATTACAATATAAACAAAGTTTACAAAATGCTCTAAATAACGAAACGAAATTTGGCCCAAATTTGAATAGAATTTTACATCGAATTCCAGTCTACAGTAATTCAAACTGTAAACATGTTTCTAAAATCAAATACTGTGTGGGTTATTAGGGTACCATTTCAAAATAATGCAGTTTTAGTTGAAGAGGAAGTAAACCCAGATTGGGTTTACTTCCTCTACATTCCCCTGCAAAGTAGATGCATAATGGGCTACTATGCATCGCATAGTAGCCCATTATGTGCCACTTACCTGCAAACGAAAAGCCTGCGATGTCCAGCACTGTCCCCTGTGCTGGCAGCATCCATCTTCTGCCCCTCTTCCTTCTGGGGCCGCGATCTCCGGCTCTGTGACTGGCCGTAGTAGCGTGACGTCACTCCCGCACATGCGCACAGGAGCTGCCAGTCAAGGCACGATCACAGTGAAGAAACGGCACGGAGGCCGTTTCTTCACTGTGCATGTGGCAAAATGACGTTGGCACATCTCATACACTGCATATCTCCTGAACCGTGCAGGTTTGGGAGATATGCAGGGCACCTACAGGTAAGCCTTATTATAGGCTTACCTGTAAGTTAAAGTGGTTGTCACCAGTTGACAACCACTTTAAGCCAAAGGTGATTTAATGAGTCATTGTAGTCATTTAATGAAGATTTTTCTTTTGCTTGTTCACTTTGCCTCATTCGATATGAAAAAAAAATCTAAATTTTTAGATTCGGCCAATTCAAAATCTATCAATTAGAACATTTTGAATTGAAAAAATTGGTAAATTCAAAAAAGACATAAAATGAATTCCAAATACGAATCCTGAATACGAATTAAACAAATCAACCAAATTGAATGAAATGAAATAACTACATTAACAAATCTAAACAAAACAAAACTATTTTTTTTTATCATGCACATGTCTACTTTACCCTGTTGTGTTAAGATACAGTATATTTTAGATTTATAAAGTGGCTATAAAAATCTATCCATTTTCACTTTAAAACTAAATATCCCCAACACACTCTTCACATTTCAGCACTGTGGAGGGGTGGCATTCATTTTGAATGGCACCCCAATGCACTAAGGATTGGAGCCTTGTGTTGTGGAGTGCCACAATACATGATAGTGTATTAAAAATAGAGGGCCAGGTGTGAAGCATATTAGGGTGTGTTGGCATGTCATTCATTTTTAATGCATTGCCTTAATCCAATGCATGTTAACACACTTCAAAAATGTAATTGGATCATCAATGTATTTAGTAAGCCCTTGTATGGTATATCTTCTTTCTTCATGCCAGTGGTAATTGGTCTGTAGTCCTACAGATTTTGAATTGTTCCTCTCAAGATACAAGTTCTTGTAATGTCATTATTTAAGGGCAACTGCACCTTTGTTGTAAAAATCATTATTCACAAAAACTAGGATTTTGCAATGGTCTGCCTAGCTTAACTCCATTGTTAAAATCAATCAAACTGGTTACCACTTGCACAGATCAGCCATAACTTAATGACCCCCCACCTAATATTGGGTCCCCTTTTGCCACCAAAATTGCCCTGGCCCATCAAATCATGAATACCACTAGACCTTTGAAGGTATGCTGTGGTATCCGGTACCAAGCTGTCAGTAACATATCATTGTAGTCCCTGTAAGTTGCAAAGTGGATCAGACTTGTTTTTCCAGCACATCCCACCAATGCTTGGTTAGAGATCTGAAGAATTTGGAGGCCAAGTCAACAACCTCAAACTTATTGGTGTGTTCATTAAACCATTATTGAACAACATTATCCTGCTGAAAGAGGCCACTGTCATCAGGGAATACTGTTTCCATGAAGGGGTGTACTTGGTCAGCAACAATGTTTAGTGTGGGGTATGTGTCAAATTAACATCCACATGAATGGCAGGACCCAAGATTTCCCAGCAGAACATTGCCCAAAGCATCACCCTGCATTCACTGGCTTGCCTTCTTTCCATACTGCATCCTGGTGCTATCTCTTCTCCAGGTAAGCTATGCACACACACTGAGCCATCCACATGATGTAAAAGAAAATGTGATTTATTAGTCTAGGCCACCTTCTTGCATTGCTCTGTAGCCCAGTTCTGATGCTCATGAGCACATTGCAGGTGCTTTAGGCTGTGGACACAGGTCAGCGTGGGTACCCTGAGAGGTCTGTGCTACATAGTCTCACACACAACAAGATGTGATGCCCATTTTTCTGCTTTCAACACATCAACTTCAGAGACAAAATGTTGACTTACTGCCTAACACATCCCACCTACTTTCAGATGCCATTGTAACAAGACAATTATTGTTATTCACCTAACCAGTCAGTGGTCATAAAGTTATGGCTGATTGGTGTACATCATCACTGAGATAGAATAATGCTAAATCTACTCAGCATGTCCACCAATCAGCACACGTGTGGGCAGGATGAACCAAGAAACTTGTAGTAGTGCACAGACTATCCATTCCTATGTACTTGTTCCTCCAGAGGAGCCTGGATGGTCAGTTAGTGATGACGTAAGCGACCACAATTTTGGTTAATTTTTGCAACAGAGTGCAAGAAAAGTCTAACTATTCTTAAAAGAATGTTTCCTCCCCTCCTTCTACCTATCCTGCCTAATCTGAATAAAAAATATGTGTATTTACCTATTTTTAATCTGGGTTTTGGCACCGTCACGTGATCCCTGTGTCAGTTAGCGGCTACTGCAGGGGAGAGGAGGGAGAGTGGATAATGGCTGATCCATGGGAGTCTATGCGTAACATCACAGCTCCCGGAATTCCCAGCCATTCTCAAGCACTCCCTGAGCTGCAGGATCATGTGACTGGACAGGAACAGATTAAAAATAAGTAAGTACACAAATCTTTTTGTTATTCAGGTTAGGCAAGATAGGTAGGAAGAAGGGGAGGGAACATTTTTAAGAATAGTTAGACTTGGGCTTTTCCTCCACCTTAAAGAGGTTGTAAAGTCAGAATGTTTTTTTATCTTAATGATTCTATGCATTCTAAGCATAGAATGCTTTTTAAAAGCCTTCTGTGCGCAGCACCCGCCCCAGCACCCCCTAATACTTACCTGAGCCCCATCTCTGTCCAGCGATGCCCACAAATGTCTTGGCCATCCAAGACTCTCCCTCCTGATTGGCTGAGACACAGCAGGGGCCCCATTGGCTCCTGCTGCTGTCGATCAAAGTCAGTCAGCCAATCAGGAGGGTAGGGCCGGGCCGAATCTCCGTGTCTGAATGGACACAGTGAGCTGTGACATGGCTCGGGTGCCCCCCATAGCAAGCTGCTTGCTGTGGGGGCACTCGGCAGGAGGGAGGGGCCAGGAGCACAGAATAGTGAGCGGAGAAGAGGAGGATCGGGGCTGCTCTGTGCAAATCCACTGCAACGTAGGACGTAAGTATAACTTTTTTTTATTTATATTGAAAAAGAAACAGACTGTAAAATCACTTTAAGTTTGGCAGACCATAGCAAAATCTTAGTTTTATGTGAAAAAAAGGTATAACTATGATACTGCTGATTTACTGTAATAATTATGCTAGGCTTATTATTGATTTTTAAAAAGCAGATGCAGTTGTCCTTTAGGGGTTAATTCACTATGATGTATTATGTGCAGTAAAATGTACAATTTTAGTGTGTTTTATTGTAATACACTCTTACACATGAACTGTGATGCTGGCTGTAATTTTCTAAATATATATAAAAAAAATGTAGATGTTGCTTATTGTATCCTAGAAACACGATGTTAGTAAGTGTACAGAATAGCCCCAAAATGTCCTGCTTTTGTACTTCGGAAGTCTGATGAAAGTCACATTTCACACATTCTCTGCAATAGGAGATTTAATATTGGTGGCACACTCTCTTCCGTCCATCCTCACTTAAAGAGATGCAGATGCTCCAGCTTTTCTAACTGCAACACTGAGTTTGCCCCAGGGGGTTATAAAGAAGGCTGACCCTCCCATTGAAAAGGAACACAGGAAAACAAACATCAAAGAATGGTATAAAGCTGCTGCAAAAGTTTGCTAATATTGTAGCAATGTATATAGTTTACCTAGAGGGGCTTTTTTTTCAACAAAACTGGTTACGCTAGCTACTGTGATGATCTTTATGTGTTAACATTTAAGAAAGTCGTGACTGTGTGTGAGCACAAGGAGATGTGCTTCGCAGCAACCACACAAAGCATTAGGCCCTTTAAATACCCAACTAAAGAGCGTATATTAAAAAGAAAAAAAAAAAGCTTTATATTGATGGCAATAACTTGGATTCTCCTAGCTCTGTTTTGTGCCTTGAAGAAATAATTGTGATGTATCTTGGACAAGTGACCACGTCTGATATTTCTGATTCACAGATTTGTCCAGTCATAGTTGTCCAGATTCCAGAAATGTATGATTATCCACATCGGCCAGACAGATCTGGAGCATATATTCCGGTTCACCTTATTTCATAACTAGTGTCTATTTAAGGTTTCAAGGTTAACCCTGATGCTTATGTCCAGTCCACCTATCCCTGGACACCTATGTGCGTCTTCTTACCTTATGAAGTCATAATAATTGTATTGAGCTGTAAACATATTTTCAGCAATGTACTACTCTATCATTTAATTTCTGATACTTGGTCTGGACTTCTGTTACCTCTTGACTAATTATTATATATTTGAAACTTTTCAATCCTTAAAGCGGTAGTAAACCCACCAGGAATGCCCCCCCCCCCCAAAAAAAACCCTTACAAGACAATAGCATAATGTGCTAGTATGCATCGCATACTAGCACATTATTAAATACTTACCCCCCCCATGCAGCTGCTCCCGATCACTGCTGAGGGAGCTGACATGTTCCCTTCTGGGTTCGCTGGCTCCGGCGCTGTGAGTAGCCAGAGCCGCGATGAGTCACTCCCGCGCATGCGCGCGGGAGTTCTGTCCTCCGGGAAGTGGCTCTGAATTTCCGGCATGATCCACCGGACTTTCAGAGTACATGTGCTGCTGACGTCAGCGGCTGCATGCAGGGCGAGTATCTCCTAAACCGTGCAGGTTTAGGAGATATTAATTTTACCTACATGTAAGCCTTAATATAGGCTAAAAATGACAATGTGGGGGATACAACCGCTTTAATTCTTTCTACAGTTTTGGTGCTTTGGCATTAAAGACTCTCCAAAAAATTTACAAAAACAGGATGACAACTTTGACCTGCAAAAGTAGTTTGTTGTAATACTAGCAACCATATACAATATTGATTTGGTAATTTTTCCAGAAAAAGAAAAGCCATGACTGCTGTCTTTGCTGCATATCTTCTTTGCATCAAGCTTGCTTAGAACGATGCAAGGTTTAACAACATTGCTAAAAGAAAATGACTTTATCAGTACATTCTGTAAGCAAAACTTTCCATTGTTAAGGGTACATCTGGAGTTGATCCCCACTGCCAGTTTTTGGGGCTGTTGCTGCTGGTACGCTTATTTCTTCGGAAAAGTAGCAGATGTATCTCACCGCTCAAGTTGCTCTCCGCAATTCCAAACAGCTGTGGGTGCCCGTCCGGGTTCGTCATCAAGGATTAAACAAATGGCGACATTCCACGACCAATGCTGGTTGCTGTATTTTATTGTAGAAAATAGCCATACAGTGTACAAGACAGTAAGGTAGACGCATTTCACTCAAAGATGAGTTTATTCATTACTTTTATTTCTTCGGTCGTACAGGTTTGCAGTTGTTGGCATCACTATTGTTATCATAGGGCAGGACCACTTTGTAACATCGACCAAGAGTCTTTAAATTATAGCCTGTGGGCAAAACTGGCCTACTATAGGACTGTATCTAGACCGCAGCTAAGGTCAGGTTCCCCCTGGTGCTCTGCCTTTCTCCAAGTCAATTAATGCTAGGACCACCAGCATCCTAGCAACCAATGACATGCTTGCCCCAGCAGGAGAACGGAACTTCCTCTGTCCATACCTGGTCTGCCTCTTGGCTCCCGCCCTCCTGCCATGCTGATTACAGTCACATGTAAGGTTGGACGACTGATGGGGAATCTGATGTAAAAGGGCTCTGATGGGGACGCTGTTGTAAGGGGGGCTCTGATGGGGTCCCTGGCATAAGGGAGACTCTGACATATAGGGGGGACTCCTAGGAAGGACTCTGATGTCAGGGGGGCACTGATGGGGACCTCAATATATGGGTGGGGGGCTTAGTTGTACT
>BLSH010517255.1:1357358-1379744 GCA_018402905.1 Glandirana rugosa | reverse complement strand
ATAGGACTGTATCTAGACCGCAGCTAAGGTCAGGTTCCCCCTGGTGCTCTGCCTTTCTCCAAGTCAATTAATGCTAGGACCACCAGCATCCTAGCAACCAATGACATGCTTGCCCCAGCAGGAGAACGGAACTTCCTCTGTCCATACCTGGTCTGCCTCTTGGCTCCCGCCCTCCTGCCATGCTGATTACAGTCACATGTAAGGTTGGACGACTGATGGGGAATCTGATGTAAAAGGGCTCTGATGGGGACGCTGTTGTAAGGGGGGCTCTGATGGGGTCCCTGGCATAAGGGAGACTCTGACATATAGGGGGGACTCCTAGGAAGGACTCTGATGTCGGGGGGGGCTCTGATGGGGACCTCAATATATGGGGGGGGGCTTAGTTGTACTTACATTCTCTTTTGCTCTGAATCATATAATGCTGATTTAAAAAAAAAAGATCAAAGTAAAGCTCAAAAAAAGTAAAACTATTAAATTAATTTATTATTCCTTTATTTGGAAAACTGGCCTGTGAATTTTTCTAAAATATGCAGTGTGGCTCTTCTACTGAAAAGCTTGGAGACCCGTGCTATAGGCAATGCACTTATATTGGGATAACACATTTATATTTTTATTTAGATGTATACATATTATGAAGGCACACAAAAAATGTTAACTTTTTTTACACATCACTAGGTTTTCTCATGAACAGTTTAGAGAGGATGACAGTTACAGCCTTTATGTTACCAAAAAGGTTAAATTGAATGTAGTCAAATCAAAACTACACAGTAGTGTAGACAGAATGTAATTACCATCCTATGTATGAATCATTGTACTGTCAATATTTCTGTTGTACATATTAAGATATATAATAAAAATGATTTCTTGCTTTGTGGCTCTAAAACAGTAATGTTTAGTTCTCCCTTTGGACATCACCAGTGTCTCACTCAATCAGGAAGTGGAAAAAGAGTAATTGTAAGTAAAAGCAAAAAATATTTGTTTAACTAATGAATGTAAGGTAATTTCATATCAGTAGGTAGTGCTGCGTGCTGGTGTGATTTTTACTGAAAGGTGGGAAAGCTCAGCCGATTCCTGCCGTTTTGGCTGAAATTTAAGCTGTGGGTAGCACTACCTGACTTGACAAAACTTGATCGAGAGGGTGGATAAATTGTTGGCTAAACAGCGAATGTACTCACATATTCAAGCAGCAGCAGATGCTGCGTCTACTTCAATACAGTAGCCGACAGTGCAGATTCCTCCATGGATGGAGGAATCTACTCATTACTGGCTGAACGAGAGATATCTAGCTATGTATGGGTTTAGATAGCAATCACAATATAGGGGCACTGAAAAATTTGCCAAATCATCACAACTTTGAATCAATGCTTGCTTGGTTTTGGATATTTTCCTGTACGTGTACTTTTTAGCCTAGAGGAACCCTCAACCATTTGCCAAAGACTGCTACAGCGTGGCCACCCAGTTCTGGGAAGACTTCCATTGATGTCCTTCTAGAACAGGGATATGCAATTAGCGGGTCTCCAGATGTTGCAGAACTACAAATCCCATGAGGCATAGCAAGATACCCAGAGGCAGAGGCAGGATAGGACTTGTAGTTTTGCAACAGCTGGAGGTCCGCTAATTGCATATCCCTGTTCTAGAACCTCGCGCCCCTGAGTGGGGTCCAGTGATGTGGTTTTTCCCACTATTAGAAGGTACATAATATAATTTCATATTTTGTTTTGTTTTGGGTACACTGGCAATTGGATAGAACCTCGCTCAGATTTTTTTTATAGTGGCCTGTGTCACCATTGCTGAAATATGCATTTGTTTCCTGTTAAGCCTGGAAGTTACGAGAAATCGCAGACGACTTTCTTTTCAATAAAAAGTGCAGGCTTAAAGCGGAGTTCCACCCTAAAATGGAACTTCCGCTGATCGGATTTCCCCCCTCCAGTGCCACATTTGGCACCTTGCAGGGGGGAGTGGATACCTGTCAAAACCAGGTATTCGCTCCCACTTCCGGAGAAAGAATGCCACAGAATTGCGGCGATCTACGCAATGTCCGTCTGCCCCCATGCTGCCTTCTGGGAGACACACAGGTCCCAGAAGACAGCAGGGACCATTGGGAAAGTGCAGCGCGACTCGCACTTGCGCAGTAGGAAACAGGCTGTGAAGCCACAAGGCTTCACTTCCTCTTTCCTTTAGTAAGAATGTCATTTTTTTTCGCCTGGGCGGAACTCCGCTTTAAATCCTATGTCAAGTTATTACAGCCTGCATCTTCTCAAAATCAGCAAAACAAAAGTATTTTCTCTTCCCAAATAATTTAAAGTAAATTACTGAATTGTCCTAGTGCTAAACTGTACACACAGAGGATGCTTGCAGTTGTAAGTATCAGGGCTCATTTAGACTTGCGATTGGGGGTGGGTTAAAAATGCACATTTTTACTTCCCTCCAACTGCCCCCTTAAGCTGATGGAGGTGTTCACGTGCCTCTGTCTCTATGCTTTGTTTCATGCCTGCAGTAAACATTTTTGCTACTGTTGTATTTATCAGGCATTACTGTTGCCATTCAAGCAAACCAGTTTATGAAAATCTAAATTTGGTTAATATATGCAGTATATATTGGGAAATAAAATCCTGAGACTGACTATTGCCTGGGTTCTAGGGTTCTACTTAAAGCTGTTTTAACCCTAAAAAAAGCGGTTCCTTTTAACCACTTCAGCTTTGGAAGGATTTCACTCTTTAGGACCAGAGCACTTTTTGCGATTGGGCACTGCGTCGCTTTAACTGATAATTGCACGGTCGTGCCACGTTGTACCCAAACGAAATTTGCGTAATTTTTTTCCCACAAATAGAGCTTTCTTTGGTGGTATTTGGTCACCGTTTACGAATGATGAGAATTCATTTCTGGGGTTTTTATTTATTTTTTATTTTTTATTAGTAATGGTGGCAATCTGCGATTTTTAGTGGTACTGCGATATTGCGGAGGACATGTCGGACCATTTTGACACTTGTTTGGGACCATTGGCATTTATGCAGCGATCAGTGCTATGAAAATGCACTGATTACTGTGTAAATGCCATTGGCAGTGAATGGGGTTAACCTGGAGGGGGCGCTCTAAGGGTTAACTGTGTTCCCTCAGTGTGTGCTAACTGTATGGGGGCTGGGCTGGCAGGGGGAGGGGAGTGACCACGGCTTCCATATACAGGAAGCCTGTGATCACAGCCCTTCCCCCTCTGTCAGAACAGAGATCCATGTTTACATACACGGACCTCCGTTCTCTCACTGCGAGGGGGGGGGGGGCATCGTGGGTAGCCGGCGGAGATTGAGTCCGCCCTACCCGCTCCCTGGCCCCCCCGAAACACAGTGAGCATGCAAGTGCACCTCCGGCGGCGCGCGCTCACAATACTAGTTATCGCGGCCGCTGTCAGATGACAGCAGTTTGTGATAGCGAACAACTTTGTCGCCATCACGCTGCGGCGGGCAGTCGGCAAGTGGTTAAAGCATGATAAATATCACAGTACTTCTGCAGTGTCATTGTCCCATTCTCCCCACTGTCACAATACAATGACTCAGCAGGGAGGATTCCCGCATCCACATTGAATGTGTGGATGCGGTAATTGGGTTTGACTAGAAGATTTAGATGTACTTGCTTAAAAGAATGCACACAGGACTGTAAAAAATTCTAAAAATGTCAGTAGCTTTGCAGTGAGTTTTCAGCTATTTTCAGCGTTTTGCACTAGCGTTCTTGAGCAGTAGCGTTTTTTTTTTTCAATGCACCAAAAACGGCTTTGGTGAGCCAGGTTTTGGAGCAGTAGCATTTTTTTCCCCCCTCAATGGATCTAAAATGTCCAAAAACGTTGATGAGCGGCGTTTGTGCGCGTTTTTACAGCTGAAAAACATCTCTCAGAACTCTCTAGTCTTGGGGTTTTTTACAGCTCAAAAACTCCCCAGCTAAAACCAGTGGATAACAGCCTATGTGTGCATGAACACATAGGATAACATGATGAGGAGTTTATTGACTGTAGGAAAAAAACATCTGAAGCTAAAAACAGCAGCTGTAAAAACGTCCAAAAACATCCTGTGTGGATTAAGCTGAACTCCAGCAAACACTTTATAAGCAGTTTACAACAAACAGCTGTTTTCTTTTTGACCCATTTCACACCGGAGGCACTGTACAGGCGTTTTTTTTAGCTAAATTAGCTCCTAATGCACCCCAGTGTGAAAGCCCGAGTGCTTTCACACTGGGGCGGTGCGCTTGCAGGACGGTAAAAAAATTCCTGCAAGCCGCATCTTTGGTGTGGTGTGGGAGCAGCTTCTCCACCGCCCCTGCCCATTGAAATGAATGGGCAGTGCTTCCAAGGTGGCTGCAAACCGATTTGGATGCGCGGGGCACTGGCACTTTTAACCCCTGTTTACCCCTTGTGGGGGGGGTTAAAAACACCTCGATGCCTCCCGAATAACGGCGCCAAAGCGCCGCTATAACAGCGGTAAAGTGCCACAAATTAGCGGTGTTTAGGTTTTACCTTAACCACAACCAGCCGTTGATATACGTTTGCTCTTTGACATTAAATGCCAGGGTTATGTCAGCAGATAGCTGCCATAACCCCAGTATTTAATTCAAAAGCGGGCGGTCCGCTTTAAATTAAAAGTGGTCTCCGGCGGCGGGAGACGATCCGATACCGGATCCGTCACTAGCGGCGGAGACAATCCGATCCTATCCCGTTTGGCAGGAAGGGCCAGACTGGGAATAAAAACCAGCCCTGGAAATAATTTCATACCAGCCCAATAGAATTATTATACCAGCCCAACAGCATAAAGACATTATTTTCTTGCTCATAAAAGGGAAAATCATGCATTTTAAAGCACATTTGAAGAGTGCATTATATATACAGTATCTCACAAAATTGAGTACACCCCTCACATTTTATTATCTTTTCATGTGACAACACGAATGACACTTTGCTACAATGTAAAGTAGTGAGTGTACAGCTTGTATAACAGTGTAAATTTTCTGTCCCCTCAAAATTACTCAACACACAGCTATTAATGTCTAAACCGATGGCAACAAAAATGAGTACACCTCTAAGTAAAAATGTCCAAATTGGGCCCAAAGTGTCAATATTTTGTGTGGCCATCATTATTTTCCAGCACTGCCTTAACCCTCTTGGGCATGGAGTTCACCAAAGCTTCACAGGTTGCCACTGGAATCCTCTTCCCCTTCTCCATGATGACATTACAGAGCTGGTGGATGTTAGAGACCTTGCATTCCTCCGCCTTCTGTGTGAGGATACCCCACAGATGCTCAATAGGGTACATGTTGGCATTCATGGTTCCATCGATGAACTGTAGCTCCCCAATGCCGGCAGCACTCATGCAGCCCCAGACCATGACACTCCCACCACCATGTTTGACTGTAGGCAAGACACACTTTTCTTTGTACTCCTCACCTGGTTGCTGCCACACGCTTGACACCATCTGAACCAAATAAGTTTATCTTGGTCTCATCAGACCACAGGACATGGTTCCAGGAATCCATGTCCTTAGTCTGCTTGTCTTCAGCCAACTGTTTGCAGGTTTTCTTGTGCATAATCTTTAGAAGAGTCTTCCTTGTGGGACGACAGCCAGGCAGACCAATTTAATGCAGTGTGTGGCGTATGGTCTGAGCGCTGACAGGCTGACCCCCCACCCGTTCAACCTCTGCAGCAATGCTGGCAGTGGTAATGCATCTATTTCCCAAAGACAACCTCTGGATATGACGCTGAGCACATGCACTCAACTTCTTTGGTCAACCATGATGAGGCCTGAGGGGAACATGCCCTGTTAAACCGCTGTATGGTCTTGGCCACTGTGCTGCAGTTCAGTTTCAGGATTTTGGCAATCTTCTTATAGCCTAGGACATCTTTATGTAGAGCAACAATTTTTTTTCAAATCCTCAGAGAGTTCTTTGTCATGAGGTGCAATGTTGAACTTTCAGTGACCAGTATGAGAGAGTGAGAGCGATAACACCAAATTTAACACGCTGCTCCCCATTTACACCTGAGACCTTGTAACACTAATGAGTCACATGACACCGGGGAGGGAAAATGGCTAATTGGGTCCAATGTGTACATTTTCCCTTAGGGGTGTACTCACTTTTGTTACTAGGATGGCACTACTTTACATTGTAGCAAAGTTTCCTTACTTCAGTGTTGTCACATTAAAAGATAGAATAAAATATTTACAAAAATGTGAGGGGTGTACTCACTTTTGTGAGATACTGTAGATAAGACAGATATTAACCGCTTGCCGACCGCTGGTCGGCAATTGACGGCGACAGAGTGGCGCTGTAAGGCAAAACGCCGTCATATGACGGCGGCTGCCAGATCGTACACAGTGAGTGCGCGCGCGCTGCCGGAGGTGCGCCCGCGTGCTCACTGTGTCCGGGGAGGGCCAGGGAGCGGGTGCGGCGGATTCGATCTCCGCCGGCTACCCGCGATGCCCCCCCCCGGAGTGAAAGAACGGAGGTCCGTGTAAGTAAACACGGACCTCCATTCTGTGAGGGGGGAAGGACTGTGATCACAGCCTTCCTTTACATGGAAGCTGTGATCACTTCCCTTCCCCTGTTAGGGCAGCCCCCATACAGTAAGAACACGCCCAGGGAACACAGTTAACCCTTAGAGCGCCCCCTCCAGGTTAACCCCTTCACTGCCAATGGCATTTACACAGTAATCAGTGAATTTTTATAGCACTGATCGCTGTATAAATGCCAATGGTTCCAAAAAAGTGTCAAAATGTTCCGACATGTCCACCCTAATATTGCAGTACTGCTAAAAATCGCAGATCGCCGCCATTACTAGTAAAAAAAAAAAAAAAAAACCCCAGAAATGAATTCTCATCATCCGTAAACGCGACCACTTTTGCGCAAACCAATCAATAAATGCCGATTGCGATTTTTTTAATCACAAAATATGAGGAAGAATATAAATCGGCCAAAACCGATGAAAAAAAATGTTTTTTTATATTTTTTTTTTTGGATTTGTATTTTAGCAAAAAGTAAGAAATTTGGGTTTTTTTTGCAAAATTGTCGCTCTTCTTTTGTTTATAGCGGCGATCAGAAATGATGCAGCGGTGATCAAATACCACCAAAAGAAAGCTCTATTTGTGGGAAAAAAAGGACGCAAATTTCGTTTGGGTACAACGTCACACGACCACGCAATTTTCAGTTAAAGTGACGCAGTGCCGGATCTTTCCACAGAAAGAATACACTAAGGTAAAGGGGGGTTACTGATATACGGTAAGGGGAAACCTTTATATCAGTGCCCCTTACATTATTGTATACACTCCCCCTTTACAACACTGACCCCCCCCCCTCAGACTGGCCTGGTGGCGCTGTCACTGACCTCCTCTCAGGTGCACCATGCAGGGCTCAGTCAGTTTGCTCCAGCTTGGTGGCTCTGGTTTTATCCAGTCCACACACGTCTGACTTCTCCCATGACCCCCATCCCCACGGCACTCCCACTCTTGACTCGTCTCCAGACTTCCCCCTCAGAGACTGCAGACATGATAAAAAACAAGAGATGGTCAGAGGTTGCGGACATGATACAAGAGATGGTCAGAGACAGCTGACATACTACAGGAGATGTCAGAGACTGCAGACATGATACAAGAGATGGTAAGAAACTACAGACATACTACAGGAGACAGTCAAAGACTGCAGACATGATACAAGAGATGGTCTGAGACTGCAGATATGATACAAGAGATGGTCAGAGACTGCAGAAATACTACAGAAGATGGTCAGAGACTGCAGACATACTACAGAAGATGGTCCGAGACTGCAGACATACTACAGAAGATGGTCAGAGACTGCAAACTTACTACATAATATGGTCAGAGACTGCAGACATGATACAAGAGATGGTCAGAGACTGGAGATATACTAGAGAAGATGGTCAGAGACAGCAGACATACAACAGAAGATGGTCAGAGACTGCAGACATACAACAGAAGATGGCCAAAGACTGCAGACATACTACAGAAGATGGTCTGAGACTGCAGACATACTACAGAAGATGGTCAGAGACTGCAGATATACAACAGAAGATGGTCAGAGACTGCAGACTTACTACAGGAGATGGTCAAAGACTGCAGACTTACTATGGAAGATGGTCAGAGACTGCAGGCATACTACAGAAGATGGTCAGAGACTGCAGACATGATACAAGAGATGGTCAGAGATTGCATACTTACTACAGAAGATGGTCAGAGACTGCAAACATACAGAAGATGGTCATAGACTGCAGACATGATACAAGAGATGGTCAGAGACTGCAGACATACTGTAGAAGATGGTCAGAGACTGCAGACATACTACAGAAGATGGTCAGAGACTGCAGACATGATACAAGAGATCAATGCATCAATGCAGCCTCACCAAAGCCCATCAAATACAGCCTCAATAGTGCCCAACAAATGCAGCCTACCAGTGCCCACCAAATGCAGCCTCATCAGTGCTCATCAATGCCGCCTACCAGTGCCCATCAATTTAACTTACCAGTGCCCACCAATGCAGCCTGCCAGTGCCCATCAATGCCACCTACCAGTGCCCATCAATGCTGCCTACCAGTGCCCATTGATGCAACCTACCAGTGCCCAGCAATGCAGCCTGCCAGTGCCAACCAATGCAGCCTGCCAGTGCCCATCGATGCCACCTGCCAGTGCCCATCAATGCAACCTGCCAGTGCCCATCAATGCAGCCTACCAATGCCCATCAATAAAGCCCACTAGTGCCCATCAATACTGCCTGCCAGTGCCCAGCAATGCAGCCTGCCAGTGCCCATCAATACAGCCTACCAATGCCCATCAGTGCAGCCTGCTAGTGCCCATTAATGCAGCCTGCCAGTGTACATCAATGCAGCCTGCCAGTGCCCATCGGTGCAGCTTGCCAGAGCCCAGCAATGCAGCCTACCAGTGCCCAGTAATGCAGTCTGCAAGTGCACAGCAATGCAGCCTGTCAGTGCACAGCAATGCAGCCTGTCAGCGCACAGCAACGCAGCATGTCAGTACCCAGCAATGCAGCCTGTCAGTGCCCAGCAATGCAGCCTGCCAGTACCCACATGAATCACACACAGTAGCGATGATCTCCCTCACTGTCACAGAGCTTTGTTGTGAATCGTTCGGCGGCGCTGTATTAAGGTCCCGCCTCCTAGACCAGCGGCTCCTATGATAGATGTTACACTGATCGCATTTGATCATTGTGACATCTATTATAGGAGACGCTGGTCTAAGACTCGGAGGCGGGACTTTAATACAGCAGCGCCAAATGATTCACAACAAAGCTCTGTGACAGTGAGGGCGATCGCTGCTGGAGAGGAGAGGAGGAAGGAGGGAGGGAGAGGAGGACTTATCAGCACCCGGGATCAGCCCTGCTGCAGCCTCAGCTACAAGCGGTTCCAGGGCAAGTGGCCTACCGGGAAATATCCCAGTAGGCCAGTTCGGCCCTGGGCATGATAGCCCTCACCTGACTCTATGCCCTTGGAGGAGCGGAGCGACGTCAAACATCACTTACGCCCTCTGGCCTTAAAGCTACAATTAAAAAATAAGTGTAAATATGAGGTCTTTTTGACCCCAGATCTCACATTAAAGAGGTCCTGTCCTGCTTATTTCTATTGCAAGGGATGTTTACATTCCTTGTACAGGCGGTCCCCTAGTTACAAACATCCGACTTATAGAGGACTCGTACTTACAAACGGAGAGAGACAACAGGAAGTGAGAGGAAATCTACCCCTAGGAAGGGAAATTCACTCCTGTAAGAGTTATTATGGGAAAAAGGTGACTCCACTGATGCTTTATTACCAATCCTTGTTTCCACAACAACCTGAAATTTTCAAAATCCAATGGTCATTGGGACAGGAAGTGAGGAGAAATCTTCTGAACAGGGGCTCAGACAGCAAAACAAACATTACAGGGGTGTTACCCCTTCCCTATGCTATCCAAAAAGCTTAAAAATATTTATTTTGGCTGGAGCTACACTTAAAAAATGTACCTGTTCCGACTTACAATCAAATTCAACTTAAGAACAAACCTACAGACCCCATCTTGTTTGTAACCTGGGGACCCCCTGTAATAGGAATAATAATAAAAGTGATCTTTTTTTTAAAGGTTTAAAAATAAAAAATAAAGAGAAAATAAATAAGAAAAAAAAAAAAGTAATGCGTCCCATCCCTCCGAGGCGAACACAAATGTAAGTCGCACCCACATATGAAAATGGTGTTCAAACCACACATGTGAGGTATCGCTGCGATCGTTAGAGCAAGAGCAATAATTATAGAACTAGACCTCCTCTGTAACTCAAAACTGATAACCTGTAGAAATTTTTAAACGTCGCCTATGGAGATTTTTAAGTGCCAAAGTTTGTCGCCATTCCATGAGTGGGCGCAGCATGACATGTTGGGCATCAATTTACTCGGCATAACTTTATCTTTCACAATATAGAAGAAAAATTAGGCTAACTTTACTGTTTTCTGTTTTTTCAATTCAAAAAAGTGAAAGTGTATTTTTTCAAAAAAAATTGCATTTGTAAGACCGCATTGCAAATACGGTGTGACAAAGTATTAAAACGACCGCCATTTTATTCTCTAGGGTGCTGGAAAAAAATATATTATGTTTGGGGGTTCTAAGTAATTTTCTAGCAAAAAAAAATGATTTTAACTTGTAAACATGTGTCAAAAATAGGCTGAGTGCATTGCATTGTGGAGGTCTTTATATATATATTTTTAAGCTGAATAAATCCCTCTTTTATACGGAATCACACTATGAGTCCCCATCCTTTTTTTTTAACCCTTGCATGCCAGGGATTTTTGGATACCATCTTACCTGCATAGCATAGGTCTTTCCCCAGGAGTGATACCAGCACCAGTGATGGCTTACATGTGGTTTACCCCTGCAGGGGTGCCGTTATCTGGTAAGTGGGGACCCTAGAGGGGAGCATGAGTGAACTTCACATCTCTGCACAATATATGGTCTGCATTGCACAAAGCACTTAATGGATCTTTCGTCACATCCTAAGGCTGGGTTCACGCAATCCAACATTTAAATGGTCCGACTTTGATCCTACTTTGCTGTGCGAACTACGGTCCTACATAGGGTCAAAATCTGACAGATTTTCTGTGAACAGGGATCTGACTCTGATCCCGACAATACCAGGCGACAATACCAGGCACCTTGTGCTCTTGGGATCTTGAAGGGGAACTCCACGCCAAATTTAAAAAAAAAAAAACGGCATTGGGTTGCCCTCCAGGAGCATACCAGGCCCTTTGGTCTGGTATGAATTTTCAGGGGAACCCCGCGCCAAATTTGGGTTCCCCCCAAAATCCATACCAGACCTTTATCCAAGCACGCAGCCCAGGAAAGGGGGTGGGGACACGCGAGCGCCCCCCCCCCTCTGCTGGACCATACCAGGCCGCACGCCCTCAACATGGGGAGTATAGGTGCTTTGGGGCAGGGGGGGCTCTGCACCCCCAACCCAAAAGCACCTTGTCCCAATGTTGATGAGGACAAGGGCCTCTTCCCGACAACCCTTGCCGGTGGTTGTCGGGGTCTGCGGGCGGGTACCCCTACCCATTCACCTGAAAAAAAGTGTAAAATAAAAACTACACTACACAGGTTTTTAAAATCTTTTATTAAATCTGCTCCGGCATCTTCTCCCCTCTCCGGCTCTTCTTTCTTCTTTTGCGGGGTCTTCTATCTTCTGAGGGGTCTTCTTTGTTTTCCCTCTCTGCCGCGTCTTGTACTCTTTTGCCAGTCTTCTCCGCTGTCCTCTTCGCTCTGTTCTTCCTCTCTTCTTTTTCCCATGTTGACACGACGCGATCTCCTTCAGGAATGCCCTCTTCGCTGTGTGCTGTGCCTTATATTGGCATGGGGCGGGGCAACCCGCTGACATTACCCGGAGGCCCCGCCCCTATGATGCCACAGCCCCATCCCATGATATGACATTATAGGGGGTGGGGCCTACGAGTGATTTCAGCGGGTGGCCCCGCCCCATGCCAATATAAGGCGCAGCATACAGGGCATTCATGAAGGAGATAGCATTGTGGCAACATGGGAAGAAGAAGAGAGGAAGAACAGAGGGAAGAGGACAGTGGAGGAAACAAGCAAAAGAGCAGAAGACTCCGCAGAGAGGGAAAACAAAGAAGACCCCGCAAAAGAGCAGAAGAAAGAAGAGCCGGAGAGGGGAGAAGACGCTGGAGCTGATTTAATAAAAGATTTTAAAAACCTGTGTAGTGCGGTTTTTATTTTACACTTTTTTTTCAGGTGAATGGGTAGGGGTACAATGTACCCCATACTCATTCACATAGGGTGGGGGCCGGGATCTGGGGGCCCCCTTGTTAAGGTGGGCTTCCAGATTCCGATAAGTCCCCACCCGCAGACCCCGACAACCACCGGCAAGGTGCTTTGGGGCAGAGCTCTCCATGTTGAGGCCGTGCAGCCTGGTATGGTCCAGGAAGGGGGCCCTCGCCCATCCCCACCCCCTTTTTTGGCCTGCCGGGCTGCGTGCTCGGATAAGGGTCTGGTATGGATTTTGGGGGGGAACCCCATGCCATTTTTTACAAAATTCCCCTTAAAATCCATACCAGACCAAAGGGCCTGGGGTATGCTCCTGGAGGGGGACCCCATGCCTTTTTTTTTTTTTTTAATTTGTAGTGGAGTTCCCCCTTCAAGAACCCCAGAGCACAAGTCGCATGCCAAAGTCGGATCAGTGAAGACATTGATCCGACTTTGATCCGACTTCAATGCCTTTCAATGGGCTAAAGTAGGATCAAAGTCGGACAAAAGTAGTACAGGAACCTTTTTCAAAGTAGGTCGGACCAGTTAAGATGGCTCTCATAGGGAATCATTGTTTTTGTGACGTAATGCAACTTGTGCTCCTAATGTCAGTCCTAGAAGCAAGACTAGTGTGAACCCAGCCTAAGAGAATCTCTGGGACTCTATTCATTTTGATGTCCATTTTCTGATGATATTATGATGACTTTTCACTTACCATCCTTATCAATTTGAATACTTTGTACTCATGGATGCTTGCAAAACCGTTTTCCCATTTATGTTGTTTTTAAAGGAGAACACACACTCTAATGATTTATACTGATATTTATTTTCCTTTTTACTCATTGAAATAGTTAATGATTTAATCTGTTTAAGCATTTGATGAATTATTGCTCACAGTGATTGACGTTTTGCTATTTTGGAATAAGACAAACACATAGTCAGTGAGGCTGGAAAAAGACACAAGTCCATCAAGTCCAACCCATGTGTGTGTTTTTTTTTTTTTTTTGTCAGAAATACGTTGTATATCCCCCAATGTTGTGGTCCCTTAGGTGTGCATCTAATAGTTTTTTAAAATTTTCCATACTACCAGCAGAAACCACTGTTTCTGGAAGCGAATTCCACATTCGCACTGCTCTTACCGTAAAGAAACCCCTACGCATCTTAAGGTTAAAACGCCTTTCTTTCATTCTTAGTGAATGGCCGCGTGTTTTCTTGTTTTCCCTTGCGCTGAATAGTTTTGCCCCTATAGCGGGGTCACCAGTACAGTATTTGTACATTGAAATCATATCCCCTCTCAAGCGTCTTTTCTCCAGAGAGAACAAGTTCAGTGCCTGTAGTCTTTCCTCATAACTAAGGTCCTCTAATCCCTTAACTAGCTTTGTTGCCCTTCTCTGAACCTTTTCCAATACCAGGACGTCCTTCCTGAGGACCGGTGCCCAGAACTGGACGGCATACTCCAGGTGCGGTCTCACTAGGGACTTGTATAATGGGAGAATTATTGATTTATCCCTGAAGTTAATCCCTTTTTTGATGCATGCCAACACTTTGTTAGCTTTGCTTGCAGCAGCTTGGCATTGCATGCCACTGCTGAGTCTGTTCTCCACTAGGACCCCTAGGTCATTTTCCATCCTTGATTCCCCCAGGGGCTCTCCCCCTAGTGAGTAATTTGCGTTCAGGTTCTTGGTACCCAAATGCATTATCTTACATTTTTCTACGTTAAATCTCATTTGCCACTTGTCTGCCCACCCCATTAATTTATTTAGATCTTCTTGCAGTGTTTCCACATCCTGTGGAGAATTTATTGCTCTGCTTAGCTTGGTATCATCTGCAAATATTGAGATTGAGCTCTTCACCCCGTTCTCCAAATCATTTATGAATAAATTGAATAGGATTGGTCGCAGGACAGAACCCTGGGGAACCCCACTTTCTACCCCAGACCATTCTGAGTACTCCCCATTTATAACCACCCTCTGGACTCGCCCCTGTAGCCAGTTTTCAATCCAGGTGCTCACCCCTTGATCCATGTTGAGGGATCTTAGTTTGTACAGTAAACGTTTATGGGGAACTGTATCAAATGCCTTTGCAAAATCCAGATACACCACATCTACAGGTCTTCCCTTATCTAGATGGTCGCTCACCTCCTCATAGAAGGTTAATAGATTGGTTTGGCAAGAACGATTTTTCCTGAAACCATGTTGATTACCGCTAATGATACCATTCTCATTACAATAATCTTGTATATAATCCCTTATTATTCCCTCCAAGAGGTTGCATATTATTGATGTTAAGCTGACTGGTCTATAATTCCCGGGGAGATGTCTTGGTCCTTTTTTATATATTGGCACCACATTGGCTTTCTTCCAATCAGCAGGTATCATACCAGTCAGAAAACTGCTCTTAAAGATTAGGTACAAGGGTCTGGCAATAACTTGGCTAAGTTCCCTAAGGACCCTCGGGTGCAAGCCATCTGGGCCTGGTGACTTATTGGTGTTCAGTTTATCCAGCCTATTCCTGATTTTATCCTCAGTCAGCCATGAGGGTGTTTCCTGTGACTTATCTTGAGGACCATCATTTTGGTTCTGTATAATTGAGCCCCCCATTTCCTTTGTGAATACCGAGGAGAAAAATGAGTTTAACACCATTGCCATTTCTCCATCCTCTGTAACCAGGTTACCCGCGTCATTCCTTACTGGGCCAATATGATCCGACCTCCCTCTCTTACCATTTATATACTTAAAGAATTTCTTGGGATTCCTTTTGCTCTCCTCAGCTATGTGTCTTTCATGTTCAATCTTAGCTGCTCTGATTGCAACTTTGCATTCCTTATTGCGTGTTTTATAGATATGAAAGTCTGACTGAGACCCCTCCGCCTTGTATTTTTCGAAGGCCTTCTTTTTTGCTTTTATGTGTGCCTTTATGTCGGCATTAAGCCATCCTGGTCTTTGATTAGCTCTTTTAAATTTATTTCCTGCTGGGATACACACACATAGGATTTTTTACATATGAAATTTATTGATTCAATAGGCACACGCCACTTTTTGCACGTATCCCTTTTTGCACATATTTATTGTATTTTCTTGCACTTTATTAATTAATTCTAAATACATCCAATCTTGGAATATAGAGGCCGCGCCATATTCCCTCTCATATATCTAATATGTGCAGTTTCCTGTGAATTATCCCTTAAAGCAGTTGTATACGCTAAAATATAATTTTTACCTACAGGCAAGCCTATAAGGCTTACCTGTAGGTAAAATGAATATCTTCACCTTGCATGCAGCCGCTGACGTCACGGCACATGCGTAGTGATGTCCCGGCGAAGGCCCGGCACATGCGCGGGAGTGACGTCTCGCGGCTCCGGCCACTCACAGTGCCGGAGCCGTGAACCCGGAAGGATCCCCTGAGGGAAGATGTCAGCTCCCTCTGTGGGGACCGTGCAGACCTGACAGCGCTTCGTTCTGAGGTATTTCATAATGAGCTAGTATGCGGTACATACTAGTTCATTATGCCTTTGCCTTACAGGTTTTTTTTTTTTTTTAAATGAGTTTACAACCGCTTTAATGTCATCCAGTTAGTGTCCATTCACACCAATTTAGGTGCATTGGTACACTGCACTACCGTTCACAGTCAATGGCAACCTAAGGCAACTTCACAGCGCCCGTGTGGTTCAACAGAACTCAACTCAATGTGTCTTGTGTGGTGCTAAATTATGCAGCATGCACCATCATTTGTATTGAGGTGCACTGCAGCTCATTCACTGTCAGCAAGCTGCCTAACACAGCACACCTCAACCCAGAAAACCCAGAAAAACTTGTGCATTGCAGCATGTTGTTACAACTTCAGGTTGAAAAAAAAAAAACACACATCCATCTAGTTTAGCCAACCAACTCGCCAACCAAGCAGAACTCCCTATCCTTAGAGAGTAGCTCAACACCCCCATCTGTTGGTAATCTTAAGTCAAACTACTACACAAAATACTCAGTAAAATATTGAATTAAATACAAAAAGATTTTATTTTTCAAATTGTTAAAACTGAACATCTTTTAAAACATATACAGTATTTTTCATGCTATTTCCTGCTCTTTTCTTTGCTCATTGTTCCATATTGAGTGTAGACATAAAAAACACCATTAGAAACTATGCAGTCCAAAAGATATATTCTTTAAAGGCACGTCCGGACAGAGAATAGAATGTTATATTTTTTGTTATACAATTTAGTTTCCATTTATTTTTTTGTCTTTAACTTGAGCCTTTCACTTCTTTTTCTTTGTATGTTTGAATCCTCTCACAGATCCATGTCCAAAGCATATTGTGGAAGGAACCCTTAAAAATATAAAAGGAAGCAGTTTATTAAAATGTTTTCAATGCAGAAGAATTACTATTTAAATGTAGTTATATGGATTTTGACACCTTCAGTTAGGTGATAATCTGAGGTCTGATTAGTTGTCACACGTGTCTTTGCTTTAGCCAGATTTATTTGTAGTTAACCATGCTAATACTTTTTTGGGGCCCCTACATAGCCAACTGTTTATATTGCCTTGAAAAAGTATTAATACCCCTTTAAATTATCCACATTTTGTCATGTTAAAACCAAAAAGTAAATGTATTTTTTTGTGATTTTATCTGATAAACCAACACAAAGTGGCACATAATTGTGAAGTGGAAGGAAAATGATAAATGGTTTTCAAAAGTCAAATAAATATCTGAAAAGTGTGGCGTGCATTTGTATTCAGCCCCCTTTACTCTGATACCCCTAACTGATATCTAGGGGAACCAATTGCCTTCAGAAGTCACCTAATTAGTAAATCGGAGTCCACCTGTGTGTAATATTATCTCAGTATAAATACGGCTGTTCCGTGAAGCCCTCAGAGGTTTGTTAGAGAACTTTAGTGAACAAACAGCATCATAAATGGCAAGGAACACACCAGAAGGGTTAGGTTATAAAAAAATATCCCAACATCTCACGGAGCACTGTTCAATCCATCATCCGAAAATGAAGAGTATGGCACAACTACAAACCTACCAAGATATGGCCATCCACCTAAACTGACAGGCTGGGCAAAGAGAGCATTAATCAGAGAAGCAGCCAAGAGGCCCACCCACGGTAACTCTTGAGGAGCTGCAGAGATCCCCAGCTCAGGTGAGAGAATATGTGCACAGGACAACTATTAGTTGTGAAATCCACAAATCTGACCTTTATGGAAGAGCGACAAGAAGAAAGCCATTATTGAAAGACAGCCATAAGAAGTCCCGTTTGCAGTTTGCAAGAAGCCATGGAAGCTGATCAGAGTTGATAGGAAGATGGATGGAGCCAAATACAGGGCAATCTTAGAAGAAAACCTGTTAGAGTCTCCAAAAGACTTGAGACACTTCCGGTTCCGGCACCAGATGGAATAGACGCTCATCACATTGGCTCCCACAGCAACCCGAAATATCGGCATGTAAAGCCTAGCCCAACCGGCACCCCCCCTTCTACTCCATCAGCTACCGGAACGGAGGATGGAGAGATTCCTGGACAGGAACGGCACTAAAGCCGGCTCCACGCATCGCCCGGTGGACTCGGGAGACCAGACCGCTCAGCCTGTCATGGCGCACGTCGCAGGGATGGAGGTGAGCGCCCCAGTCCCGCAAGGTCACCCGGACACAGATCGGATAGCCAAGGCAGTGGCAGCCCTGTTAGCGCCGACCATAACGACATCTGTGGAAAAAAGCAGTTCAGTCAGGTA
Source organism: Glandirana rugosa (assembly GCA_018402905.1). NCBI lineage: Eukaryota > Metazoa > Chordata > Amphibia > Anura > Ranidae > Glandirana > Glandirana rugosa. The sequence continues at coordinate 1,361,737 of BLSH010517255.1, read as the reverse complement.
TGGCCACGCTTCACAGGGAATTGATGGAGCGGGCTGCCAGGCTTAATCAAGCTGAAGGCCGGGTTGCTCACACAGAAGAGGAGCTCTCTTTCACACAAAAATCTGATCACGACCAGGATCAACAGCTTAAAGCCATCACAGAAAAGCTCTAGGACTTAGAGAATAGGTCCCGCAGGAGCAATTTGTGATTTATAGAGGTGCCAGAAACCCTCCAAGCTCAGGCCTTAAATAATTTCTGTGGTGTTAAAATTCCTGAGGCTCTAGGCCTCCCCGGGCCCTGTCTAGTGGAACGAGCACATCGTCTGGGACAAATAATGAACAATCGTCGGTCCCCACAGCCAATTATAGCCAAGTACTTAAATTATGCTGAAAAGCATGGCATTCTCCAAAATTTCCGGCAGCAAAGATCTCTCACGATCGATGAAGTGCGGATCCTGATTTTTTCTGACTACTCAGCTGAGGTGGCTAAGCAGCGAAAGGCCTTTCAAATGGTCTGTTCAGCATTATTTCAGAAACAGATAAATTTCACTCTTGCCTTTCCAGCAGTGCTGAGGATCAGATCACCGAATGGAGACCAAAATCCGTCTCTGCCTGGGCAAAACACTTCGACATTGATGACCTCTCAAACAAAATTCTTAAAGGTTACAACACGGTACTACACCTCACCCCCTGCGAAACCTGGAGAGAGACGCAGCTGAAAATCCTCCAGCGAGCTTTCATACCTTTTCTCAAAACTAAAGAGAATCCAGTAGCGGCTCTCTGCCCCCTCTGCTCCCTTAAACACCCCACAAACTTTGGGACTGCTCACACATTGATGCTCTCTGGCAACAAGTCATACAATACATTGAGAGAGTCACTGCTGGGCAACTAACTAAAGATCCTCTACCTCTTCTGTTTGGCTATTGGGACGATGTACTACAGGCCCTCCCAAAGAATGATCCAATACGTAAAAATTGTATTCAAACTACCCTTCTAATAACCCAAAAAATCATCTTAAAGAATTGGGTGGGACCTATTAGACCCACGATGGACCAAATCCAAAAGGAATTACTATCTCTACTATAGAGAGAAAGACTTACAGAGGATCCCTCTCGCCCCACAACTAGAAAGAATTTCTCAGACAAATGGGATCTATGGCTGCTACTCTTTTGTCCGAGGAGGCGGATTCCATCAGGAAACCTTCCTATTGTTATTACAACGGTCTCCGACAAGTACATGACACCATGGACTGAAAGATACAAGACTTCTCGGGAGGCCTCCCTGCTCAGGGGATACACCTGAGTAGATGTGGTTAAGACGCCTTCCCTAAGTACTCCTAATATCTTCTATTGTTTGATGGGCATGTCTGTTTCTTTAGCTCAGGGCAAATAATGTATGCCAGGTCCATCCGAGAGCCATTCCTATTACCGTTATTTCAGTCTGATGTGGTTATTATTCTGGTTGTCATCGTTCTTGATATTGATATCATTACTGGTACATTTAGTTTATTCCGGTGTATGGTTTCAGATACACCATAATAAACCTGGTGATGAGAACCTAACTCCTCAATCCCGAATCGCAGAGAGTGCACGCAGCCATCCTGTCTTCTCCCTCAGCTCCCCCCCCCCCTTTCCTGCTCTCTTCCCCCTGCCTTTTAGTTCTAATTTGATCGATTTTATACCAATAATGGTCGAACTTGGATCTACCAAAAGGGTAACCTCTTATATTGAATTGATACACTTGATGTTATGATTTTTCAAAAGCTACTCTGTATACTTGAAACGGTATCCCTCGACCTGTACCTGTGTTACCTTCGTTTTTGTATTTCTGAAAATTAATAAAATCTTATTAAGAAAAAAAAAAAAAAAAAAAAAGACTTGAGACTGGGGCGGAGGTTCACCTTCCAGCAAGGCAATGACCCTAAACATACAGCCAGAGCTACAATGGAATGGTTTAGATCAAAGCATATTCATATGTTAGAATGGCCCAGTCAAAATCCAGACCTAAATCCAATTGAGAATCTGTGGCAAGACTTGAAAATTGCTGTTTACAGACGCTCTCGATCCAATCTGACAAAGCTTGATATCAGGAGACCACCTCCGCCTCAGGAATTCGGGCCAGGAGACCTATGCGCGGGCCCGGTCTCTCACATGGCCATTTAAAGCTAACAGCACCTTGCAATCGGTGCTGTCCATTCTACAGCGTTGCCGTGCTCCATAGTGACCCGTTCTGAGTTTCCTGTTTACCTGTGACCCGGCTTGATCCCGTATTTGCTCAAACTCTGCCTGCACCGACCCCCGGCTTGCCTACGACCACTCTTCTGTCTGATCCCTGTGTACCTCAACCTGTCTGCCTGTTAACAACCATGCCTGCACCCGGCCATCCGACTGCCTGCTCCTCATGTACTGCTTTGCCCGCATGTTATTGACCCGGCCTGCATCACTACTCTTCAGTCTAGCATGGACTTCTGGACGACATCTTACCATCATCTGTGTCCAATCCAGCCCTCGTGCCCCCCTGTGCTCCAGCGCTGCCTGTCTGCTCTACCATTGGTTCTGGAACCAGGGCAGTAAGAGAGGTTGCCTACTGCATAAGTTAGACTCTACCATCAGGTACGTGACACTTGAGCTATTTTGCAAAGAATGTGCAAAAATTTCACTCTCTAGATGTGCAAAGCTGGGTAATTGCTGCGAAAGGTGGTTCTACAAAGTATTGACTCAAGGGGGCTGAATACAAATGCACACCACAGTTTTCAGGTATTTATTTGTAAAAACTTTTGAAAAACATTTATTATTTTCCTTCCACTTCACAATTACTGTATGTGCCACTTTGTGTTGGGCTTTCACATAAAATCCCAATAAAATACATTTACGTTTTTGGTTGTAACACGACAAATTGTGGAAAATTTCAAGGGGTATGAATACTTTTTCAAGGCACTGTAGGTGCGGTGTGTTGCAGCATACAGTAAATGTTAATGTGTGGTATTCTGTGTATTCCCCAGATTGCATTGTGTTAAAGTAGGCCATGGATATTCTGGCCCACGTGACAGGATACTATACCTGGACCTGTAATAGGTATGTGAAGTAGTGCAGTCATCAGCAGGCATTTCAGTGATCTCCATGGATTCCGACACTACCCTTTCATCAGGAGTAATGTCCATGGAAAGTTCTTGGCCTGTGCTGTCCTCTTGCTTTTTTTTGCTGCACAAAAAACATGGACATGTTTTAAATACATTCCGGATATGGTTACATGGTGAGTTAAGATTACATGGAGTTATGGAGATGGTTTCTTTTTTTAAAGTTAGACTTAACAAGGGTCACTAGGGACTTGACCAGGGCCACCTGAAGTTCTCTGAATCAAGACAGTTTCACACCGAGCGAAGATGGCGGTGGATCAGTTATGGTAATGCCCAGTCAAACTGTAAAAGGTTACATAGTTACATAGTTAGTGAGGTTGAAAAAACACACCTATGTGTGTGCTTTTATGTCAGCATTACATTGTATATACCTCAATGTTGTGGTCCCTTAGGTGCCCATCTAATTCGTTTTTTGAAATTATCTATGCTCCCAGCTGAAACCACTGTTTGCGGAAGAGAATTCCACCTCACTGCTCTTACCGTAAAGAACCCTCCACATAGTTTAAGATTAAACTGACTTTCTTCTAGTTTTAGTGAATGGCCGTGTGTCTTTGTGCGCTCCCTTGCGTGGAATAGTTTTGTCCCTATTGTGGGGTCACCAGTACAGTATTTGTACATTGAATTCATATCCCCTTTCACTCAAGCGTCTCTTCTCCAGAGAGAATAAGTTCAGTGCTTGTAATATGTCCTCATAACTAAGGCCCTCCAATCCCTTAATTAGCTTTGTGGCCCTTCTCTTAACCCTTTCCAGTTCCAGGACATCCTTTCTGAGGACTGGTGCCCAGAACTGGACGGCATATTCCACGTGCAGCCTCACCAGAGACTTGTAGAGTGGGAGAATTATTGATTTATCCCTGGAGTTAATCCCTTTTTTGATTGACTAACTGGATTATTCCATTGGGGTCCAGGGTCTTCTGGCTACCTCCTCCCAAAGGAATCGGTCTTCTGGGACCTGGGGTTACCTTATTAGGTCAATCAGTTAGTTTTTTCCCTAATTGAGGTCCCTATTTAGTTATTAAGAGGGTGAGATGTTCAGAGACCACTCCGACGTGCACCTTATACGGCAGGTCAAGACCCGTGGTCAGGAGTCTTTCCTACAGGACCTTGACCTTTCCCAATTCTCTTCCCGGTGTTTCGATTAATTCCCTAACCTCCCGGAATCAATACTCCTGTATAATGTTCGTGACTTGAATAAGAGAGACCTCTTCTCTGCGAACTCACTTTCCCCTATACTTAAGTTACATGTTTATGACATGACCACTGG
>BLSH010517255.1:1334718-1345216 GCA_018402905.1 Glandirana rugosa | reverse complement strand
TCATTGACAAGATTCTCTCGTGTAGTTCTGGGCTGATTCCTCACCGTTCTCACAATCCCTGAACCTCCACAAGGTGAGATCCCAAGACAGAGGGAGATTGACAGTTAATTTGTGTTTCTTTCGTTTGCGAATAATAGCACCAACTGTTGTCACCCTCTCACCAAGCTGCTTGGCGATGGTCTTGTAGCCCATTCCAGCTTGTGCAGGTCAACAATCTTGTCCCTATCATCCTTGGACAGCTCTTTGGTCTTGACCATAGTGGAGAGATTGGAATCAGATTGATTGATCGCTTCTGTGGACAGGTGTCTTTTATACAGGTAACAAGCTGAGTTTAGGAGATTTAAGAGAGTGCTCCTATTCTCAGCTCGTTACCTGTATAAAAGACACCTGGGAGCCAGAAATCTTGCTGATTGATAAGGGATCAAATACTTATTTCACTCATTAAAATGCAAATCAGTTTATAACTTTTTTGAAATTTTTTGTTGTTATTCTGTCTCTCACTGTTAAAATAAATCACCCATTAAAATTATAGACTGATCATTTCTTTGTCAGTGGGCAAACATACAAAATCAGCAAGGGATCAAATACTTTTTTCCCTCACTGTATAAGCCTCCTGGAAGGCATTGTTGCAAATGCAAGCAGATAGGGATATACAAATAGACACATAAAATATAAAAGATGCCTTTGTCCTGTCAAAGGGCTGATCTTTGCAGGCAAACCAAATAGTTGTTTATAATGGTAAGGTGATCAGATGTTTTTAGAAGCTGACATCTAAAGGTCCCAACCTTGAACTTGTTACAGCTAAAGTCTTAATCATAGGTAACTGATATCTAATGCAATGTTTTCATGTTATTTCACCAAATCTTGGTTTCATTCACTATATCTCCCTGAGGACACAGTTGCCCTCCTGCCCTCTCGCCCAGTCTGTCCCTGAATCAGATGAAGACTTTGTACACAAAATCTGTTTCCACCTTGGAAAACAGTTAAGATGTGACGAGGCATTTCTTACCTGCTGTCTCTCCTTTCTTAGAAACCAATGTGATGCTAAGCTTACCGAGAAGGAAAAAGGCTCATCATCCATGAACTCAAAAAAAATCTAAAATCTTACTGCATGATGAAGTATGCATTAATTTGTTAGTGTATTTAAATCTGCTAACACCTTTAACACATTCCCCCGGCCCTCCAGACTGACAATGCTGCTGGCTGATGTGCCTCCTGTGCTTATTCATGCAGAGTTGTGTGTCACTAAAACAGGGGGTTTGTTACTGGCCAAATCACCAGGTGAAAACTGAGTAAAAAGCCAAAGAAAAGAAAACTGATGCAGCCACCACATCTAATGATTCGAGAGCTGCAAAATAATAGACTTTTGGTTTTGGGTTTAATACGACTTTAATGTTTACAAATTATTTTCTTTTAATTTGTTAGCAATTTGGCATCATTACCAAGCAATACTTACCACAGCACAATTGCTGTTCTGGAAGATTTAGAGATTTGTCCTTAAAACACTTATTGTACTGTATATAAACAGGAATGCTAAATGCAAACTCACTTCTTAGATTTCTTAGGCTTGTCAAATCGGAAGTCAGAAGGATACAGATGTGTCCTGACTAAATGGTCTCTACGCTCCCCAGAGGTTTTGAATTTCTCCACACATCCTTCAACCAAACACTGGAACTAGACACAAAAAAAAAAAAAAATCACAATTATTTACTACATTAAGCATGATTATGTATGCTTCATAAAATTGCAATACTGCAACTACTAACTAATAGATAATCACATGCCATTTATTAATGGGGCAAATAGCTATGGTGCCAACCTGTACTTTACATGTTTATTTATATATATATATATATATATATATAGGTGCGCTTCCAAAAAAAGCCTAAAAAAATAAAAAAATAAATGTTACCATAAAAGTGCAAATATTACCAATATGTGAATCGCCTAACTTGATAGAACATACTCTTCCTTAGTACATGGATGCAAACGCAAGTGTTAGTGCAAAGCATAAAAAAAAAAGTCAGTATGTTTCAATCAAGCAAAATAAAAAAAATTGTAAACCAATGTATGCAAATTCACAAGTGCATTATATTAAAGTGTTTACTACAAAGTGCCAAGTCCATGCATCGCACGTGTGCAAAAACAACACACAGAAGAAAGGCGTTTCTCCCAGTGACTCCTCCACCGTGGATTGTTCAGTCACTTACTGGATCGAGTTGCTCTCCTTTGGAAAAGAGATCAGTATGTGCTCAGTGTATGTATGCCTCTAAATATTAATTGCTTTAGTCCATATCAGCCACCAGACATCCAACCACCACTTAGTTGAAACAGTTAGTTTGGGCCAAGCTGGCCCAAACTAACTATGTTTTCCTCAGTTAACATGTACAGCCACTGGGCATGCTGAATAAGCTGTATGTAGCTATGGCTACATACAGTATACATCACCGTATTCTGAGTGCGAGACGAGACCTTCCTGTCTCACACCCAGAACAAAATAGTTTTGGTTTGAGCGGCGCTCAGCCATTCATAGGCAGCTTTGCATTCTATCAATAAATTCAAAGATTCCTTTGATTGGCTGAGTCAAAGAAGAGGTCTGATCATGTCCCAATATCTGCCCGTCAGAGGAAGCTTTGTGTTAATTGCTAGAATGCAAAGCTGCCTATGAATGGCTGAGCGCCACTTAGACTGCAGCTATTTTTCTCCAGGTAAGACAGGAAGGTCTTGTCTCAAACCCGGAACACAGTGCTATATACTGTTTACTGTATGTAGCCTCAACTGCATACAGATTATACAGCACGCTCAGTGGCTGCACATGTTACTGAGGGAAATAGTTTGTTTTGGGCAAGCTTGGGCCTGAAACTGAAACTAAAGTTGGAGATCAGCTTTAAATTGTCTTCCTTTTGGGTCACTAAAAATTAGATTAGTCCAGCTGACAATTAGTAACCCAAAAAAGAAAATGCTGCTTTAACTTTGATGTAAACATATACAGGCAGATAAAGCATATTGTACTGGGATGGGTAGATTTTGGTGCAAGCATTTGGATACAGGACATTTGGATGCAGTGCACATTGGATAAGTTAGGTGTGATGATACCATTTTTGTTGTGATTGTTATAATAATCTTTTTAGCCAATATAAGGTTAAAGGGGTTGTAAAGGCAGAATTATTTTTTTATCTTAATGGATTCTATGCATTAAGATAAAAACCTTCTGCATGTAGCAGCCTCCCCAGCACCCCCCTAATTACTTACCTGAGCCCCTTCTCTTTGCAGTGATGTCTAAAATCCCTCAGCTGTCCAGTACACTCCCCCTGATTGGCGAGACACAGCATCGGTGCGATTTTGCTCCCGCGGCTGTTAATCAGTCTGTCAGCCAATCAGGGGGGAGAGAGGAGGCTGGGTCAGGTCGGGGCTCTGTGTCTGAATGGATACACGGAGCTCTGACTCGGCTTGGGTGCCCCCATAGAGAGCTGCTGGCTGAGGGGGCACTCGGAGGGAGGGGCCAGGAGAGCAGAAGAGGGACCCGAGAATAGGAGGATCCGGGCTGCTCTGTGCAGATCCAACTGCACAGAGGAGGCAAGTATAACATGTTTGTTATTTAAAAAAAAAAAAAGAAAAGCGAGCCTTTTCAATCACTTTAAGGTGGCACTATACTCAAGAAATAGAATTATATTTTATACCTCAAATGGTAGCTATCTGTGCCCCTTCTACTGTCAGTGTCGGGAAAAAATAAATAAACTCAAAACTCTACATGGTTCCAATGTATGTGGAAACAAACACCTTCCTCTGCTTGCTTTTGACATGAACTACAGCAATACTAGCTGACGCAACCAACACCGGCACATAATAAGACACAGAAAATGCCCATAAAATTCTCTGCGCACACAGCGGGAACAGGAACAGAACTGTTCGAGTCATGATTTCTGACTCATGTTTGATGCTGCTTCTGTGCTTGAAGTAAATGAAAGGCAATGCGTGTGCTGTTGATTTGGCAAGTGCTGGGATTTGTGCTTTAAGCAGAGCCATGCACGTGACTGCAATATATGTGCATTGCTTGCACACACAGACAGGAAACTAAGCCAAAGCAGCCAGGGTCTCGTGGAGATGAAAAAAAAAAAAAAAAAGGTATGTGAAATATTTGGCACTTTAAGTGCCCGTTCACACAGGGGTGACTTGCGATCCGACATGAGTTGTCTCAAGTCGCTTGACATTTGAAATCCCATTGAAATGAATGGGAGCCATCTTAATATACACGACTGAAGTCGCTCCGACTTCAAGGCAACTTCTGAAAAGGTTCCTGTACTACTTCTAGGCATCTACTATCCGACTTGTGCCCATAGGATTCAATAGAAGTAATCTCCAAGTCTGATCCCCATCTACATGGAAGCGACTTTACAGTTAAAAGAATAGAATTTATTTTTAGGCAGCCCCCTCTCTCCCTTCTCTGATTGGTCAAGGCAAAGTCGCCTGGCAAAAGTTGTGTTGTAAAGTCGCCTGAGGTCCTTGAAGTTACGCTAAAATCGCCTAGCGAAGTTGCGCCAAAGTCGAGTCGCCCCTATGTGAATGCAGGCTTAAAGTCTTGTCATGGGTAGAATACTGTATGCTGCATCAAGAATTGAGTTTAACAAGGAGCATTTAGTAATATTTTAAGAGTTAGGGTTAAACGTGAGTAAATGTTAGATATTAGGTTTCCGAATTAGGATTCGTTTTTATAGTAGCTAAAGGTTTACTTTTAAGAGAACTCACTAGCAATATGCATTTGTAACAATCTGGGAAACTTTAAGTATATCTGTGACCAGGCTATGGACATGCATATATTTAAATATTATTAATAAGCGGTAAATAAGCTTTAACAAAATTTCACAATGACCTCTAACCTCCTTTTTAAGATTATGAAATACTTAAATTTCCTTTGCCTAGTCACAGATGCACATTATGGGCCAGGGTTTAAAGAGGATGTTCAGTCTTTTTGAAGAAAAAAATAAAACTCAGCAGCTACAAATATGGTAGCTGCAGAATTGTAATAAAAGGACACTTACCTGTCCAAGGTTTCCGTGGCATCTCCACCTGGGGCAGTTCTTCACCAGTCTTTGGGTCCCCATTGCTGGTATGTTTAGTGATGGAAGCCAGCTTTGATTCCTTGTGGCTTTACAATTTGTTTCCCACTGTGTAAATGCTCCAGCAGCCTTCTGGGACGTGAAGGCTGCTGGCAGGGAGGTAGGGTGCCGAACTTCCTGTGCAATCGCCTAGGCCAGGGGTCTCTAAATTATCCAAAGGACCAGTTTATTGTCCATCAAACTTTATCCGGACTATGGCCAGAGGGAGTAAAAAATGTCTTTGTGTTAGTGCAAGCAAAGAGCGCCTCCCCCCCCCTTTGGCATTGGGGGGGGGGGGGGGGAGAATAGCGCCTCATCTTTGGTGTCAGTGGGAGGAATGGTGCCCTGTTGTCAGAGGCAGGAGCCATGCCCCACTGTTACTGACAGTGGGGGGGAATAATGGCCCAAGGGCCAGATAAAAGCCAGCAAAGAGATGTAGTTTGAAGACCACTGGCCTAGGCAATCTGACCAGGTACCTACCAAAACTGCGCACCCCCCCAAAAAAAAATTAGAGTAGGGGGACGGGGACATAAACTGAAAACTTCTCTTTTAGGGTGAAGTTCAGTTTTAAGCTGAAGTTATAGTATATTGGAACTGAAAAATCTGGTGTAAAATGTTTCATGTTCATAGTTATAAGCCAGTCATTTGGTGTTACTTTTATTGCTGTTCCTGTACCCAAACATGCAGCACCTAATTGATGACACCAAAACAAAATTCACTGTTTTACATTTTACCTGCTGAAGGCAGATGCTATCTGATGCCTTTAGATTTTAGTTGTTAATTTTAATGGGATCATGATTGGTCATGGGAGGTGGAGGCCCAAGCTCTTGACCACAGTTGCTGGTCAAGATTTGCATAACAGCGCACCACAAGTTTAAGGTGTACCTGTTGGGCTTTAGAAGGTATATGAATATACAGGCTACACTATAGGTCTCCTTTCACTATCTTCTACTTTATTAGACATTATAAAGAGTCTATAGCATGCTAACATCTCGCCACCAGTTCAATAAGAATAGTAATGTGGTACTACATGCCATATTGGTTTTCTCTGCCATAATCTCAAACAGGGAATCGTGCCATTCCAAGATGTGAATGTCCAAAAGTCGGGAAGATGGGAAGGAGCGTTTACAGGTGGAGCAGACATTTCGATGCAGGGAGTTGTAATGATGCTCATATGATTCTAGAGTGTCAAAGACCTGAGAGCAACCTGCCATCTGACACTGAAACTCCGACACCCTGAAATTAAGTAAAACACAAAGGTAATTTTAGTTAGGACATACAGTACATCATATTTGTAAGGCTTATCAGAAACCTAAGTCACAAGTTCTGTCTGATAATAATTTATTGAAAAGTTTTAATATTAAAGAGAACAATTGCATCTATTCAAAAAACTGAAACATTTGCCAAGGGCATCTATAAATAATCCTAGGTGAAAGAGAACAAAGCAAAGAATAAAGAATAAGCTATTGCGCTGACTGGAACCCAACCGTCATTGAACAGGGTGCATAAAAGGGCCAGGAGAGTGATAGGGGCCACCAGGTAAAATGGATGCAGCTCCTATCAAATTAGGTCTTGAGATCCTAATGTACGTATAAAAAACAAATGCAAGAGGGCACCTCCATCTAGGTGTAGCGATTTATTTAAAAAGGCATAAAAAAAAAAAACTAAAAATGCACTCACTAGATAAAATCTAGATCAAGGCTTGTCATAGACCCATATAGATCTCCATAGGATCACCGTGAGGTTGCAGGGCTCAGCAGGCACGTGGCTTGTTGAAGCAGAGTTCTTGAAGGTAGTGCAGCTGTCAGACATTGGGCTGGAACATAAGCATCAGCAGCTTCCAGTAGTGGCAAGATGGCTGTGGTTTCAAAACAGCACCTCTCTCAGCTGGGTGAAGACAGGAAGTGGAGGGGATGTGGCTACATGTTTCAGGGCAGAAAGGAGGGCCCCTTTCTTCCCTGAAACATGTAGCCACATCCCCTCCACTTCCTGTCTTCACCCAGCCGAGTGCATTTTAATTGTTTTTTTTTTTTATGCCTTTTTAAATAAATTGCTACACCTAGATGGAGGCGCCCTCTTGTATTTGTTTTTTGGAAGAGAACAAACCAATGGTCAATACTTCTATGTAAAAAATGTAGGTTAGTGGTAATAAAACCAAAATATTTATTATATCTCAGCTTAACAAATTTTTAGAGGTTATGGCTGCTTTGGTTTTATTTTTGCAAGCTTTCTTTCCTTCATTTTCATCTGGTGATCTGGCCAGTAAGTTTGTTGTCTTTTAACAGAACAAGCTCTACTGCAAACGTATTAGTTAAAAATGTAGATACAAACTAGAGGTGCACCGAATGGAAATTTTGGTACTGAAAATGCAGGATGCACTTGGCTGAAAATGACAGTTTTTAAAAAATATTTATATTTGAATATATAATTGTATTATATTCGACTTTTTTCATTAATTACAGCAATTTAAATGAATATGAATTTATAGTCAGCCATTATTGGTACCTTTAGCACAAGAAAAGCTCAAGAAAAATGTATCCCTTTAAATTCTATGTATGTCTGCACACTGGTCCGTTGGGCTTCCATTGTGGTGTTAAAAATCCTGCTTGCTGCATTTTTGTTCAGTTAAAAAAAAAGCACCTCCCAGTTGAAATGCATTGAAAACGCAGCAAGAATGCATCAATGCACGCGTGTTACGTTATTGATGCGGTTTTTGAGTCACATGACCTATTAAAAACTCACTATAAGCGTTTTCGGTGCCATTATTGGCCCCTTTTTCTCTTATCGGCCGAATGCTGATAACACCATTTTTGACTGATATGTTTCGGCAGCCAAAATGTCCGTGCATCTCTAAGACAAACCATTTGCGACTGACATAAGTGCCTGCAATGATCAGTTGCTATTTATTTATGTAAAACCCTTATTACTAAAGAAAAAAAACTGTTGCTGTAACTGCTTGTGCATCTGCAGTGTAAGCTGGAGTTTGGACTCAATTTGTTAGTGTATTTAAATCTGCTAGTACATCTAACTTTCCCCTCATCAACCCGCCAGATTCACAATGCTGTTGTCCAAAGGTGCCCCTGTGCTCCTTCATCCACAGTGAAGGCACTCTTGGTGCGTTATTGGCCAGATCATCAGGTGAAAACAGTGGGGAAAAGCCTAATACTGCATTTCCACCTGGGCGATTTCAAAATGCTCTGGTAAAATGACAAAAATCACACATCGCGCATTTCAGATGCCATTCATTTTAATGGCACCTAAAAACGTAGTGCGATTCTGCTGCGGTTGTCGTGCTGCAATCTTGGCAAACCACATCACGTTAAGCTTATCACCTAAAAAAAGTTCAGGAGCTTCTTTTGGGCAGAAAGCTTCACGCTGTTTGCCGCAATTGCAGTGTGACAATTGCAGCAGAATTCAATGTACTGGTACACCCTGTGGGCTGCTATGATCTATCCTACAGCTACCGGCACTCTGCACCTCCCTTAGGTGAATACATAAAACATTTATCTATAGAACATATAATATATGTGTGTGTGTGTGTGTGTGTGTGTGTGTGTGTGTGTGTGTGTGTGTGTATATATATATATATATATATATATATATGCAGCGCTATTTAAAGTGCATAAATTACATCAAGTACAGATCCAAGGAATCAATATATCAAATTGTGCAATCTACAATCATGCCACTGTGTCTCTGATTATAAAGTGCATAATGTATTCATTCATCAGACCATAAAATAGCTTTAGTGTTTGCCTTCCGCCTCCACTTAAGGTGCACTAATATCCATTTATGCCAGTTATAGTTATATTGTGACAACTTCAGTTAGGTGAGTAATTGAAGTGCAAGGATATCCAGTTATATTATTGTGATAGCTTCAGTCAGGTGAAAGTAAACACACAGCACCCTGTGCCCGCCACCGGATGTGCCCTCACCTCGTGGGCGTTAATATCAATCCTTATAAATCTTCCTTATAGCAGAATGAAGGGTGCCCTCCTTTCCAGACTTCTTACACCACTTCTCCAGGTAAAAACACCTTAATAGGATTCCAATGCTTTCCCTTCAGGCTCGATCAAACCCACATGGCAGCAGCCAGCCATGTGCTCAGGCAAAAGGGCACCTTAAGTGGAGGCGGAAGGCAGACACTGAAGCTATTTTATGGACTTATGAATGAATGCATTGTGGACTTTATAATCAGCTGCACACATATATATATACACATATATTATATGTTATATAGATAAATGAATTGCAGCAGAACTGCACCGCGTTTTATGTGCCATTAAAGTGAATGACATCTGAAATGCGCAATGTGTGATGTATCATTTTACTAAAGCGTTTTTATTTTCAATATTTCTTTATTGAGTTTTAAAGAAGACATAGAAAACGGTAACATGTAGCAAAATGAACATATTCGACATTCCAGATTCAAGGGTCTTGTATTGCATACAAATTATTCAGACAAATAAGATTCCGCTGGGTTCAGGGAAAGAGTATTACATCTAGTAAGTGGATGTTTAGGCTCCCAGGGGAGGGTGAAACTGAGCCTTCGGCACTCAGAAAGGGGATCGTCACCTCCCCATTCCCGGCACCCCAATGGGAACATGCTGTGCCCTATGGGAAGGGGAGTAGCAAAGGGTCGCTATAGAGCCGTCAGGCTGTAGTGAGAGAATCAGATATGGTCAAGTCTCTAGAACGTCTTAATTGAACTGAGTAGTCAAAGGTGTGGGGTGGGGGGGAGAGAATGGGAAGGTGGGGGGGGGGGGGGAGGGATTTACAGGACCATATAATATGGAATAGGGTACCAGGTTCACCACACTCTCCAGCATTGTGCGCTTTGGCTCGGGTATATTTTTGCCAGTTTGAATGGGGTGTAATACCATAGGTGGAGTGTTTTTTGGTAATTTTCCCAATGGTTTACGCATTTCGTGGCAGAGTATGTCACCTGGAAGGCTTTGTTCCATTCTTCTCCTGAGAAAGACTTTCCTAAAGTATCCTCCCATTTGTGCATAGTGGAGGTTTTCAGTGGGGACATTTGGGCTTGTAGTTTTTTGTAGAACAGTGAGATGCCCTTAGCCATGGGGTTGTCATTGTTAAGAAATTTATATATTGATAGAGGAATTTCAAGGGTAAGGGGAATTTTATTGGATGTGAGGTATTTTTTTATTCTGAAGTAGTCAAATAGTGGGGTTATTGGCAAGATGTGGTACGGTAGGGGGTAGAGTTGAATAGCGGTACCGCGTGGTTTCCGTAGTAAGTAGACTTTGTGGACATACTGCCAGGAGTTTATACGAGTAAATGTTGTGATGTCTGGTGTATGTTATAGAGTCTGGTGTGTGATAAACTGATGAAGTCTTATTTTTTTATGGAGTGTAGGTTATTTTAAGGGGAATGGGAACTTT
>BLSH010517255.1:1312665-1334045 GCA_018402905.1 Glandirana rugosa | reverse complement strand
TAATGCCAAAGGCGTTGAGTGTCATCTTAAGGTATCCCCAGTGCACTCTGTCAAATGCCTTCTCTGCATCCAGGGATAGAAGCAGAGAAGGCATTTGTGTTTGATTAGCACTGTGCAGTACATTGATTAGGCGTCTGGTAGCGTCAGGGGCTTGTCTGTTAGGTACGAAACCTACTTGGTCCGGGTGTATTAAATGTGGCAGCACTGTTTGTAGTCTCAAAGCGAGCAATTTGGCGTAGATTTTTACGTCTACGTTCAGTAGTGATATTGGTCGGTAACTCGAGGGGGCTGTTGGGTCTTTGTCTGGTTTATGTAAGGTCACAATAACTGCATTTAACATTTCACCAGGAAAAGTCCCAGAGGTAAAGGCTAGATCAAAGGTGTTGCGAAGGTGTGGAGAAAGCTCGTCCTACTAAAGCGTTTTTAAATCACAGGCAGAATAGCTGCAATTCTGCCCGCAATTCAAAATGCCCAGGTGTGAATGCAGCTCTAAGAAAAAAAGAAAACAAATGCAGACACCACATCAAAGGATTGGTAAGCTGCAATATATTACATTTTTGGTCTTGGGTTTAACATTGCTTTAAAGTGGTTGTAAAATCTTACATGTACCCAGTTAAGGGACTATCCTCAGGTGATACACAGAGATGAAATGAATACTCCTACAAAAGTTGTTCTTCTCTTCCCTACACTCGTTTAATGGGGTGAATTTATTAAGCTTGTCTGATAAATAAAAGTTCATAAAATAGGGGGTGGAGAGCTGAAGTTATATTCTGCAGAGCTCAGTAAGGATATCTCTGTGAGCTGATTGGAGGGAAGAGACACATCCCCTTCACACAGCACCCAGGAACAGAGCGGAGGCTGTCAATCTGCTGGAGCTCCCTCCCTTTCACCAGTTTTCTCTTGGCGTCAGGAAAAATTGTCAGAAGTGATTCATGCTGATAGCAGAGGAATGAAGCAGCAGACAGAAATTACACTTACTTGAGACAAGTACACACTATAGAAGGATAAACTTTGTTCAGATTGCATGTCAGAGGTTTACAGCGACTTTAATGTAAATAAAGCAGAGATACATTTACCGTTTGCCATTGCTGACCATTTCATCTAAAAATTCAAGTTGTTTGCTTGCCATGCTGATCCAAAGGCATCATTAATTTGTATCAATCAACATGAAGAAGTATGGAGCTCTGACTTCACCCTTGCTTTCTAATTCTGGATCTGAAAAGTTTTTAATTCATGAACTCAAAAGTAGTGAAGCTAAGGACAGCTAAGCAACTGGTACAGTATTTGTATGAGTAGGTCAGCAGAAGCAGCTTCCACATTTCTTTCAGTATATGCTTCCTTTAAAGAAAATAAACTTTTACATTTCTTTACTGCACTAACTTTTAAAAATGCTGTAATTCTTTTTTCTTTTCTTTCAATTTAAAACAAATTTGTAATATATTGCAGCTTATCTTTAGATGTGGTAGCTGCATTCGTTTTCTTTTTAGGCTTTTTCCACCTGATGATCCAGCCAGTAGCACACTTCCTACCTTAGGCTAGGGTCACACTATTGCAGTTTCCCTGTGGGCACGATTGCGTGGGCACAGCAGCAAATTCATTTGAATGGTCTGCTGTGCCTACAGCCAACGCGGGGAAAAGGTCCTTTCTCCTTTTCCAAAATTGCAGCCACACAGAAACTGAATAGTGCCCTATGGTTCCCAGCACAGGGAAATGTGCTCTGTAAAGCCTTGTACACACGGGACGACGATCGTATACAACAGGTTGTATGAACGACCGTTGTATGCGAAATCGATCGTTCGTATGCGCGATTAGAACAGCCGACATATGACAGTCGTACAAGGGGAGTTGTATGAGCAGAAAAGAAAACTTGGTCGTACCAACAAGCGGTCATACGACCGTTGTATCGTGTGTACAGAGCAGTTGGGAAAACAATTTGTATTGTGCAAAACACGCATGCTCCGAAGTCAGGAACGGCCGGATGCTAATTACATGCACCTGAACGTTCTTTCTGTGGTCATACGATCGTGTAGTGCAGTCAGTATGCAAGTTACATTATCCAACATACGATTTGAGACGATCGTATGTACGATCGTCGTCCCATGTGTACGAGGCTTAAGAGTACCATTAAGAATTAGGCCCCTTTCACATGGGGCTGTCCGTTTTGACGGACTCCTCCACGTGCTCAGCGGGGGATCGATCTGTTGCTTTCCACTGAGCTGGCGGATGACAGGTCCGTCACCGTTCACTGTGCAGGGACGGACCTGTCAGAGCCCCGCTGCCCTCTATGCGAGATCGGATGAAAACGGACCACCTGGAAAATAGGGTTTGCATCCATCTGGATTTAGCGGACCGGATAGCAGCGGATGTCAGCGGACATGTCACTGCTGACATCCGTCGCTCCATAGAGGTGAATGGAGCGCCCAATCAGGTCCGCCTGAAAAACTGACAGGCAGACCTGATCGGCCCGCATGTGTGAAAGGTGCCTTAATGGCACCCTGCACCTCTGCTAACAGCTGTGCATTACTTTAAAAAATATTTAAAAGAAAAGGCAACAAAAATGCAAAGTACAGGCGGTCCCCGGGTTACAAACAAGATAGGGTCTGTAGGTTTGTTCTTAAGTTGAATTTGTTTGTAAGTGGGAACAGGTATATTTTTTAAGTGTAGCTTCAGCCAAAACAACTATTTTTAAGCTTTTTGGATAGCATAGGGAAGGGTTAACACCCCTGTATTGTTTGTTTTGCTGTCTATGTTTCTGTTCAGAAGATTTCACCTCACTTCCTGTCCCAATGAGAATTGTTTTTTTGAAAATTTTGGGTTGTTGTGGAAACAAACCTTGGTGATAAACCATCGGAGGAGACCCCTTTTTCCCATAATAACTCTTACAGGAGTGAATTTCCCTTCCTAGGGGGAGATTTCCTGTTACTTCCTGATGTCCCCTCCATTTGTAAGTAGGAGTCGTTCGTAAGTCGGATGTTTGTAACTAGGGGATCGCCTGTATGCAGAAAGGGTGGGCACTACATATCTCTCTACAGACAGACAATAAACCCTCAATGACCTAACCACCCAATGCCAAATCTATGGGCTCCACACAGAAATCACATTCTACTAGATTATCTAAAGACTTTCCATCTCTACTGAGCAATTAATTAAAACATACAAAATAACTAGAAGATAGACATATACAAAACATATGGAATACTGTCTCACTAAAGGCACATGCTACATACTTAGCTTTTTTCTCTACTTCTCCAATTCCTGTCAATACATCTTCTAGGTATAAGTGGCGATAAACATCCCCATCCTATAAAATAAAACAAGAATTCAATTCATTAAATTTCTAGGAACTTTAGATCTGATTTGACATTTATCTCTGAAACACAGGAATTAAAATGTAAATATATTGCAACATACTGTAGATGTGGTGGCTGTATTAGTTTTTTGTTTTAAGTTTGCATTCCCTTAGTTTCACCTGTTGATCCTGCCAATAACACACTTCCTGTCCTATTGTGCCAATGCTTACTTACCATGCTGTATCTAAAGAAATGCAGTGCTGTCACCCAAGGACAGGAAGTAGGTTAGGATTACAGAAAAAGATGTTGGTGGGGGACAGGGACTGTTGAAATAAAAGTTTAGCTCCACGTTAAGAGGGGGGTGTTCTGTAGTCCATCAGCAGGCACTCGGTCAGGGTTGACAACACTGACTGTACATCAGAGGTGGGCAACCTTAAAGAGGTGGAGATGTACCTGAACAACATGGGAGAAGTCAAAGATCACCGGGCATGGTTTCACTCAGTGTCACATCTGATTTAAACCTCTAATTCCCATACTACTGTGTCACAACCACGTGCATTGCACGGCAATCATGGGTTTAAATCTGGTGGTGAGGAGGCAACATATCGCCTCCTAACCACCTGTCAAAACACACTCAGATCGCTTTTCAGAAGAGCAACAGTGCCTGTTGCACTTGTGAATGAGCCCTTAATTGCATTCGGCAGCAGCTCAGTCACATGTAAAGTTGGGGGGGGGGGGGGTTGTTAACACCCTGCGGTTGAGTCACGGTCTTACTGCCCCCAATCCCTACCGCCTTTAGCTGCTGAGGCAGCAGCCAAAGGTGTACACATGCTACAGCAACAGCAGACATTAAGCCCCCTGTTGAATTTGGTGGGTGCTACCGCCTGCCAATCACTCCACATGGGCCAGGATCCAGCACTATAGGGAAGCTATCGGCTCTTGTTCCCTTCTACAGCTCCAACTTTACAAGTAGTCCCTTTGCATTGCACTCTGTTTGATGCTCTGCAGCCCAGACCGAGATCTACCAGTCACCTGTCCGCAATGTACAGCCTGCTGACCCCCATTGTACAGCATAGGTAGCCGATGGCTGACAAGAGTGCACTGAATTTCTGGCAGGATCAATGGGGAGCTTGGGACTTTCACCGTTCCTATATAATATTAATAATAATGGGTGGATATTCTTGTATTGATTGTCCGCCCAGACCTCCCCTCTACAGATGGGCTCCTGTGTGGTTATAGAGTTGTGCTCACACCTCGAAGAATTGGTGGTCCCGGGGGAAGTGCACTGTACGAGGGGTGAAGGTGCCCGCCCCCCCGGGACTCTTCTGCACCGGCAGCGGCTCGGGGAGGCTGAGCACAGCCGGGCCGGACAGGGCGGCCAGTAATTCAGGTGGAATCATGTGTCTCCGATCTCTTCTATAACCCTTCCACCGGCACATACGTCTGTCAGCTGTCACTTCCACTCTACTGAGCCCGCTTTCTGCCACTATAGCCAATTGACTGTACAATGGAGGCCGCCATGTTTCTGGAGATTACATCTCGGCACTTTTCTGTAACACACCGCATACTCCTCTAGTTAAGTTGCAGCCTTCCGCTTGGGGCGCGATAGTGCGTTCCATACCTCGCCTAGACTTCCGACTTCCGGCATTCATTGCGTTTCACGACTCCGTGCGGAGCCCCGCGCTCACACCCGCTGCTTGTTGTCATGGAGACTCCACCCGGTATCCTATGATTCGGTGTCCGCTAATTTGTTCGTGAACGCATCCGGTGTTTCTCTGCCGGTGTAAAGGCCCTCCGGCCAGGGGGAAGCCGATGACAGCGCGCCCAGCCATTCCCTTCCCATGACAGGTGAGGCGGGCATGCTGCCCTCCATCCTCCCGAGTCACCATTGACATCTCATTGGTGACAGGCTAATACAATGCTTCAGGCCTTGTTTACTTGTATTAGTGTTCAGTGCTGGTGAGCGAGGGACAGTTCAGGGATAATGTCCCCCTTACATGGCTGGTCTGGAAGTATTCAGCGATAGTGCTGACATTATACTGATTGGTCTGCAGGTCAGTGAATGCTCATGAGCCAGGGCTCTATTCGCTGATCAGAGAAGCTCATATCCTTCTGCTGACAGATATGGATACTGTTAGGTCACTTCACAAAGTTTTAGAGCCCTTCTGATGGGCGATCAGTCAGAGGCGTAACTAAAACTTTCAGAGCCCCGGTGCAAGAAACCATGAAGGCCCCCCAACTAGGTTTGCCGCATTATCCTATTAATCCAGGACACACATGAATTGCACAGGTTTTGTGGCTGATTAGGGTGGTAATTAAACTCGGTGCCTTATCTGCATTAAATTAGCCTCAGACCCTGTGTAATTCATGTGTCCTAGATTAAAGGGATGATGTGGCAACC
Source organism: Glandirana rugosa (assembly GCA_018402905.1). NCBI lineage: Eukaryota > Metazoa > Chordata > Amphibia > Anura > Ranidae > Glandirana > Glandirana rugosa. Next base: position 1,328,354 of record BLSH010517255.1, on the reverse strand, counting down.
CGACACCCCCACCCTTACATCACGGTCTGCAGCATTCCCCTTTACATCAGAGCTCTCCCTTACATCAGGGTCTGTATCATTCCCCTTTACATCAGACTCCATAATTCCCCTTTACGTCACAGTCCACAAAGTTCTCCCTTCCATTAGAGTCTGCAGGGTTCCCCCTTACAGTGTACCTTGATGAAAGGGAGAACTCTGTGGATCCTGATGTAAAGGGAAATGTGGCGGACCATGATGTAAAGGGGAATGCTGTAGACTCTGATTTAAGGGGGGCTCTGATGACAATGGTCCTCCTTGCATCATGGTCTGCAGCATTCCCCTTTACATCAGAGTTCCCGTTTACACCAGAGTCCGCAGGGTTCCCCGTTACAGTGTAAGGTAGAACTCTGATGTAAAGGGGAATGCTGTGGACTCTAGTGTAAGGGGAAACTCTGATGTAAGGTGGCCCCTCCTGTTACATCAGAGTCTACAGCGTTCCCCTTTGCATCATGGTCTGCAGCTTTCCCTTTTACATCAGAGCTCCCTTTTACATCAGGGTCAGCTGAGTTCTACCTTGCACTGAGGGGAATCCTTCTGACTTTGATGTAAAGGGTATGATGTTGAGGGGGGACACTGGTTACCACAGTGACCCCCCCCCCCATAGATTCTGTGTGGCCTGGCTGGAGCTGTCAAACTGACCTCACCTCCTCCATTGCTCGGGTGCAGGACAGGCTCGGTCAGACCTTGGCTTTGATCTATCATCCTCTGCTCTTCTCCCAGCTCTCCCACTCTCCCTCTTCATATCACCCGCCCATTCACTGTAGTTTGTCATCTCGTTCACAAATAACATTTGTCCCATAGTTGTGGTTTTGGGCACCATATTGTTGAACTCCACTCTGTATATGGGCAGACATCAACAAAATGGTGCCGGCAATGGAGACATTGGATTGGCAGGGGGTCGGGAGAGATGTCCCATCCAGGCCAGCTTGAGTGTGGCTGGTTCTGCAGGATTGGTGTGTGCTGACCTATCCTCCTTTCTAGAAACGTCAGCGCGCCCATCTGAACCCAAGCACTATTTGGCTCTCCTGGCCACCCACCCCATCCACATGGGCTGCAGTTTCCTGGAACATGTGGGAGGGGTCCCACATCACTGCTGTGCCTCACTCATGGCTGTGACACTGATCATGTGATCAAGAGAATGTTCTTTTGGCAACCAATTGTAAATGGTATGTCACAGTACTGGGGGCATGTGATTGAGCACACCTCCAGCAAAAAAACAGTGAAGCCGGCTGTACGGACACATGGCAGCAACTCACTGAAGCCTATCACCACATTGCCACATACACTCACCAGCAACTTTATTAGGTACACCTGTTCAATTCCTTGGTAACATAAATTGATAATCAGCCAATCACATGGCAGTAACTCAATGCATTTAGGCATCTAGATGTGGCGTAGGCGACTTGCTGAAGTACAAACTGTGCATCAGAATGGGGAAGAAAGGGGATTTAAATGACTTTGAGCGTGGCATGATTGTTGGTGCCAGACGGGCTGGTCTGAGTTTTTAAAAACTGCTGCTGTACTGGGATTTTCACGCACAACCGTCTGTAAAGTTTGAGAATGGTCCAAAAAGAGAAAATATTCAATAAGCAGCAGTTGTGGGGACGAAAGTGCCTTGTTGATGTCAGGAGAATAGTCAGACTGATTCGAGATGATAGAAAGTCAACATTAACTCAAATGACCACTCATTACAACCAAGGTATGCACAATAGCATCTCTGAATATACAACACAGTGAACCTTGAAGCACATGGGTTACAGCAGCAGGAGACCTCACCGGGTGCCACTCCTGTCAGCTAAGAACAGGAAACCGAGGCTACAATTTGCACAGACTCACCAAAACTGCACAATAGAAGATTGGAAAAACATTGCCTGGTCTGATGAGTCTCTATTTCAGCTGCGACATTCAGATAGCAGAGTCAGAATTTGGCGTAAACAACATGAAAGCATGGATCCATCCTGTCTTGTATCAACGCTTCAGGCTGGTGATGTAATGGTGTGGGGGATATTTTCTTGCCATGCTTTGGGTCCCCTAGTGCCAATTGATCATCGTTTAAACACTACGGCCTACCTGAGCATTGTTGTTGCCCATGTCCATTCTTTTATGACTACATCTTCTGATTGCTAATCCCAGCAGGATAATACACCATGTCACAAAGCTCAAATCATCCCAAACTGGTTTCTTACACATGACAATGAGGTCACTGTACTCCAATGGCCTCCACAGTCACCAGATCCCATTCCAATAGAGCACCTTTGGGATGTGGTGGAACTGGAGATTCGTATCATGGTTGTGCAGCCGACAAATCTGCAGCAACTGCGTGATGCTATCATTTCAATATGGACCAAAATCTCTGAGGAATGTTTCCAACACCTTGTTGAATCTATGCCAGGAAGAATTAAGGCAGTTCTGAAGGCAAAAGGGGGTCCAACCCAGTACTAACAAGGTGTACCTAATAAAGTGGCCAGTGAATTTAGATGTGTAGTCCAGTTGAGGGGAGGTGTGATGTGCTACACATAAGTTATCCTGTAGATAATTGAAAGTCCGTAGAAGGGCCTAAAACGGCCTTGGTGCAGCAGCTGTCCACAACAGAGGTCTTCCCAATCAAGGTGATCTCCAGGTTGGAGTAACCTATGTGTATTTAAACTAGAATGATTGCCAAACACACATAAAGACAGTCCAAATATGTGTTTTATTAATCCACTACTACAAAATGATAACCACGAGAAGCACAAGTGTTTCAGGGTTCAAATAATCTCCCTTCATTAAGGCTGCAAACAATGATTTGCTTGGCCCCCTGTTGGTGTCTTTGTCTAGACCAGATGAAGGGGGATTGTTTGACCCCCAAAATATGTTTGCTTCTTGCGGTTCTACTTTTGCCTTTCAACTTTCATTACGTGTGTTTGCCACTCCTTACAGTTCAGATAAACAAATATATTTGTAGGGCTGGCCAGAAGGGGGTTAAATCTCATTGGATGCCAAAAATAACTGTTACTTTTTTCAAAATAAGTCTTCTTCTCCTGGTGTGAATTGACAGTTATGACAGAGAGAAGAATTTTCAAAGCGCTGTTGCCATTGCAAAGAGGTTTTGATAATGTTTGCCTTGTACATTTCTACCTTAACCATTTGACCCCTTACACACTGGGTCGTTTTTCAGGTGGTGCTAAAAATAGCATCTTTGGGGCAGTGCGCCGATCCTACACCGCCCCTCCAATGTAATCAATGGACGCACTCCTGAAGCGGCTGTACACTGCCTCGGGAGGGGCGGTGCTTTTAACCCCTTGTTAACCCCTTCTTGGGGATTAAAAGTGCCTCGCTCCCGCCTGCATAGCGCCGCTATAATAGTGGTAAATGCGCCACTAATTAGCGGTGCTTCATGCTGCTGCCTCTTCCCATCCCAGTGTGAAAGTGCCGTAAGGAATTACAATTTTCTTATGTGCTTCTGCCAGGCCTGGGCTGGTTATCTGAGCAGGGCTCGACAAACCCCAGGCCTAAAGTTGCATTGGTGACTAGAAATAGCATCCTGGTGCCTTGTCCCCATGCCGCCCGCGGGTGTGCAGACTAAGATGCCGCACCGGCCGGTAATTGTGGCAGCGGCTTTGCGGCCTGCTGGAGCAAGATGCTTACATTGGGGAACTAGCGCTCTCTTGTGGTGGCTGGGGCTGTGACTGACTGCGCTGAGGGTTTCACCTGCCTGTTCTCACTGTCTACCTGCCTCCTTCCTAAGAACAGTAGATGTTGAAGGTGTTGCGGGCTTTATCTGGCGATGAGTGGACAGAGAGTGTGGGGCAGCTGGTTGGAACGGCCTCCATTCCATTTACACCCCCATAAAGATGGAAACAGTTTTTTTTTTTCTTTTTTAATTTACTTTTATTTTTTATTTTTTTGGTATTATTATTTAAATTAAATTTTTTATTATTTTTCATTCTCTCCCTGTCATGCCACTGCCAAAGGCGCCTTTCACACGGGCTGTCCAATCAAGTCCACCTGTCTATTTTTCAGGCGGACCTGATCGGACCCTCCAGTCTCCTTTATGGAGCAGGGGATGTCAGTGGACACATGTCCGCTGACACCCGCCGCCATCCTGTCCTGTCTGCCAAAAACAGATGGATGGTGGGCCTATTTTTCATCCACCCGGCGCATCGGATGGAAATTTACAGGCAGTCCTTTTCCTCCTGATTGCCCCATAGAGGGCCCTAGTACACATGGGCCGAATGCCGGGCAACATCGACCGTTCCAATAAAAACTGGCCGCCATTCGGCCCGTGTGTATTGTAGCTGGTCCGACAGAAGCTGGCCATTCGGCATGCTGGAGAAAAAACTGCCTCCTAACTTTTCCAGCTGGCTTCTAGATTCCAAGCAAATTTGTCAAGCCCTGCTCTGTATCTGTCCATAAGGACTAGCGGGTATTTTTGGCTTATGTGGGCCACTCAGACTCCTTACTCAAAAATAGAAAAATACACAACAGCAGTTCAGCTCAATATAATTCCAGAGCTATATTCATTGTCTTTTAAGGCCGGCCATACACTATACAATCAGATTGTAAAATCTCCTTTAGATTTACCAAAACGATGTAATAGAAGGACAAACCTAAACAATCCATTCAAGTAGTACTGTATCCAGTCAGGCAGGCCCTTGCACTACATTTGGTGATGGTAGATCTAATGAAGATGGTACAATAAGATTGTATAGAGTATAGGCAACTGTGGACTGGAGCTGAAGGCCTCTGATGAATATCACTGAGCCTTTCCAGAATTTTCTTATTACATTTTTTTTTTTTTTTTTAATTTTATCTTTTAATTTAAAAGCTGAATTCCAGGAAAACCGCTAAATACAAGTTGTAGGAAGCTGATACCAGGTGAGATTCAGGAACTTACTGTACACAACTTGCATTTAAACAAATATATATTAAGGCAACCATCGATGAATACAGAGGTGCAATAATCTGTCTGAGGTTCAGCTTTACCTAAATATAGGGAAGCAGGAAAAATAACAAGTAATCGTTTTATAATTAAAACACAGCAGAGTGTATTTTATTCATATATTATGTGCATGAACCATGATAATTCTTACTTGTCTGTTCTAAAGTGTGTGCTTTCATTGCCAAACCAGCAGATGTTTCACAATGAGTGAATTCCGAATACATCATGATGTGAATGAGCTAATCAGCTTGCTCCGTGTCCATGGAAGTGAGGGAGCGGAGCTTTACATCGACCTTCTGCAGAAGAATCGCACCCCATATGTCACCACAAGCGTGTCTGCCCACAGTGCCAAGGTAATAATATGCTGAGTTCATCTCATACTGATTCAACATGGGGAAACCACCTCCCAAAAATATAGAGAATTCTTCAAAAGATAAAAAAAAAATAGTCAAGTTAAAACTTAATGAAAGGCAAAACTTTTTTTTAACACTTTCCCCCCTGGCTTATAGCAGAATGATGGCCGGGGCGGGGGTTCCATTGTTTCTGACTGGACGTCATATGGCGTTCTTCAGAAAAAAGCCGATTGTGTGCACTCCCGGGGAGTGCGCAGCACATCGATTAGTGTTGCAGTGTGTCGCCTGGACACACCACATCTCCAATCACGCTAAAGAGCCTATGCCGTAGGCTCTTTACCACGTGATCAGCTATGTCCAATTACAGTGTAAATAGGAAGTTCGGGTTATCTAAATTCCTCTACTTGCGCTGATAGCTCATGGTAAGCGTCTCTCCTGACCAGGGGGGGGTTTGTCTGCACTGATCATCAGTGCATTGATTATCAGTGCAGCCCCATCAGTGATGCCAATCAGTGCCCAGAAAGGCTGCCCATCAGTGCTGCATATTGGTGCCTCCTCATCAGTGCCACCTTGTCAGTGCAGCCTCATCGGTGCATATCAGTGAAACTAAAAACAACGCTTTTCTTTTTTCTTTTCTAAATTTTCGGTCTTTTTTCATTTGTTCAGCAAAAAATATAGAACTCAGTGGTGATTAAATACCACCAAAAGAAAGCTCTATCTGTCTCAAAAAATGTGTTTGGGTACAGCATTGCATGACTGCGCAATTGTCATTTAAAGTGTAACAGCGCTGAAAGCTGACAATTGGCCTGAGCAGGAACGGGGTATTGAAGTGGTTAAACGTGTGTGCAAAAACCACAAGTATGTCTCTGCCTGCAAAAGTGTTTAATAAATGACATCACATTCCCCCCAGGATTTTTTGGCCTCCAACCATTGTCTGTCAAGAAGTTTGGCATTTGGCCATGATGGGGGTATTGGAGGCTGCTGTAGGTGCCCTTTACACCTGATTGCAATTTATGCCGTCGACTGTTTTTCCCCCTGACAGAGTCTTTTTAAAATGGGTGCCTTAAAGCTCTTGATTTTGGCTATTGGAAAGTACTAGGCTTGGCATTAACTCTTTTAGAACCCCACTGTGTGAGATCAATAATGTTCCTATTGTTTATTACTTTAATAGCAAGAGTAACAATACAGAAAAAGTAGGGGATGCCAAACCATAGCTAATATGCTGGACTTTAGGTCATCATATGGAAGGAAAACCCATTGGGTAATTAATTGACCAAAATGTAATCATATGACCCTAGAGAAAAGCACAAAAGCTTTTTCCCAACACATGCAGTGCGGAGCTTTTTTCTGCATCAAAAACACATGAAAAGTAGGTTATATGGGTTCCAATGGCATACTTCACACGAGTGCAGTGTGTTTCAGTTCTAGAAAAAAAAGTACAACATGCTGCTTTTTTCCTGCTCAGAACTATACTGGAACGTGGTAAAAAAGCATCAAAAATACATCGGGCCCCAGTACATTGGAAAAAAGAAGGAAGAAAGCATCTGGTGTGGTGTGACCAGGCACTAAAATCCTAACTCTATCACCCTTTTTATGATCCACCTAGGAATTAAAGTGATTGTAAAGGCAGAAGGTTTTTCTATCTTAATACATTATATGTATTAAGATAAAAAGCCTTCTGTGTGCAGCAGCCCCTGAGGTCCCTCTAGATCCAGCGATGTTGCAGGAGTGTCTTGGCTGCCCCGGACTCCCCTCCTCATTGGCTGAGACAGCAGCGTGGCGCCATTGGCTCCCGCTGCTGTCAATCAAAAGCAGTCATCCAATGAGGAGAGAAAGGGGATGGGTCGGACCGTGGCTCCTTGTCTGAATGGACACAGGGAGCTGTGGCTCGGCTTGTGTGCCCTCATAGCAAGCTGCTTGCTGTAGGGCACTCAACAGGAGGGAGGGGCCAGGAGCACAGAAGAGGGACCTGAGAAGAGGAGGATCGGAGCTGCTCTGTGCAAAACTACCACACAGAGAAGGTAAGTATAACATGTTTGTTATTTTTAACTAAAAAAAACACGAGACTTTGCAATCACTTTAAGGTTATGAAAATGTATTAATACAAAAAAAAGTACTATGTATTCAACATTTTTTTGTAAGAAAATTTTGAAATCCTTATTTACATTTTGGATTATTACAACATATAATATGTAGGTGAAAATAGCTGAGTTTTCAAGAACCCCAGAAGATTTCCTTAAGAAATATGAAGAGTTAAAGTCTAAGAATGCCCGTAATCTGGACCCATTGGTGTACCTACTTTCCAAGCTCACAGAAGACAAGGAGGTAAGCCAAGAAATTATTTTAAATTCTGTTTACACCATCCTGCTTTCCATGTGTGCGTAGTTCCCATGAATCTTTAGTGGTGTCTTCTTCTTCAAAACATAAATTTGCACGATAATATCAACCACAGAAAAAGATGGTGGAAATCATTTTTTTAAAACATTCTTTATTTAAACAAGAGTTCCACCAGAACAAGAGAAAAAAAAAAACATGAGTATATAAAGTAATAGACAAAACAGACACAACTTCAAACAAAAGAGTTGATTTACTAAAACTGGAGAGTGCAGTTGTGCATGGTAGCCAATCAGCTTCTAACTTCAGTTTGTTCACTTAAGCCAGTGGTTCTCAACTCCGGTCCTCAGGACCCACCAACAGGCCAGATTTTAAGTATTACCTTGGGGAGATGCAGACTAGAATATTGCAATCACTGAGCAGCAAATGATATCACCTGTGATGTATTTCAGTTATCCTGCAAACCTGGCCTGTTAGTGGGTCCCGAGGACCGGAGTTGAGAACCACTGACCTAAGCTTTGACAAAAATTCAGGAAGCCAGATTTTTCACTCTCCAGTTTTGGCAAATCAACCCCATAGGGTTTACAGTGGAGAATATAATTATTTGATCCCCTGCAGATTTTGTAAGTTTACCCACTTACAAAGAAATGGAGGATCTATAAGTGTTATCATATGTGTATTTTAAATGATAGAGACAGAATAATAACCATAAATCCAAAATTCTGGCTCTCACAGACTGGCTACAGTATGTGCTCATGTGGTGCACAGATTAGTTCTGTCATTTTAAGAAGGTGCTCCTAATGACAACTCTTTCTGTGTATAAAACACACCTGTCCACAGAATCTTTCTTCCTTTCAAACCTCACCATCATGGGCAAGATCAAAGAGCTGTCAAAGGAAGTCATGGATAAGATTGTAGACCTGCACAAGGCTGGAAAGGGCTACAAGACCATCAGCAAGAAGCTTGGTGAGAAGGAGACAACTGTTGGAGCAAATAGAAGAAATACAAAATAACCATCAATCACCCTTGGTGTGGAGCTCCATGCAAGATTTTGCCTTATGGGGTAAGGATGATCATGAGAGAAGTGTGGGATCAGCTCAGAACTACAGGGGGGAGTTTGTGAATGTTCTCAAGGCAGTTGGGATCACATTCACCACGCAAACCATTTGTAATACAATACGCCGCCATGGATTGAAATCCTGCAGCGCCCGCAAGGTCTCCCTCCTCAAGAAGGCCCATGTACAGGACCGTCTGAAGTTTGCCAATGAACATAAATGATTCAAAGAAGGTTTGGGTGAAAGTGCTGTGTTCATATGAGACCAAACTTGAGCTGTTTGGCATTAATCGCTGTGTTTGGAGGAAGAAAAATGCTGACTATGACCCTAAGAACACAACCCATACAGTCAAGCACAGAGGTGGAAACATTATCCTTTGGGGCTGTTTCTCTGCTAAAGGTATAGGGCTGACTTTGCCGCATTGAGAAGCCAATGGTTGGGGCCATGTTTTGTAAAATCTTGATTGATAAACATCTTCCCTCAGCCAAAACACTGAAAATGGGTCGTGGATGGGTATTCCAGTATGACAATGACTCAAAACATACCGCCAAATCAAAGGAATGGCTCAAGAAGGAGCACATTAAGGTCATGGTGTGGCCTGGCCAGTGTCAAGATCTTAATTCTATAGAGAATTTATGGAGGGAGCCGAAACTTCAAGTTGCCAAGCGACAGCCAAGAAACCTTAAGGATTTATAGTAGATCTGTAAAGAAGAGTAGACCAAAATCCCTCCTGAGATGTGTGCAAACCTGGTAACCAACTACAATAAACGTCTTACCTCTGTGCTTGTCAACAAGGGTTTCTCCACCAAGTATGAAGTCATGTTTTGCTTGGGGATCAAATACTTATTTTACTCGCTGAACTGCAACTCAATTTATAACATTTGTATCACGTGTTTTTTTTTCTGGATTTTTGGTTGAGATTCTGTCTGTATCGTTTAAAATACACCTATGATAAAAATTATAGACCTTTTATTTCTTTGTAAGTTAGCAACTTATAAAATCTGCAGGGGATCAGATAATTATTTTCCCCACTAAGGGGTTCATTTACTAAAAAAAAACGGGAAGTAATGGTCGCTCGGCATTTAGTTACTCCCAAGTAAGCCAATTAAGACTTGAACATGCGAATGAAAAAGCGTGCTAATTCCGGCGAACATGCCTTTGTAAATACCAAATCGGCACATCCGCAAATTTGCAAGTGCCAACTGAGTTTGGGACTACACTGCAGGCATGATCACATGAATGTGAATAAAACCTATTTATGTGAGATGGGCTCTACTTTGTGTGCATCTATTTATGTATATTCCAATTAGTATTCCTAGTTTGTTTTCTACTTTTGCTAACAAAAGCAGTTATGAATGAGTATTACAGAGTAACGTCTGCTATTCTGTAAAGTTACATGTATTGAACATTTAGTTACATATCTGTCATATTTTTTTTCATGTTAATTTAGTTTTTTATGAGACTATAAAGTAGTAATTCTTTATGTTCATTCTTTAATCATACTACACTATTATGCAGGTCTAATCGTACTTAGCACAATGGCTTGGTGGTGTGCACTGAAGTCTACAAAGCACTCAGGTTAGAAGTTCAAATCCAAGCTAGCCTACCACCCACCTAAGGTAGCTGTGTTGATTTTTCCAGTGCACAAGCGAATAAAAAACTAAAAATGTAAACGAACACCCTGTATGTTAACTAGTGTGTGATTTTTGGAATTCCACACTATAATATTTTTGAATACTTACATTCCATTGCATGCATTGGAAGAGTTAATATAATGGAATCAACCAAACTGATGTGGCATTGCCTATTAGGCGTTGGTCTATTTTTAGCATATGCTGCTGAGTACAATGCAAGCTTTCAGAAGTAGTAGGGATTTGAACCTATGGCGTGATCCATTTCAAGGTAGCAGTGCAGACCACTAGGCTACTGAGCTGAGCACATTCATACATAGAAAATACATTTATTAATGATGGATTCTTGTAATGCTATACAATAACGTTGTGCATTTGAGGCATTAATATTATGGAAACAACCATGCCCATGCTGTAACGTTGGCTATTAGGCAGCGGCGGCTGGTCAATAGGGCGCCCGACCCCCTAAAGGAGGCGCATGTATATTGATTTTTTTTTACCTTCGGCTCCCTACTGTCTGCTGACAGCAAATAGTGAGCCTATTGGTCAGTCCAAAAGTGTTTGTATGTGCGCTAAAGAAGCACACATACATACACTAATTGGCTGCCCTGAGCCAGTGACTGCCAGTGATTGGCTATGTCACAGTGCGGTGGGTGGGTGGGGCTGTGGTTGACGTGCTGCTTGGGGTGTGAGTTGACTCCACATGAACACGCAGGCACAGCACTCCGCCGGGTACCCGTCGTTCATCCTCCTCGCAGAGACAGTCTAGTGCACCTGCCAGACGAGGCCGACAGTCTCGAGTCCCGTGACCGTCTCTCCCCTCCCACCTGTCCAAGGATTACGAGGGGGACTCTCGTGTTGACCCTGATATAAGGGGCTGTGATGTATGGGGGACTCTCATGGGGACCCTGATTTAAGGTGCTATGATGTATGGGGGACCTTGATTTAAGGTGCTGTGATGTATGGGGTACTTGATTGCGCACCCAAAAATTTTGAGCACCAGCCGTTACTGCTCCTGAGACAATGAGTGGGGCTTATGAGAAGTAGGAGGGGTAAAAAAAGAAGGGCAGGATCTGGCGCCCAGATTTTACCGACCCAATTTTACCAGCCGCCACTATTAGGCATTCGCCTATTGTAAGAGGGAAAAAAAAAAATTCTAGCAAAGATGCGAACACCATTAAAGTCTATGGGACGCGAACAGGAAAAATCCAAAGTCCTCATTTTAAAGGCTTATATGCAAGTTATTACCATAAAAAGTATATGGGGACCTTGTTACTGCCCTAGGGGACATGTATCAATGCAAAAAAAAAGTTTTTAAAACAATTGTTTTTAAAGGAGCAGTTATTTTAGTAATGATTAAAGTGAAAAAGTAAAAATGAAATATTCCTTTGACCACGTAAGGACCGAGCCTCTTTTTGAGATTCAGTGTTTACTAGTTAAAATCTTTTTTTTTTTGCTAGAAAATTACTTAAAACCCCCAAACATATATTTTTTTTTTCTAACACCCTAGAGAATAAAATGGCAATACTTTGTCACACCGTATTTGCACAGCGGTCTTACAAGTGGCCTTTTCTTTCTCGGACATCACTGGACACAGATCAGGCTATATATTCATATACATACTGGGTTATGCGCCACCTGTAGGTGAATGGACACTGGTAATCAAATCTTGAAGGTGGATGGTCACTTCTACAGCTCTGTGGAGCTTCTATGCTGGTTCCCACACAGGTTCTTTTAGAATCAGGCACAGCCTTCATACTGTATCCATTTTAAACAGCATTAAGCTAAGATAAATTTTACCCGGGCCTCGCCAAGAAGACAGAAGAAACTGAGAGGAGGAGGTGGAGCAGAGATTGCCCAAGAACCTCTTAGAGCTACGAGCTATTCGGCTACCTCTGAGGTATTGGACATCCAGGTTGCAGTGCCACCTGGTAAGGGTACAGGCCGACAAAACCACGGCAGTGGCAAGTTTGCAAGACTCTGTGCAGTTCACATCCCAGGCCTGGGAAAATTGGAAGGCGGACGGTAATAAACAGTATGCAGTGACATAATAAAGCTGAATGTTTGACAATGGGTACAGCAACCAAGTGGATATAGCATTACAATAATAAAATCAGATGATTGACTCTAGAGGAGTCCAAACAGGTGTGTCGAGAGAGAGAGGTAAGGCAAATAGGGTAAGTCAGGAAAAGGGGGAGGTCCAAGGAGCCCACACTTTATCATACTTCCATTTGCATCCTCTAATCATGTATGTAATCCTATACATGGGTAGGTCTGCATCTATCAGTGCCTCCCAGGAAGAAAGAGCGGGGGGAGATGGCGTGATCCACTTTAGGAGAATCTCCTTTTTGGCATAGAATAGGAGATACCAAATCAACAGTTTAGAATGAGAGATGTGAGGCGTCCTCATGAACCCCCAGCAAGGCCAAATCTGGTGACACCGGTAGGGATAATTGCAGCCTAAGATTAATTTCTTCGAACAATGCTGACCAATAAGATGAGATAATTGGACAATCCCAGAACATATGGAAAAAAGTTCCTACATGCGCTCTACATCTTGGGCAGATAAAGTCCCTGTCTGGAAAAATACTATGCAATTTCTGGGGTGTATAGTAGATCCTAAGGAGGAATTTCACCTGAATGAGCTTATCCCTGGAGGAAATAACTCATTTGGGACCATGCTCAAGGCAATCCTCCTTATCCAGTGATGGTATATCAGCATGCCACATCTCCCACAATCTGTCCACCTTTGGGGAATTAGTGCCCAGGAGCGCACCATATAGTGTCGATAGGGGCTTGCGGAGATCTCCCGGGGATGTAAATTCCTCTATAGGATCTGCCTGTAGGAGAGGTAACTGGGTGAACTGGGCTAAACTAGGGTTTACCCACAACAGCTGAGCTGGTGACCATTGGTTAGGACGTAGAAACCGTTTCCAACAACCACCCACACCCTCCAGGTATCACTCGTTGGACCAGGAACCTCCTCATATGCCTTAGGACCTTTGTACGTAAAATTACCCAAGTTGGCCAAAGAACCCAAACAGACCGCCTCCAAACAGGTTTCTACATTACATACACCACTGGACGGCCACTAGCATCGCTGCCCAATAGTAGATTTGAAAGGTGGGGAGAGCTAACCCCCAAGATGGGCTGGGAGCCATAGAGTGGATTGTGCTAAGCGAGGAACCTCTCCATTCCAGATAAAGGGCCCCATAATTTTGTCAATGTCTTTAAAAAAGGAAATAGGAACCCAAATCTGACAATTCCTAAACATATAATTGAATTTGGGCAACATCATCATTTTAATGAGATTGATATGCCCTAATAAAGCCAGGGGAAGATTAGCCCAGCATCGTGTTTTAAGCGTAGACAATAGGGTAAGATTTTTTTTCTTAGTAATTAGACGGGTGTTTGGACACTATAACTCCAAGATAGCGGAACTCATCCACCCAACGCAGGAGGGAGTGGATGTCCTAATAGCATCTTCATCTATTGGGAAGAGGCTTGGACCAATTTATTTTAATACCAGAAAAGGTACCAAAAGTATCAAAGATCCGGAGGGCAGCCTAAAGTGAGGGTCCAGCATCATTCAAATAAAGAGTGACAGTTTTTCTACAGCTTCCCCAGTCGGAGGCCCAGGACATCCGGAGCGTTCCTGGTCAAAAGGGCCAGAGGCTCCAGAGCCAGGTCAAACAGACTAGAGAGAGTGGATATCCCTGGCGCGTGCCACGAGAGAGGCGAAAATGGGTAGAGAGACAATTCGTCATATGGACCCGCGCCCTGGGAGCTCTATAAAGCAACTGAAGCACATGGAGAAACTTGAGACCGAAACCAAAACAACGAAGGACCTCCCAGAGATATGGCCACTCCACCGAGTCAAATGCCGATTTGGCATCAAGTGAGGCGATGATTCTGGAACCTGAGATATCGTGAGGGACAGATAGATTTAAGTATAGGTGCCTGATATTGATGTTGGTTCCCTTACGCCGCATAAACCCAGTCTGGTCTACACCAACTAGGCTCTCAATCACTTGGGAGAGATGATTGGCCAGAACATTTGCAAAGATCTTGACATCCGCATTCCATAGGGAGATAGGATGATAAGAAGCACAGTCCTGGGGGTCTGTGCTGGGCTCGGTAATCAGCACAATAATAGCCTCATCCATAGTGTCAGGCAGGGACTCCAAGGCACCAAAATCAGAGAGGAGTGAGGTCATTTTAGGAGCAAGAAGTTCCATAAAGTTGGAGCAAAACTTTGGATGGAAGACCATCCACGACGGGGCCTTCCCACTCTGTAGCTGCCCCATGGCCAATTGTACCTCCTCCAGAGAGATGTCCAGCTCCAACCTCTCCCGATCCTCTACAGACAGAGTAGAGAAGGATATAGGATCAAGAAATGAGGAGAGGTCAGATTGCAGAAAATCAACCCAGGAGTATAAATCCTGGAAAAATTAAAGGAAGCGGTCATTAATGCAGTTGGGCGATGTGAGTGCTTACCCTCTCCCGTCTCTGATGCAGCCAATGGGTGTGGATGGAATATTACCTTTTGGCCACCAAGCTAAATGCTTACCATTTTACCCTCCGAATTCAAACACCTTTTGGGCAGAGTACAAGAGGGCTTTGTCAGTCATGAAGCGCCTGTTGTCATGCCCGATATTGGCCACCATCTGAAGCAGAGATGTATTCCGCCTCCAGCTTAGTTGCTTTCTCCTCCCTCCAATTCCTCCAGAATTCAAGAGATATGTTCCCCTCTAGCCCATGACTTAAAGGAGTCCTACCATAGGTGGGGAAGCAGTGTCTAAATTATCTGTCCAGTAGTTACAGATAGAAGCCGTGAGTGGCTCCTGCAGGCGGTCGTCCATCGCCCAGAATCTGGACAATCGCCAGAGCCTGGACGGGGGTTGGGGGGGGCAGGCGGGTTTGGGGGGGGGGGGGAGGGACTAAATACGTAGATACAGAGAGGGAACGAAACTGAAGGCGAGGGGAGGGGGGGGGGGGGTTTGGGCGGACGGGGGGGGTTGGGGGCAGGTCCGAGACCGCTAACAGGTCTAAGACCCGCTACCTGCTGGCGGACGTCCTCGGTGAGTGCCGAAGATAGACATTGATGACCTGTCTATTAAATCTGTGACGAAGGGGTGGATACCATCCTGAGGAAATTCAGTACCCGATCTCCCCTTGTATAGAGAACTTAAGACCTCCTTAACCTCCCTCCTCTTTCGTTGATTCGACCTCCGCCTTATGTAGAGACGAAGTCTACCACCGGTTATAGCCCGTACTGTTGTCCGCGAAGTACTGACTGTTTCGGGAGAACATGAGACGGGTTTTCCACAAACTTAAGCCTCCCATTTTACCATTC
>BLSH010517255.1:1257918-1293396 GCA_018402905.1 Glandirana rugosa | reverse complement strand
ACCGCTCTGTTTACATTTGAAGTGATCGGCTGTGAAGTAGATCACAGCCGATCACAAGGTATCAGCCGCCGGCCGGCGGCTGATACCTGTGTCGGTGACAGGCAGACAGCCCCAGGAACACGCCGCCACCGACACGCACGCGCTGCGCGCTCCCGATCGCGCGCATGCGCCGTGCGAACGGCGGGCGTGCCATTCGTGATCAGCTGTGACTTCGTCACAGCCGATCACGTGGTGAACAGCCATAACCAATGGCTGTTCACCCCTGTCGGTGAAGCGGTGTGTCCTGGGGACACACCGACAGAGCCGGGATGCGCGCGCCCGATCGCGCGCAATCCCGGCTTAAAGGGAGGACGTCATATGACGTCCACCCGCGGTGAGAGCAGGACCGCTCCGCCGTCATTTGACGGTGGGCGGTCCTGAGGCGGTTAATTTTTCATAAAAATGCAACTATAATCTTGGGGGGGGGGGGGGGGCGGGGGTGTTTAAGTTTTGATGCACAGCAATAAAATCTCATGGACTATGAGACAAATTTAGGCCTCATACAAACGGACATTTTTTACTGCCGCGTTTTTTGAAGCTCTTCGTGTTATTCAATGGCCCCATAAAAACGCAAATTTTTTGAGCTGTAGATAGCGTCAGCGTTAGTGAGCTGAATGCAGAACCCACGGCCAGCGCGCTCTGAAGCTGCAGCGTTAGAGCGTTTTTGACGCTGAGCCGGCAAAAAGCACATTAACACCATAGCGCCGTTAAGCGACACGTTTATCGCTGACGTTTTCAGGTTAAAAAATAGCAGAGGATTTTTTTATTTATTTTTTTAACAAAACACAACATAGCGCTGACGCTCATTAACGCCGCCGAAATCGCGTTTTTGACGCCAATTTTTTTCCCTGACATCGGGCCCGACGTTACAGCTTGTTTATTCCACTTGCAGCCGCCTAGTCGATTAATGTCGCTTTCTTCAAAAGAGACAGTGCAGCGCCAACTAATAAAAGCTATAAATACTAAAATTGCTAAAATTAATATGACAGTCCATAGTTCATGATTCAAAAATTTAATTCAGAGTGAGAAGACAGGGATCCATCACAAAGTGACAGTAGAGCTCAATTGAATGAATTAACGTCCATGTCAATGTCTGATACTCGTGAGGGAGGTCTGTGTTACACCAGCTGCAGCCACCTGTAAAGAGTGTCACCCTACACATTGCGGACCCCATATATCTGGAAACTTGGCACTTGGTTTAAGTGCCTGGCTTGTGAGTGCATACATTTTTGATATCTAATAAAGTTTTTAAGTAATGCAGAGAGCACTAGATTCTGTTGCTTTTTTTTTTTGGAGTAAAGAGATTGGTGGTATGAAGGATCTACATTACGAGCTACATCTCTCTCCCTGCTGTGGGAAAGGCTTATGAGACCTGTCTGGTATGCCCAGGGGTCCATTCAAGGAGGTGAGCGGCCTGTGTGATCTGTGGTGAAGATTCTCACATAGACATTAATTTATTCAATTGAGCTCTACTCTCACTTTCACTGTGGTGGATACTTGTCCTCTCTCTCTGAATTCGATTTTTGAATTGTGAACTATGGACTGTCATATTAATTTTAGCAATTTTAGTATTTTTAGCTTATATTGGTTGGCGCTGCACTGTCTCTTTTGCTTTTATTGGTATTAGGATTTGAATTATTGACCTAGAGTGCACAGCTGCTTTAGATTTAGCATTCTCCTTGCGCTGATTGAATCTTCATTTGAATGTTACATTCTTGGCCCTTTAGACCCCTAGAATATCATCGTCCTCAATTTCAGGAGACTTCGGGCACCCTCAGCTTGTGAAATGGTGTGATTATAGGAGAAGTTCCCTGTTGTTAAGTTGCCATAATAGGGTGGGAACTTCTGCCAAAGCTGCCATTGCTATGGCTATTTATCAGTAACAGTGTGCGCCATGCAGTGTGCTTACTGCACAAGTGCGAGACCTGGATGTGCATGCTGGGGAACAAGCAGTGGCTTCAGATATTTGTGGTTGTAATGACTGCCACCAGACTTTGCTGAGGAAGAATTCTGCTGTATATTTGGCAAGTAAGTAATGAGTTTAAATGTAAAAGAATATCCTAAGTGGTTAAAGCGCTGCTTAAAGCGGAGTTCCACCCAAAAAATGTTTTTTTACATCATTCAAGTCCTTTGCCTATATAGACTTACCTTTGAAGGAAAAAAAATGTTATACTCAGCCTAAGTCGCTTGTTGCTAAGTGGTCTCTCTAAGCTACCCCTATTAGGACCTAGGCTCTTCTCCTCACTTCCTGCTTCACCTGGCCTCCTAGGAGATGTGACTCATCATTTCCCAGGAGTCAGTGGGCTTCCCTGTACTGTGAAATCTTGTTTTTTCCAGACAGCAAATGAAGCAATTTAAGGCGAACCTGAGATCGAGGAGTGCATGATGGTTACCCACCATGCACTTCTTTCAGGAAGAGATGCCAGGAGACTACGGATGGGCTTCAGATGCCCTTACCTAAAATGGAAAAGTCCAGCAGTGAGAGAAACAAAATTGTGAGTAAAAAGTACATGTAACTACTAGGTGGTTTGAAAGTAAGGAAATAAACATCTATTTAGTATTAAAAGAGTGGATGCCAAAGGAAAAAACAATTCATGGTGGAACTCCGCTTTAACAATACCAAGGATGTTTTTATTGAAACCTATTATGGTAATTGACTGTAGCTTCTCTTTAAGAAATAAAAAAAACTGTTTTAGATCGAAGTATTGCAGATGCTGGGGTAACCTGCACCGGATTCAGTTGTTTACTTGCTTAAAAGAGAAGTATGGCCTGAGCTCCTTTGACCGTACTTCTGCTATGGATCACAGGAGTGCAATTCCTTTTGCACTCCTGTGACCCGTTTTCAGCAGAAAGCGGACTAAAGTCCGCCCTCCGCTGACGTCACAGGAGTCGGGCTAGGCACCGCATCATCACAACAATTAGATCAGGATCAGCCAGGTGCCTGGACCGACAGCCTTCTCAGCCTCTCAACGAGCCACTGAGAGACTGAGACGGACGCTCCCAGCCCCTCCACAGCTTAGCGCTCCACTGAACGAGGAGGCAGCAGAGCGGAGAGCTGCTGATTGACAGCCAGTAGCTCTCTGCTCTGAGATCTGTGAGAACCGAGCCACCGAACACCGCCGATGGCTTCTCAGTGTATAGACGCCGGGGGACAGATGCAGCATCAGACCGATGCTGCATCCATCTAGGTAAGTATAATGGGGAAAAAATCCCCAAACCCATACTTCTCTTTTAATAAAGCTCCCTGTTAATTTATATCACTGAACCTTAATTGTTTGAATGCGTTTTGTTTTTCTGTCAGCCACTTCATTGGATAAAGGAGAGTGTTTGGGTGGTGCCACACTCAGTTTGCTGCATGATAGAACCTTTGGTTATACAGGCGATACCCAGGCCCAGGAGCTATGTCTGTATTTGACTAAGGCAGCCAGCACTCCATACTTTGAAATCTTGGAGAGGTGGATTTATAGAGGAATCATCAATGACCCTTACAGGTAAGAGAAATGTTTTCATTCTTTAAATTTTGTATGAGACTGTTAATAATAGTGTAGACTTTGATCATGGCCATATTTTACACTTTAGCATGTGTGATTCCCAAAGCAAGTGCATGACTTTTATCAACCACCTAATGTTTTATTGTGCTATGATCATCAAGCTGCAGAAGAAGGAAGATTTAACAGGCTGTGATAGGTTGTGTGATAAAAGTTATTATTCCATGATAAGCAAAGTGCTTGAATTAGTTTCACTTATTCAAGGATGCCGTTCAATGGCAGACTTGGGTAAAAACATGCAGGGCTTAGCAGAAGTAGGTATAAACTATTCATATGGTCAAAGTTATAATTGTTAATAAGCAATTCTCAATGAACACAGTGGGCATATTTATTAAGCACTGAATGTGACTTTCACCAAACATTCACATGCACCAGGAAGATTTATTTGCAGTGAATGTTTGGTAAGTGTGCTTTTGTAAAAATTCCCCATTTGCGATCCAAATTTTGTTTGTCCAAACACTTATGTTGCAAGTGTGGTTTAGCTTTGAGAGGCAAGAGATACACATGAAAATGTATTTGTCACCAATCTCCCTCCACCCAACTGAAGAGATGGACTCTTCTTATAGATAATCTGCCAGGGCTAAAGGGCCTTTCTACTTTTTTTTTTTTTTTTTTAGTTTTAAAGGAGTAGTAAAGTCCATTTTATGCCTTGTACCTACAGATAAGCCTATAATAAAGCTTTCCTGTAGGCATAGTGAATATCTCCTAAATCATTTAGAAGATATTCACATGTGTAGAGGCTAGGTGTTTTGTTTAAATGCATACTAGCACATTATGACTTAAAGTGGATGTAAACCCTCACCTATACCTAGTGAAGTGAACAGCCTCAGATGATACACAGAGATTAAACCAATACCCCTACATAAGTTTTACATGTATATCTGCTGTCTACAGCTTTATTGTTTTTAAAGTCTTTTTATTCATTTTATCTCAAGAGAAGAAACAACGCCAACGTAACACCCACATATACCATTCGTAGAGCATGCATAATACAAAAAACATTTGAAAACTCCTTTAATATCAATTATTTCCAAAGTCCTCTCAGTCCAGAAAGGAAAAAAAAAAAGGGAGGGCGGGGTTGGAGGGGGGGGAGAGAGTAGGGGGCCAGAATACAGTGGTATCAAAAATGGAAAACTAGAGAGCCCCAATAGGGTATGTCTCACCTAAAACTACAAAATTGCCTGCAGCTTTATATATTCTTTAGAAAGTGCACATGGTGTTAGAGATTTACTCTTCCTGTTCAGCACTGGGAGTGGATTTTTGGCATTAAGCCAAGACAGCTGAGGAAAGGCAACCATCCCCACTCCATGTAGAATGTGCAGAGCTGTGCTGTGACAAGACAGGCTCTCTGCTAATCTATTTATAGCAACCTCCCACCACACAAATTTCAGGCTGGTTTTATCTTGGTTGATGAAGAACTTGTCAGAATTTACCATATTTTGATAATCTTTGTGTTTTGACACAGTGAGTTTATGGTAGAGGAGCATGAACTGCAGAAAGAGAAAATACAAGAGGATTATAATGACAAGTACTGGGATCAGCGCTATACTATTGTACAACAGCAGATCCCGTCCTTCCTGCAGAAGGTGGCAGACAAGATTCTTAGTACAGGTAAGAAGAACAAATATAGGTATGTGGCTAAATTCTAAGCATATTGTTGACACTTTATTGCAAAAGTGTTGTCTGTCAGCGCCAGTGATTTGTCAGATTTCATTTTCTAACCCACACTTAAGAAATTGCTTTCTGAATCAGCTCTTCGCTTATAATAAATTCTCTGGATTTTATCATTTAGGAAAATATCTAAATGTGGTGAGAGAGTGTGGCCATGATGTGACGTGCCCAGATGCCAAGGAGATTGTGTACACGCTGAAAGAACGTGCCTATGTGGAGCAGATTGAAAAGGCCTATAGCTATGCTAGCAAAGTACTGCTGGACTTCTTAATGGAGGAGAAGGAGCTGGTGGCACATCTCCGGTAGGACAATATACGAAGAATATTCATACTCAAATCAGTTTTTAGATTTCCATCTTTATCTTGTATTTTATTAGAACTTTATATTGGTATGCTGAACCTTTGTACATTGTGTCAGCTGTTTTACCTCTGCCAGTAATTTCTACTTATACTTTGCTATACATGGTTCGTTTTTTTTAAGAAAAAAAAAACAGATTCCTTTATTCAATTAACAAACCAGAATCGTTAGCAATCTGAATATAACTAATCTCAATATGATGATGATCTTCACATGGTGAAATTAAAGTTTAACCTATACAGAGGAGATTGTAACAAGATGTTTTTTCAAATAATTTCTATATAAAGTCATGTTGCATTATAGTTGACAGTTCAGTTGACCTCAGGCAGTCAGAGAAGTTGACCATCCCGTATATATTTCTAATTCATTACATTATTTTCCTTTCAGGTCCATTAAACATTACTTCCTCATGGACCAAGGAGACTTCTTTGTGCACTTCATGGACCTGACCGAGGAGGAGTTAAAGAAAACTGTGGAAGATATAATACCAACCAGGCTGGAGGCTCTATTGGAGTTGGCTCTACGAATGAGTACTGCCAACACTGACCCTTTCAAAGATGACTTAAAGGTACCAAGAGAGAATTAATTCAGTGCTTCATTTCAGGTTCTGACGGTTAACAGTAAGGCAGAGGTTTAGACTCTTATCACACTACATGGCTTTAAAATATTAAAGCCCAACTCCAGCCCAAACTTTTTTTTGTAGCAAATAATTGGAGGTTCTGTTAGTTTTTATTCTTTAGGACCTCATTAGAGACACCTACCCTTACTTTTTACACCATGATAAACATGTACAAATACATACAGTGGGTAAGGAAAGTATTCAGACCCCCTTACATTTTTCACCCTTTGTTATATTGCAGCCATTTGCTAAAATCTTTTAAGTTCATTTTTTTCCCTCATAATGTACACACAGCACCCCATATTGACAGAAAAACACAGAATTGTTGACCTTTTTGCAGATTTATTAAAAAAGAAAAACTGAAATATCATATGGTCCTAAGTATTCAGACCCTTTGCTAAGTATTTAGTAGAAGCACACTTTTGATCTAATACAGCCATGAGTCTTTTTGGGAAAGATGCAACAAGTTTTTCACACCTGGATTTGGGGATCCTCTGCCATTCCTCCTTGCAGATCCTCTCCAGTCCTGTCAGGTTGGATGGTGAACATTGGTGGACAGCCATTTTTAGATCTCTCCAGAGATGCTCAATTGGGTTTAAGTCAGGGCTCTGGCTGGGCCATTCAAGAACAGTCACGGAGTTGTTGTGAAGCCACTCCATTATTTTAGCTGTGTGCTTAGGGTCAATGTCTTGTTGGAAGGTAAACCTTCGGCCCAGTCTGAGGTCCTGAGCACTCTGGAGAAGGTTTTCATCCAGGATATCCTTGTACTTGGCCGCATTCATCTTTCCCACGAGTGCAATAGTCGTCCTGTCCCTGCAGCTGAAAAACACCCCCACAGCATGATGATGCCACCACCATGCTTCACTGTTGGGACTGTATTGGACAAGTGATGAGCAGTACCTAGTTTTCTCCACACATACCGCTTAGAATTAAGGCCAAAAAGTTCTATCTTGGTCTCATCAGACCAGAGAATCTTATTTCTCACCATCTTGGAGTCCTTCAGGTGTTTTTTTAGCAAACTCCATGCAGGCTTTCATGTGTCTTGCACTGAGGAGAGGCTTCCGTCGGGCCACTCTGCCATAAAGCCCCGACTGGTGGAGGGTTGCAGTGATGGTTGACTTTCTACAACTTTTTCCCATCTCCCAACTGCATCTCTGGAGCTCAGCCACAGTGATCTTTGGGTTCTTCTTTACCTCTCTCACCAAGGCTCTTCTCCCACGATAGCTCAGTTTGGCTGGACGGCCAGCTCTAGGAAGGGTTCTGGTCGTCACAAACATCTTCCATTTAAGGATTATGGAGGCCACTGTGCTCTTAGGAACCTTAAGTGCAGCAGCAGAAATTTTTTTGTAACCTTGGCCAGATCTCCAGATTTGGAGACGCCAGGGTTGGTCTGGGAGTCCTGCCGTTTGGGAGTGTATCAGCGTTTCTGTCTGAACTGGATATATTCTAGGACTTTTTTGATGGGCATTTTTCCTGCTCTGAAATAGATGCCACTTGGTATGCTTACTGGGACCGTTTTTTTCGGCAACAGATAATCTGATGCTCATAGACCTTGTTGGAGTCTATTAAAGTGTCCTCGGCACACTCTGATTGAGTCAGTGCTATCACCAATGACAGTGATTTGTACAGAATAACCTCCTATGACTATCCGAATTACATCAGCCGTCCAGCTATTTCCTAGGTCTCGATACTTATGTTTTCGTTCAACAGTGACTCTAAGTGATCCATTCCCTGAGGAAGCCCAAACAGTGGGGCGAAACGCGTCGGAATACTTGGATTATTACTCTAATCATGGACTGACCTTAACATCCTGGCATATCTTCCACCCCTCACATGTACAGTAGCCAGGAATGTTTGGTAGCATGTTAACATCTTTACCATGAATTGTATGTACAGTCATTATTGAGTCATCTTGATGTTTTTATCTTCATTAATGGGCTGGCTACCAGTGCTTTCAGCGTAGCCTGCACCATGTGCATTTTTATTGAACTAATAAAGTGTATATTTTATTATATCTTGGTGTAATCATTTAGGGAAGGGGATCTACCAGCACCTTGAAAGTCCCATTTTTCTCTCCCTCATTTTTTTGATTTTTCAGATTTGTGCCTTGCCACAATTCTGTCTCTGAGCTCTTCAGGCAGTTCCTTTCACCTCATGATTCTCATTTGCTCTGACATGCACTGTGAGCTGTAAGGTCTTATATAGACAGGTGTGTGGCTTTCCTAATCAAGTCCAATCAGTATAATCAAACACAGCTGGACTCAAAAGAAGGTGTAGAACCATCTCAAGGATGATCAGAAGAAATGGACAGCGCCTGAGTTAAATATATGAGTGTCACAGCAAAGGGTCTGAATACTTAGGGTCATGTGATATTTCAGTTTTTCTTTTTTCAATAAATCTGCAAAAATGTCAACAATTCTGTGTTTTTCTGTCAATATGGGGTGCTGTGTGTACATTAATGAGGAAAATAAATGAACTTAAATGATTTTAGCAAATGGCTGCAATATAACAAAGAGCGGAAAATTTAAGGGGGTCTGAATACTTTCCGTACCCACTGTAAGTGGTCCATAAAGTGAACTTGGTGTTGTATTCACTTTAAGGTCAAAACAGAGGACAAGGGGGCACTCTTTACGCCTAGAGGAAAAGCGATTTCATCTCAAAAATTCAGAAAGGTTTCTTCACAGTAAGAGCTGTGAAAATATGGAATAGACTCCCTCAAGAGCCGGTTCTGTCCAGCTCAGTAGATTGCTTTAAGAAAGGCCTGGATTCTTTCCTAAATCTACATAATTTAACTGGGTACTAACATTTATAGGTAAAGTTGATTCAGGGAATATCTGATCGCCTCTCGGGGGATCAGGAAGGAATTTTCCCCTGCTGCAGCAAATTGGATCATGCATTGCTGGGGTTTTTTGCCTTCCTCTGGATCAATTGTGGGTATAGGCGTGTGTATATGGGATTGTATGAAATATACTTTTTTTTATGGTTGAACTAGATGGGCTTGTGTCTTTTTTCAACCTGACTAACTATATAACCATGACAAGAAATAAGTGCTGGGGACTGCTCGGACATGAAGGCATAAAAAAAAAAAAAAAAATACATGCAGGTTCTAAACTGTGCTATAACAGTCTTCCACTTTACTAAGAAATTGTTTGTGTTTTTTTGTGACCCCCGTCACCAGCACAAATAATGAAGGGAACCTGACAGAGGATCTAATACCCCTTCCCCTACACACACTATCCAAAAAACACGTTAACGGCTTTAAGGAACTCATACTGTACTTTTCACACTCATGCTGGCCTCTTCTCCTTGCTCCCGTGAGTGAAAGCAGCGTAAAAAAGGGAATAGAAGTGGTTGAGTGGGGAGTAGTGTTTAACTGAATATGTTTCTTTGCTTGTATGAGCAAAGAACAAGTACACTTTAAAGTTGTTTATAGGTACACATGCACAGAATTAAATTGTTCCATGATCCAAATCATCTGATATTGTGTAGCGATGTGACAATGTATGACTTGCATAGTTTGGAGAATTTTGCAAGGCTAAGGCAGGTCATACATGCATGGTTCATTTTCTGATTGAACGAAAAAAATGAATAGATTTCCCCATCCACACATTCACGGTGGATAGGGGAATCCCTCCGTTCGGGGCTACTGTATTCTGAATGCGTCGGGAGTTCCATGCCATCAGAATACACCCATCAGCACTGATCAAGAGAAAAACAGAATTTGTGCGGTCCCTGTTGAACCAGCTGAATTCCGATCCATCTATGGCGGACTTAAAGCGGTTGTCTACCCATCGATTTGATAGTGTCAAAAAAGAGTTAATATTCCCGGCATTCCGGAAATCCTAGCTGTCTCCTTGATTGTGCTCTCAAACAAACTAGCAAACCATCCAATGGGTGGTGTCATAATGGATCACATGTGCAGCATCATGGTAGTTGCAGATTAAACAGAGGCTAAGATGTCAGCTAGCTTAGCTGAAAACAATAGAGGGGAGTATACAACCACTTTAAGTGTTTACCTCTGTTTGACAAGAGGTCAACACATCACCAAGGATACACAACCAAGTGTGTCTGTCGAGGGTGTGTCCCTGACCTTTTACATACTTGTTCCAAAGCTCTTGTGTATTGGTAACATAACTTATCCTTCCTACTTAATTGTAATAGAAATGAAGAATGACTTGCTTCTTTCTGTTTTTAGATTGAGCTGATGCCCCATGATCTCATCACCCAGCTTCTTCGTGTCCTTGCAATTGAAACCCGGCAAGAGAAAGCCTTGATTAATGCTGATCCCACTGAGCTAGCACTTAGTGGGCTGGAGGCCTTTTCCTTTGATTACATTGTCAAGTGGCCTCTTTCATTAATAATAAACAGGTAAAATACAACTTTTCTACATCAACCAGAAAATGCAGTAAAATATGTCATTATTCTATATATCTTTATCAAACAATTAATGGTGCGTTCCACCATTCACCCCAAGTGACCTCAGAGTTTGAACGGAATGGTCAAATATAGCCTTATGTTAGATCTCACTAACAATCAATACTACAGACAATCAGATATCCAGATCTCCCACAGTTGTCCTCTCCGGTCCACCTTCACGTCTCTCCAAGACTCAAAATGTATACAGAAAGAATTTCATTGCGGAATATTGTTTTAGAATTGTATCCTTGTTTATTAAAACAAGGATGGGAAGTGTCATTATAATGGGGGATTTTAATTATCCAAACATAGACTGGGTGGAAGGAACTGCACATTCGTCTAAGGCTTGCCACTCCTAAATGTCTTGCAGGACAATTTCATGGGTCAGATGGTAAATGAACCAACAAGAAACAAAGCGTTACAAGACCTACTGATTACTAACAATACGGACCTTACTACAAGTGCACTTGGAAGTGCAGTCGCTGTAGATCTGAGGGGAAGATCTGAAATGAGGGGAAGCTATGCTGATTTTATTATCCAATCATGTACAAGCAAAAATGCTGTTTTTTATTTTGCTTGCATGTCCCCCTCAGATCTATAGCAACTGCACTTGTAGTGCAAAGTGGATTTGCCTTTAGTAAATAAACCCCTAAATTTAAAAAGAGCCGACTTCAAGAAACTACGCTCCTTGCTAGATGATAGTAAATGGGATAAAATACTGGGAACAATTAACACGGCGAAAAAATGGTTGTGCTTTAAGAACATATTAAATAAGGGTATTAGCCAGTGCATCCCAATGGGAAAAAAAATTTAAAAGAGCTAATAGAAGTCCTGGGTGGCTTAACTCCAATGTAAAAGTGCTTGTAAAAGAAAAGGAGAAGGCTTTCAAAAAATACAAGGCTGAGGGGTCTCCATCAGCATTCCAACTTTACAAAGGATGCCATAAGAAATGTAAGGGTGCAAATAGGGTGGCGAAGATAGAACACGTAAGGCACATAGCGGAGGAGAGTAAGACAAATCCCAAGAAATTCTTTAAGTATATAAATAGTAAGAGAGGGGGGTCAGATCATATTGGCCCCATAAGGAATGATGAAGGGAATCTGGTTACAAAGGATGGAAAGATGGCAAAGGTTTTGAATATATTCTTCTCCTCAGTCTTTGCGAGGGAAACAGGGGGCCTCAGTAACCAAAACTATACTGTTTATCCTCATGACACATCACAGGAGGCACCGTCATGGCTTACCGAGGATAGAATTGGGAATAGACTTGAAAAACGTAACATTAATAAGTTACCAGGACCAGATGGCTTGCACCCAATGGTCCTCAAGGAACTCAGTCAAGGAATTGCCAAACCTTTGTTCCTAAATTTTAAAAGCAGTCTACTGACTGGTATGGTACCAGCTTATTGGAGGAAAGCCAATGTAGCACCAATATTTAAAAAAGGGCTGAAATATATCCCTGGGAACTACAGACCAGTTAGCCTAACATCAATAGTATGCAAGCTTTTGGAGGGGATGATAAGGGATTACATACAAAATTTTAGCAATGAAAAAGGTATCATTAGCAGTAATCAGCATGGATGCATGAAAAATCATTCTTGCCAAACCAATCTATTAACCTTCTATGAGGAGTTGAGCTGCCATCTAGACAAAGAAAGGCCGGTAGACATGGAATGTCTGGATTTTCCAAAAGCATTTAGTACAGTTTCCCATAAACATCTACTGTACAAACTTAGATCTATCAGCATGGATTGAAAGCTGGCTATGGGGGCGAGTCCAGAGGGTGGTGATAAATGAGGAGTACTCAGTATGGTCTGGTGTGGAAAGTGGGGTCCCCCAGGGTTCTGTCCTGGGACCAATTCTGCTTAATTTATTCATAAACAATCTGGAGAATGGGATTAACAGCCCAATCTTGGTATTTGCGGACGATGCTAAGCTATGCAGGGCAATAATATCTCTGCAGGGTGTGGAAACCTTGCAAGAAGATCTGGACAAATTAATGGGGTGGGCAAATACATGGCAAATGAGGTTTAATGTAGAGAAATGTGAAATAATACATCTGGGGGTCAGAAATATGAAGGCAAGCTACTCATTAGGGGGAGAGCCTCTGGGGGAATCTAGGATGGAAAAAGACCTAGGGGTCCTAGTAGATGACAGGCTCCGCAATGGCAGGCAATGCCAAGCTGCTGCAAGCAAAGCCAACAGGATATTGGCATGTATTAAAAAGGAGATTAATTCCAGAGATAAAACAATATTTCTGCCATTATACAAAACTCTGCTCCTGTCGCACCTGGACTACACTCTCCAATTCTGGTCACCAGTCCTCAGGAGTGATGTGCTGGAACTGGAGAAGGTCCAGAAAAGGGCAACAAAGCTGATTGAGGGATTGGAGGACCTTGGCTATGAGGAAAAATGATGAGCACTGAACTTATTCTCTCTGGAGAAGAGATGCTTGAGAGGGATCTATGATTTCATTGTACAAATACAGTAATGGTGACCCCGCAATAGGGAAAAAACGTTACCGCGCAAGACAATATTAAGACATGTGGCCATTCACTAAAATTAGAAGTAAAGCAGTTTAACCTTAGACTACGTAGAGGGTTCTTTACGGTAAGAGCAGGGAGAATGTGAAACTCTATTCCCCAAGCAGTGGTTTCAGCAGGGAGCATATATATTTTCAAAAACGATTGGATAGGCACCTAAACGGCCACAATATACAGGGATATACAATATAATATTGACATAAAAGCGCACACACAAAGGTTGGACTTGTGTCTTTTTTCAACCTCACAAACTATGTAAAAATTACTAAGCACTCACATTGTGATTTCTTTAACCACTTCCAGCCCAAGGACATCATACGACATCCTGGATTTTGAGTGGGGATATCTGAATGATGCCTGCAGCTACAAGCATCATCCAGATATTATCTCTTTCGGCCAGCGATTCTGTGCACCGTAAGAACAATCATAGCGGTAGTTTAGCCATGTGATCTTCTTACAGGCGGCGGGAGGAGACATCATGCGGTCCTTTGGTGCTTCTCCGGGCTCGCCCATACGATTGGCGAGCCAGAGAAAGACTCTGTCGCCGCTGGAATTTTATCAGAGATTTCTGGTGACCAAATGGTCACCAGTCATCTCTATGATCCCCGGAGGCCCGGGCGCAATGTTATGACATCACGTCCGGGCCGGCGATAGTAAACAAAGCCGAGGATGCGGCTGGAAAGACAGACACAGTTAACTTTTTTACTCGGTCTTTCCTGCCTGAAGGAGTCATGTGGGGTTTTATAGACCCCAGATCTCTCAATAAAGAGGACCTGTCACGCACTATTCCTATTACTAGGGATGTTAACATTTTTTGTAATAGGAATAAAAGTGATCAAAAAAAAATTAAATAGA
This sequence comes from Glandirana rugosa, assembly GCA_018402905.1. Lineage (NCBI taxonomy): Eukaryota > Metazoa > Chordata > Amphibia > Anura > Ranidae > Glandirana > Glandirana rugosa. The sequence continues at coordinate 1,279,349 of BLSH010517255.1, read as the reverse complement.
AAATTTAAAAATAAAGGTAAAATAAACAATTAAAAATTTAAAGTACCCCTGCCCCCACGTACAGAAGCGAACGCATGCGTAAGTCGCGCCCACATATGTAAACGGCGTTCAAATCACACATGTGAGGTATCAACGCGTGCGTTGGAGAAAGAGTAACAATTCTAGCACAAGGACCTCTATAACTCTAAACTGGTAACCTGTAAATATTTTTAAAGCGTCGCCTATATAGATTTTTACATACCAAAGTTTGGCGCCATTCCACGAGTGTGCGCAATTTTAAAGTGTGACATGTTAGGTATCAATTTACTCTGCATAACATCATCTTTCACATTATACAAAAAAAATTGGGCTGTTTTCTTTTTTTTTTTTTAAATTCATGAAACTTTTTTCCCCCAAAAAAAACACGTTTGAAAAATTCCTGCACAAATACCATGTGACGTAAAATCTATTTTATTCCTTAGAATCTCTGCTAAAAAAACATATATAATGTTTGGGGGTTGTGAGTAATTTTCTACCAAAAAAATTATGATTTTTACATGTAAGGGAGAAGTGTCAAAATTGGCCCAGTATGGAAGTTGTTAAATAGCGCACCACGAGTGACGGCTGTATTACTCCTCACCGTCTTCTCCTGTTAGCTGAACAATCCAAAGGCTGACGTCACTAGCTCCACCCGATGTGTTGCGTCACCTGTCACGTGACTTCTTCAAAGGCACAGAGCACAATGATGGGCGTCGGGATTATAAAGCCCGTGTTTGTTTGTATGCAACCATAGTACCAGTGAAACATCATATATATATATATATATACCTTCAGACGACTACCTTAAAAACATTTTTTAAACCCTTATGTGTATAAAAATTCCAAAAACATCCATCTCATACAATTATATATACTAAAATTAATAATTAAAAATTATCCTTGCAGGTCAGTCTGTATATCAATGAATTTCAATTGGATAGTATTAATTGGATATCATTTAATATTGTGTACTTCTACTATTGATTTGACTCGTAAGAATCACTGCATTAATTTGTTTTTTTATTAATTGTTAATAATAATTGTTATGCTGTGTATAAAATATATATATATATATATATATATTAATTATACACACACTATCTCACAAAAGTGAGTACACCCCTCACATTTTTGTAAATATTTTATATCTTTTCATTAACAACACTGAAGAACTGATACTTTGCTATGATGTAAAGTAGTGAGTGTACAGCCTGTATAATGGCGTAAATTTGCTGTCCCCTCAAAATAATTCAACACACAGCCATTAATGTCTAAACCGCAGGCAACTAAAGTGAGTACACCCCTAAGTGAAAATGTCCAAATTGGGCCCAAAGTGTCAATATTTTGTGTGGCCACCATTATTTTCCAGCACAGCCTTAACCCTCTTGGGCATGGAGTTCACCAGAGCTTCACAGGTTGCCACTGGAGTCCTCTTCCACTCCTCCATGACGACATCACTGAGTTGGTGGATGTTAGAGACCTTGCGCTCCTCCACCTTCTGTTTGAGGATGCCCCACAGATGCTCAATAGGGTTTAGGTCTGAACAGATGCTTGGCCAGTCCGTCACTTTTATCCTCAGCTCCTTTAGCAAGGCAGTAGTTGTCTTGGAGGTGTGTTTGGGGTCATTATCATGTTGCAATACTGCCCTGCGGCCCAGTCTCCGATGGGAGGGGATCATGCTCTACTTCAGTATGTCACAGTACATGTTGGCATTCATGGTTCTCTGAATGAACTGCAGCTCCCTAGTACCGACAGCACTCATGCAGCCCCAGACCATGACACCCCCAACATCATGCTTGACAGTGGGCAAGACACACTTGTCTTTGTACGCCTCACCTGATTGTTGCCATACATGCTTGACACCATCTGAACCAAATAAGTTTATCTTGGTCTCATCAGACCACAGGACATGGTTCCAGTAATCCATGTCCTTAGTCTGCTTGTCTTCAGCAAACTGTTTGCTGGCTTTCTTGTGTATCATCTTTAGAAGAGGTTTCCTTCTGGGATGACAGCCATGCAGACCAATTGGATGCAGCGTGCATGTGTATTTCCCAAAGACAACTTCTGGATATGACGCTGAGCACGTGCACTCAACTTCTTTGGTCGACCATGGCGAGGCCTGTTCTGAATGGAACCTGTCATGTTAAACCACTGTATGGTCTTGGCCACCGTGCTGTAGCTCAGTTTCAGGGTCTTGGCAATCTTCTTATAGCCTAGACCATCTTTATGTAGAGCAACAATTCTTTTTTTCAGATCCTCAGAAATTTGTTTGCCATGAGGTGCCATGTTGACCTTCCAGTGACCAGAGTGAGAGTGATGACAACAAATGTAACACACCTGCTCCCCATTCACACCTGTGACATTGTAACACTAACGAGTCACATGACACTGGGGAGGGAAAATGGCTAATTGGGCCCAATTTGGACATTTTAACTTAGTGGTGTACTCACTTTTGTTGCCTACGGTTTAGATATTACTGGCTGTGTGTTGAGTTATTTTGAGGGGGCAGCAAATTTACACTGTTATACAAGCTGTACACTCACTACTTTACTTTACATTGTAGCAAAGTGTAATTTCTTCAGTGTCTTTACATAAAAAGATATAATAAAATATTTACAAAAATGTGAGGGGTGTACTCACTTTTGTGAGATACTGTGTGTGTGTGTGTGTATGTGTATATATATATATATATATTTATATATGAGAGCGAGAGAGATAGATCCCATTACTGTGCTCCTATAGTTTTGAAGAAGTCATGTAACAGGTGACGCAACGCGTTGGATGGAGATAGTGACGTCAGGCTTTGGATTGTTTGGCTAACAGGAAAGATGGTGAAGTGTAATACAGCCGTCATTCGTGGTTTTTTCATATGCAATATTTAACCACTTGCCGATTGAGGAAACATGGCCGCAAGGTGTACTCCTTATTCTTGGAGGGCGTACTATAACGTACGTATTGGGCGCGCACCTGAAAGTATCTGTGACTGTATCTGATGGATCGCGGTAAATGGCTGCTCGCAGCGGCCCTTTACCACATGATGTACACAAGCCAGCGGATGTCTGGCTTGTCTCTCCCCTCTCCGATCGTGAGAGGAGAGGGGGAGAGATCAGGTGCAGCAGCGCTGTAGGCAGGATCTGAAGAGCCCATAGCGCTGCTCTGTGACAGGCTCACCCATCCATCCTCATCCGTGCTCACCCATGCATCCGTGCTCACCCATGCATCCGTGCTCAGCCACCCATCCGTGCTCAGCCACCCATCCGTGCTCAGCCACCCATCCGTGCTCAGCCACCCATCCGTGCTCAGCCACGCATCCGTGCTCAGCCACGCATCCATGCTCAGTCATCCCCATCCGTGCTCAACCATCCCCATCCGTGTTCAGTCATTCCCATCCACGGCTCATCTACCCCCATACGTGCTCATTCATGCTCATCCATACCACATTGGTTCTCATCCGTGACACATCATTCCACTACACTGCCCATCCGTGCCACTACATAGACTCACAGAAGTGTAATAGGTAGTCAAATTAGATTTGAAATTTATGCCCCTAGAACACCTGACGGTGCACCCTGCATGTTGGGCCCCTGTATGTGGCCAGGTTGTGTAAAAGTCTTACACATGTGGTATTGCCATACTTATGGTGGGGGGGGGGTAGCAGAATGTATCTTGAGGTGCAATTTTTGCTATGTACATGCTGTGTGTTAGAAATATTGTATAAATGGACAACTTTGTGTAAAAAAAAAAAAAAAAATGCTTTTTCATTTTCTTTCCACATTTTCCAAAAACTTGTGGAAAAAAATGTTCAAAAGACCCATTATGCATCATAGACTATATACGTTGGAGTGTTTACTTTCCAAAATGGGGTCATTTTGTGGGCGTTTCCATTGTCCTGGTGCTCCAGGACCTTCAAAAGTGCAAGAGTTAGTCAAGAAATGAGATGTGTTATATTTACGTCCCTAGAACGCCTGACAGTGCTCCCTGCATGTTGGGTCTCTCTATGTGGTCAGGCTGTGTAAAAGTCTCTCATGTGGTAGCGCCATACTTAGGAATAGTAGAATATGTTTTGGGGTGTAATTTGTTGTATGCATATGCTGGGTGTGAGAAATAACCTGTTAATATGACAATTTTGTGAAAAGAAATCTTAATTTTGCAAAGCATTGTGGGAAAAAGTTACAACTTCATAAAAACTCACCATGCCTCTTACTAAATAATTTGGAATGTTTCCTTTCTAAAATTTGGTTATTTGGGGGAGGTATTTGTACTTTCCTGACTTGTTCGGGTCTCAAGAAATGAGATAGGCCGTCAGTACAGTACAGGTGTGATCAATTTTCAGTGATTGGCATAGCTTGTAAACTCTCTAACTTTCACAAAGACCAAATAATATATACTGATTTTGATTATTTTTATCAAAGATATGTAACAGTATACATTTTGGCCAAAATTTATGAAGAAAAATTACTAATTTGCAAAACTTTATAACAGAAACAATTTTCGGTCTTTTCATTTATAGCGCAAAAAATAAAAAACCCAGTGGTGATTAAGTACCCCCAAAAGAAAGCTCTATTTGTGTGAAAAAAGGACAAAAATGTCATATTGTTCATTGTAGTATGACTGAGTAATTGTCATTCAAATTGTGAGAGCACTGAAAGCTTGGTCTGGTTAGGAAGGGGGTTTAAGTGCCCAGTGGTCAAGTCGTTAAAGAATTCACAATTTTCATGTTTAGTACTTTTAATAAACAAGGATATAATTTTAAAACAATATTGCACAAGGAGATTCTTTTTGTATACATTTTGAGTCACGGAGAGACATGAAGGTGGACAGGAGAGGACAAATGTGGGATATCTGGAGGTCTTGCACTAGAATTGTTGCTTTTGCTCTAACGCAAGCGTCGATACCTCACATGTTTGAATTGAACGCCGTTTACATATGTGGGCGCAACTTAAGTATGCGCTTGCTTCTGTACGCGGGGACAGGGGCGCTTTAAATTTTTACATTTTTTTTTTACTGTTTATTTTACCTTTTGTTCTTTTATTTTTACACTTTCTCTTTAATTTTTTTTTTTGATCACTCTTATTCCTATTACAAGAAATGTAAACATCCCTAGTAACAGGAATAGTGCATGACAGGTCCTCTTTATGGAGAGATCTGGGGTCAGTAAGACCCCACATCACTCCTTCAGGCTGGAAAGACTGAGCTAAAAAAAATAGACTGTCTCTGTCTTTCCAGCCACATCCCCGGCTTTGTTTACTATCGCTGGCCCGGATGTGACGTCACAACGTTGCACCCGGGCCTCTGAGGATCATAGAGATGACTGGTGACCACCTGATCACCAGAAATCTCTCTGATCAACTTCTGGCGGCGACCCGGATGCCCCCAGAGCCTGGAGAAGCACCGGAGGGTGGCAGGTTGTGTCCTCTCGCCGCCTGTAAAAACGATCAAGCGGCTGAACTGCCGCTATGATTGTTCTTACGGTGCACAGAATCGCCGGCTGGAAAATATGCTATCTGGATGATGCCTGTAGCTGCAGGCATCATTCAGATATCCCCACGCAAAATCCAGGACATCATATGAGGCTGGCAGTGGTTAAAGATTTCACAATGTGAGTGTTTAGTATTTTTAACAAACAAGGATATAATTTTAAAACAATATTGCGCAATGAGATTCTTTTTGAGTCACGGGGAGAAGTGAAGGTTGACCGGAGAGGACAACTGTGGGAGATCTGGATATCTGATCTGATTGTCTGTGGTGTTGATCATTAGTGAGATCTAACAAAAGGCTGTATTTGACCATTTTGGTGAAACTCCGAGGTGAGCGGCCATTTCACTTGGAGTGAATGGTGAAGATGCACCATAGAAATATATTGTTTTTCTAGTCACAGCACTTGGAGTACGCATTGGAGCATCAATCAATATTGGGTGGACTGTATTTGTTTTATATACACACGCCTTTTGTGGATGATTGTGAATCATTTTGTTTTTTTTCCACTGGACATTAATTGGGACAATCTTTGCACCATATACTTTGAAGTAATTATATATATTTTTGAATAGAAATTTAAGAACAAGCCCACCATTAATTGTTTGTTGGATATATATATTTCTGAAGTGTGAGATCACAAAGTGAATGGTAGCAGCTGTTCACAAAAAAATTGCATATTTATCTCATTTGGTTGATTTATGTTACATACTAGTACTAATTTGTCACATAGATGTGCACAAGTAATCAATACACATTGACATTCTATATATCTTGCTTGTGTTTTTCTAAAGGGAAACAAAGTAAATGTTTGTAAAGTTTCATGTTTTCTATCTATTTTTTTCATCTTCAGAAAGGCTCTGACACGTTACCAGATGCTTTTCCGCCATTTATTCTACTGCAAACACGTGGAAAGATTGTTGTGCAATGTTTGGATCAGCAACAAGGCAGCTAAGCAGTTTTCCCTGCATTCTGCTAAATGGTAAGACTAGAACTGTAGATTAAAGTGTTAAAGTAGCAACACTGTTGGAAATGTGCATAGAAAAAACATTAATGGGGTTTATTTACTAAAGGAGTAGAGATTTTAATCTTTGCAAAGTAAATGATTTCCCAGACTGGCAGAATGTTCAGTGAACTGGTTTTAGGTGAAAACTGTATACTACCCCTCTCAAATACATAGTAAGTTGATGTTGGAGATCCGAAAGCAGTGATTATAACTTATTCTGTGCACTGTGTGTTACATGTTAGGCTTCATGCACACAGGACATTAAAAAAAACCTCAGTAGCTCATCAGTGATTTTTTCAGCTGTTATTAGCGTTATATTAACCACTTCCACACCGCCTACCGTCTATTTACGGCGGCAGTGTGGACGCTGGGCGCAAATCGCCGTAAAAAAGCAGCGATCTGCGAGTGACCACTAGGGGGCGCGCGCCCGCCGTACTCCTAAGGTGTGTGCCTGCGGCTCGGGCGGACCCGATGTCATTGCGGCGAGCCGCGATGAACATCCACAGCCAAAGAACGGGGAACCGCTGATGTAAACACGGTGGTTCCCCCGCTCTGTTAGTGGGGGCATGGGAGATCTACTGACCCCTATCACTGGGATCAGTTATGCCTCATACACACGGGACGACGATCGTACGTACGATCGTCTCAAATTGTATGTTGCATAATGTAACTTGCATACTGACTGCACTACACGATCATACGAGCACAGAAAGAACTTTCAGGAGCATGTAATTAGCATCCGGCCGTTCCTGACTTTGGAGCACGCGTGTTTTGCACAAAACAACTTGTTGTACCAACTGCTCTGTACACACAATACAATGGTCGTATGAGCGCTTGTTGGTACGACCAAGTTTTCTAGTTTGCTCATACAACTCGACCGTCGTATGTTGGGCTGTTCTAATCGCACATACGAACGATCGATATCGCATACAACGGTCATTAGTACGACCTGTTGTATGCGATCGTCGTCCCGTGTGTACGAGGTTTTAGATATCTCATGCCCATGGTAGCCCAGCCCCCCCACAGTTAGAACACACCCAGGGAACATAGTTAACCCCTAGATCTCCCCCTGCAGGTTAACCCCTTCACTGCCAATGACATTTATACAGTAATCAGTGGACATTTACATTTCTTGTCATTGGTCCCAAAAAAGTGTCAAAAATGTCCGACATGTCCGCTGCAATATTGCAGTACCGCTAAAAATCGCAGATCGCCGCCATTACTAGTAAAAAAAAAAAAAAAGAAATGAATTCTCATCATTTCAAATCCTTTTTACAAGACAATATCAACAAAAGAAAAACAGTGTTTGACATGAAAAATTATGTTTTACTTTATGTTTTACTTTGACTATTGACAAAGTTATTGATAATGTGAATTGAGTCCAAAGTCTCTTCTACCAAAAAGCTATCTGCTAGCAAATTTTCTTTCACTGTAAGTTCTGCTTTCAGACAGTTGGTAGATGCTGTTGGGTAACAGTTCTAAAAAAGACACTGTACACTTAAATCATCACATGTGCATGTTTAAACATCCAAATATAAAATAACTTTATTTAGCAGAAATATTAATGGTGTATTTTTTTGTATACAGCTGTCTTAACCACTCCTATATCATACTGATCTACAAACCAACTGGCATATTCATATTATATTCATAATATTACTGAAAGAGGAGTTATTGACCCCATCACCCAATGAATCAGATTCTTGTCCATTATGTATAAATCTGCTTTTAACTGGCTGACTGTATTGGCAAGATCATTTACAGCATAAAAAAGAACATGTATTGCTTTAATCAGTCTTCCCTCAGTGTCTGTCTCTTGTGACCCCTGGTATGATTATATAAACGGTGCATTAAATGCAGGTCACAGTCTCTGTTTCACTTTTCCTTTTATTAACAAATGCAGACAAAGAAAAGATCACTTAATTGCAAGTCCTTAGTATTTTAAAAACTACATTTGCTTTTTTTTTTTTTAAATCTCCTTTTTATATTACCAGGTTTGCAGGGGCATTTACACTCCGCCAGAGGATGTTAAATTTTGTACAGAATATCCAGTATTATATGATGTTTGAAGTGATGGAGCCAACTTGGCATATTCTCGAGAAAAACCTCAAATCAGTAAGTAACAGTAAGGCTCGGTTCACACTACTGCAATGCGATTTTGACACGATTTGCAGTGCGAAATTGTAGCACAACTTCAATGTGGCTTTGGTTGCGTTTTGGATGTGGTTTTCTTATGAGGTCAAATCGCACTGTAAACCACACCAAAGTAGCACAAGACTCTTCCCCAAATGGCATAAAAGCTGTGCTGCATTGATGTGAACAGGCACCACTGGAAGCAATGTTATTTTCATTGTCCTGCAATTCAATGAAACCCAAGTTGCAACTGAAATTGCATCAGTGTGAAGCAGGCCTAAATGTTAAAGGCATACATTAAACATTCTTTGAAGCCCTTAAAGCACCCATTAGTTTGGGAGTATTGATTACATATTTAACTTGGTAAGGGCTTGGAACCAACCTCATGTCCTTAAGTCATTCACAGCTGTGCACACACCCATGCTTGTAGCTGTCAGGACCTGCTGTCAGTTTTTGCTAACCAAGATCCCAGTCTGTCTATCATAGTTGCTGGAGTTGTCTTGCCTGCAGCAGTCTCCAATATTCTAATTTTTCAGCTAAACACCAGGCTGACAGGCAGAGTTTCAGCATTTTCTTGTAGTGCTGCAACTTACCTAATTCTTCCTGCTACTGCACATTCCTACTGGCCAGTCATGGAGCATAGCATAGTGATGAGCGGTGATGTGTAAGGCGTAGGGGCTAGCTGCATGCTACCCAGAAGTGTCTGAGCTTTGCCTGAAATTAGAGTCTCTATAAGCTGCAATTTAAACACAGCCTGGCAGAAATAGGCATTTATGTTTGTTAGGCTGTACTGAATATACAAATTGATCTATTGCGTGTGGCACTAGCGCTTTGTATACAGAGGTTTCCCAATGTAGTCTCAACACAAGAAGTAGGCGACAATTTGCCTTATGCCCTATGAGTTGGGATGAAAATACAATTAAAAGAAAAAAAATAGTATATTGTTAATTTACACATTCTTTTCTTATTGTAAGTGCTTACCTTTCTCTTGTTCATGTTTTGAAAAATTAATAAACAATTGAAACAAAAAAATATAAATCAGGCCTCGACAAACCCCAGGCGCCAGGTCGCCATGGCGACCAGAAATCGCGTCCTGGCGAGTGTCAGCCGTTCCTTCTCTCCCCATGTTAAAACAGCGTGTCAGATTCAGCGAGAGCCGAGAGCCTTCTCTGCTTAATCTAACAGCTGTTAAACTTGGCCGGCTGCCCGGCTTCCCGGGATATTTGTTTCTACTTAGAATGAAGAAAAGTAACAAACAATGTATCTTCTTCTAGTTGTTGAGAGTTACAAGAATAAAGGAACAACAATGTATCTTCTTCTTTCAAAGCAATTATCTCCCGGGCTGTTATCAGGAAAGTTTAACCATTTAAAGACTAAACCCTCTCTCACATTAGTGGCTTACAATTAAAGATCCAGTGTTTTCTGCTAGAAAATGACTTGGAACCCCCAAACCTTATATATTATTTTTTAGCAGAGACCCTAGAGAATAAAATGGCGGTTGCTGCAATATTTTATGTCACATGGTATTTGCGCAGCGGTCTTTCAAGCGCAATTTTTTGGAAAAAAATACACTTTTAATGAATAAAAAAAAACTTAACAGTAAAGTTAGCCCATTATTTTTTTGTATAATATGAAAGATGATGTCACACCGCGAGAAACGTGACCTTTATTCTAAGCAACAAAATTGTGATAAAGCCCTGTGTACCATCAACAATTACCACTCTATGTGCAGCTGGGCTCCAGTATTTCATGGTGACCGGAAACCCACCAGAGCAATGAAAAGTCACTGTGGGGGACACACATGTAGGCAGGAAGTGGCTGCAAAGAGGCAGCAGAAGATCAGCAGCGCTGGAATACTTTTCACCTTTTTTTTGTATTTTATTTACAATGTCACTAAGGCTTTGTTTAGATGTGCAAGTTGGGTGGTAATAATGTGCAGTAGAGATGTTTTTGCCACCTTTAAGCTCCATTAGGCAGCAGATGAGGGTGTTTTACATGCCGCAGTCACGATGCATTCGGCATAATAAGGAGTTTCCCCATAACAGATTTTTTAGTGTCACTCTTTCTGGCCAGCCTATAACCCTGATGTAATGGTGGAGTTATTGACTGGCTGCTCTGCTGTGAGTAAGTTAGGGTTAGGGGGGCGCAAATTACTTGTCTTACCCCTGGCACTGACAACCCCACACTACGCTATAAAAAACTGGCTCCTAACTTTTTCAGCCGGCTCCTAGATTCAAGGCAAATTTGTCAAGCCCTGATATAAATAAATAAAAAAGGTTTAGTAAATGCACTGCAACACGTGTTAAAAGCCCGATTCTCCAAAATAAATCAAACGTCAGCATTCACTCTGGTGTTTAATATTGTTTCTAGCGATGCTGCTGTCCTTGAGCAAGGAACCTCCAAATCACGACAACGAAAAGGAGGGTGTAAACGCTTAGTGCATTACATTCAACACCATTTTAAATTGTTTGAAAAACGCCAAAAACATGCTCACAAACATGAGATGATTAAAAGCATAACAAACACTATTCCAGCAACTGGGATGTCAAGTCACTGTAGTAGGAAAGCTGGCGGGTTTTGGGAGACATGCTTTCTTCCTCAGGGGAGCACATTGCAGCATGGTGCAACGCAAGTTAAAAAACTCATGCACTTTGAACTTTTTATACTGATCTTCTAAAATACATTTTTTGTTGATTCATTTTATTTTATTTATATATTTTGCAATGCAGAATGTTTTAAACACCTTAAACTAATTTATGAATAACTTTACCATGCTTTGTCCCAAATACATAATTTTGTTGTTGTGATAAATGTCAGACTAAAATTAGCAAATATGATCACTTATAAAACTGGAAACATTTTTTTTAAACTCCTCTTATATTTGCTTCTAAAAAAAAAAAAATGAAATAAGCCAATATGATAATGGCTGAATTAGCACTGCTTGCAACTTACTGAAAATTGTATAAAGCAAGTGCTTGAAAGCTTGAAGTTTGTGTAAGCAAGCAAGGGTGCAAAGCGCTGTCTTATAGTCAGTTTCAACTCTGGCTAGAACTCTAAAATTACCACTAGGTGGAGTAGACCTTAGATTGTATGTTATGTGAAGGCAGGGACTGGTGTGAATGTATAATATACATGTAAAGCTCTGTGTAAAATGACAATGCAATATACAGTAAGTACCTGTAAAATAAATAAAAGAAAACATACCATGTATACTTTCTGGCTCCATCTTAAAGGATACGTGCGTTTTTAAAACAAACTTTTTTTTTTTTTGCTTTCTCTGACTTAAACCAATTCACTCATTCCCCCTCCCCAAATGCATACTTACCCACTAATGATGTCCATGGTCGGTTAGGCTACAGGTCACAGAAGTCTGTTTGGCACAGAGAATTTGAAATAAAGAATTGGGTTCATGGATCTGGCTTTAGCGTTTACATTATTTTAAGCTGCCGCTCTCCCAGTTGGATTCTTGAAACTTGATACAGCTCTAGCCTTACAAACCTCTGGACTTCAGGGGTGTTCATTGCTTTCCTTATAAAAGTCAAATCCCCCTTTAAAGGGGATCCGCCACAAAGGTAAACACTTGTTTTAAATGGGGGCGAGTAATGTTGCAAAACTCTGCATATTAGTTCAAGTGTATGTATAGCAAAACTTTTTTTTCTGTTCAGTAGAGTAGGGGAGGGTTGAAACCCCTGCCAGATTATTTTGTGCTGTTTGTGTACCATTTTAAAAGTTGCATGTAGAAGCTTTTGTACCTGAATGCAGAGAATGCATTTAGGTAAAAAAAAAAAAAAACCTTCTGCATAGGGAAACACTTTAAAGGTATTTGCTTATATATATTTTTTTCTAACCAACAGGCTTCTAATATAGATGATGTCCTAAGCCACCACACAAGCTTCCTTGATAACTGTCTGAAGGACTGCATGCTTACCAACCCCGAATTACTCAAAATCTTCTCAAAACTTATGTCTGTATGCGTCATGTTTACAAACTGCATGCAGGTAATTTCCAGACATTCATTTGCTCATTACTGGCCTTGGGATTGCTATTGATGTACTGTACAACATCCTATCATCTCTATGTTAAAGCTAAGGTTAGACAATTAGTGCGTTCATATTTTATTGACAGGTACATACAAATTTATAGCATAACTTGTATATAAAAAAATAGGGTGTATGAGAAATGAGGAGCTGTCCAGAGGACTTATGTTAAAGATTTTAGATTGTAAACAAAAGGTAAGGAAACATGTAGAAGAATAATACGAAAAATGTCACGCTTTGTTTTTTTCATAAAAATGTCAGTTTTTCTGTATACAGTTAGGAAGTACAGTATCTCACAAAAGTGAGTATACCCCTCACATTTTTGTAAATATTTTATTATATCTATTCATGTGACAACACTGAAGAAATGACACTTTGCTACAATGTAAAGTAGTGAGTGTACAGCTTGTATAACAGTGTAAATTTGCTTTCCCCTTTAAAATAACTCAACACGCAGCCATTAATGTCTAAACCGCTGGCAACAAAAGTGAGTACACCCCTAAGTGAAAATGTACTGTGACATACTGAAACAGAGTATGATCCCCTCACTTCAGAGACTGAGGCGCAGGGCAGTATTCCAACATAACAACCCCAAACACACCTCCAAGATGACCACTGCCTTGCTAAAGAAGCTGAGGGTAAATGTGATGGACTGGCCAAGCTTTTCTCCAGACCTAAACCCTATTGAGCATCCTCAAACGGAAGATGGAGGAGCACAAGGTTGCTAACATCCACAAGATCTGTGATGTCGTCATGGAGGAGTGGAAGAGGACTCCAGTGGCAACCTGTGAAGCTCTGGTGAACTCCATGCCCAAGAGGGTTAAGGCAGCGCTGGAAAATAATGGTGGCCACACAAAATTTTGACACTTTGCTCCCAATTTGGACATTTTTACTTAGGGGTGTACTCACTTTTATTGCCAGCGGTTTAGACATTAATGGCTGTGTATTGAGTTATTTTGAGAGGACAGCAAATTTACACTGTTATACAAGCTGTACACTCACTACTTTACATTGTAGCAAAGTGTCATTTCTTCAGTGTTGTCACAAAGATCTAATACAATATTTACAAACATGTGAGGGATGTACTTACTTCTGTGAGATACTGTATATACCTTCATATGCCAGTTTCAGCAACAGTTGTGGTAGTGTTGAAGGCCAGCCTGCCCCACTCATTTCCAGAGTTTTTCTATTGGCCTATCAACAGTTTTACTGGCCAATATAAAAGTGGGAGATAGGACAGACCAACCTTTGATACTGCCTGTTAAAATTTGCAGTGAATATTGGAGCAGCATTAAATGCTTGCAAACATTTTTGAAATACAGGAAGTTTTATGGTGTACTCATTATACTGCTGGAGTGCTTTCATTTTCTTCTGCTATCCGAATGACATTCAAGACTGGAAAAACTGAAAATTTCCTATCAAATACTTACCAAAATTTTTCTCTTCTGATGGACTCCATGGCAGCATGTTTAGCTAGTTCTGCCCTCGCTCCTACCCCTTAGGGCCCCACCCTTATAAATTTTCAGGCTGAGCCAGAGGCCGCCTTCTGAAACTAGCCTACTCATGACACTGGGAGGGAACTCCTGCTGCCATTGATTCCATCAGGAAAGGTAAATTACGGTAAGTATTTGATAGGAAATTTTCCATTTTCTGGACAGACTCTGTGGCAGCATACGTTTGGGACATAACTAGCCACACAAACAACACGGACGGGAGTGCTGAACAAAAGGTTTTAATTATAACTATTAATAGACAGCACTTTCAGGCCAAAATTAACAGAAGATAAAGATGTGGGCTCAACACAATAGTAAGCCATAAATGTGTGAATGGATCACCAAGAGGCCATCCTACATATTACTTTGGGAGCCACATGGCGAGAAGCCACCCAGGACATCGACACCGTTCTGGTTGAATGTGCCATCTCTGAGAGAACCAAGCTCTTAGCCCTATATGCCTGATGGATGGCTTGCACAATCCAGGTAGCGATGGTTGTGGAGGAAGCTGGTTTCCCAGGGAAGAGTATGAACAGGCAGTCAGTGAGTCTGAAGGAAGCTGTAGCCCGCAGATAGGCTTGTAACATTTTCCTCACATTCAATGGATGTGTACTGTCATCCTCTGTTGCCTTAAAGGTGGGATGGGCAATTTCCTGATTTTCGTGAAATACTGACGTTGTCTTTGAATTTGAAACTTGCATTGGAATTAAGACCACCCGATCAGGAAAGAAGGTCAGAAAGGGCCCCCTTGAAGAACTAGGCCACCAGTGGATCACTTGCCCATGAATTGCTGAGGGGGCCGAAGTTTGAACTCTGAGGGAGCTGACACTCAGACCAAGATTCAGGCCAGACTGCAGAAAATCCAGGATATTGTGAATCTCAGTGATAATGATATTTGGGATGTGTACCGCGCTTATGGGTTTTTGTGACAGACTGCTGCCCTCCAGGGATTCCCTCCCGCAGGTGGGATATGTGATAGATAAGGGTGGTGCTTGGATGTGGCGCTGTCTTAATAGTGGAAAATAAGTGTGTCCTTTATGTGCTGTGGTCATATGTACCAACGGGGTATATATCTCGTTACTCAATTAAGGTGCTTATGTGTAATTCGGCATATAAAAATCATAACAAGCAAAAATTAAAAATTTTGTAAAAAAATAATAAAATATAAAAGATGTGAGAGCAATATTGTTGAAAATGAAGGTTTGTGCAAATGTGCTATAATAAATTATCTCTGACACTGATAATATATAAAGTGCTTTTTCACAGGTGCTAGTACCAATGTGCTAGTATCTTAAATATAACTAATGATGATCTATATTTAGCTTATATTTACTAATACTTACTGTGACCAGAGATTATTAACCACTAAAGTGAATATATTAAAGCTACTCTAAGGATTTTAAGATACTAGCACATTGGTACTAGCACCTGTGAAAAAGCACTTTATATATTATCAGTGTCAGAGATAATTTATTATAGCACATTTGCACAAACCTTCATTTTCAACAATATTGCTCTCACATCTTTTATATTTTATTATTTTTTTACAAAATTTTTAATTTTTGCTTGTTATGATTTTTATATGCCGAATTACACATAAGCACCTTAATTGAGTAGCGAGATATATACCCCGTTGGTACATATGACCACAGCACATAAAGGACACACTTATTTTCCACTATTAAGACAGCGCCACATCCAAGCACCACCCTTATCTATTGTGAATCTCAGGCTTGACGTAGGACCCTCGTGAATCAGATACAAATTATGTAAACCTTGCCCAGATTCTGTTGTAGACCCTGTTAGTGCTGGATCTTCTAGCACTCATCAAGGTGGAAACAACTCTAGAGGAACAGCCTAGTGCTGGACACGGGTGTAGAGATGTGCCCTGCAGCATAAGATCTGGTCTAAGAGGAAGAGGCACAGGGTCCCAGTGACTGAGCTGCAACAGTAGGGGAAACCACAGTCTGTTCGGCCACAATGGCATCACTGCTATTTCTGCCTTTTCCGAGCAAAGTCTTTCGAAGAAATCTGAAATTAAGCGGAACCAGAGGAAATGCATATGCTCTGTGGAACCTCCACTGGTCCATCAGTGCATATATCCAGAAAGCTTGGGGACATTGACCTTTTGTGTAGAACTTGTATTTGCCTAGGGAGACTAAAAGATCCACCTCTGGGCTCAACCCCAGTGTGAGGATCCACTTGAAGATGTCCGGATTTAGGGACAACTCGTTGTTGATCAGTGGAAAGCAGGAAACAAAGTCCGCCTGGGAGTTCTGAACCCCCGGTACATAAATTGCAGAGATGCTGGAATGGCATAATTGGCTCTACTTGTAAAAGCGGAAGGCAAGAAGGGTGCAGAAGGCTGCACGAAGCTCCAGGACAATTGACATGAGAGGGGAAGCTCCACTGGCCCTGAGCAATTTTTGAGAGACAATGCGAACCCCAGCCCTTGCTGCTGGCATCAGCTGTGATCGAAATCCAATTGATGGGACAGTTGAGTGACAATTGAGCGACAATTGAGCAGGTTCTTTCTCAACAGCCACCACGGAAGGCTCCTCTTCATTCACAGTGAGATGTGGATAATTAGAGTTTTGCTTCTCGACCTCCAATGCTGAAGGAACCCTTTCTGCAAGAGGCACATCCTCCATAGAGCCCATTTGACCATTGGAGCAGTGGAAACCATTGTGCAGATAATAATCAGGCACTGGTATGCCTGAAGATGAGGACGACAGGGCCAAAGAGATCCTGCTCTGGATCACCGGAATTTTCTCTATCTGCAGGGCGATAGTGCTTCGGGCCATGTCGGACTGGGCCCCGAGATACACAAGAGACTGATTGGGACTCAGGTGGCTCTTTTCTTGATTTACCAGCCATTTGAATTCTTTGAGAACATTGAGGACTTGATCTCTGTGCTCTACCAGTAGTCCCCTGTCCAGGGACAGCAAGAGGAGGTGGTCTACGTAGTGATGCAGGCGTATGCCCCTCTTTCTGATCAAGGCCACTACAGCCAGCAAGACTTTGGAGAAGACATGAGGCAATGTTGAGAGCCCAAATGACAGGCATATAAACTGAAGGTGTTGATCACCCACTGCAAACTGGAGAAATCTCTGGAAGGTGTCTGCGACAGGTACGTCAAAATAGGCATCTTTCAAATCTATAGAAAGGAGCCAATCGCCCGGGTGAACTGCCTGCTGGATAGAGCATAGCATCTCCATTTTGAACTTTTCTCTTTCAATAAATCTGTTTACATGTTTAAGGTCGATGACTGACTGGTTTCCATGACCCAGATTTCTTGACGAGGAATAGGGGCGAATACATGCCCTGAAATCTCTCAGGCACCGGAGCTGGTACCACGGCAACTTGTTCTACCAAGGACTTGACAAAGGATTGGAGTGCTTGTTTCTTTTTGTTGGAGCATGGAAGCTCTGTACGTACAAATCTTTTTGAAGGTACACGCATGCCCTGAGGAGACCGTTTTGATGATCCAGGCATCCGAGACCTCCTTTATTGACCCAATAAAGGATGAGAAAGGGAATCTTATTACAAAACACGGAGAGATGGCAAAAGTTATGAATTTATTCTTCTCAGTCTTCACAAGGGAAACGGGGGGGGGGGGGGGTTCAGTGACCAGGACTGTAATATTAATCTTCATAGCATGTCACAGGAAGCACTCTCATGGCTAACAGAACAAAATTAGAAATAGGCTTGATAAACTCAACATTAATAAGTCTCCAGGACCAGGTAGGTGGCTTGCAACCGAGGGTATTTTAGGAACTCAGCCAGGTGATAGCCAGAGCATTGTTCCTAATTTTTAAGAACAGTCTACTGACTGGAATGGTACCAGCTGATTGGAGAAAAGCCAATGTAGCACCATTTTTTAAAAAAGAGCCAAAATACATCCCAGGTAACTACAGGCCAGTTAGCCTAACATCAATAGTCTGCAAGCTCTTGGAGGGGATGATAAGGGACTATATACAAGATTTTAGTAATTAGTACGGTATCTTTAGCAGTAATCTGTATGTATTCATGAAGAATCGTTGTTGCCGGACCAATCTATTAAGAGGAAGTGAGCTGCCACCTAGATAAAGGAAGGCTGGTAGACGTGGTGTTCCTGGATTTTGCAAAGGCATACGATACAGTTCCCCATAAACATTTACTGTACAAACTTAGGTCTGCCGGCATGGATCAAAGGGTGAGCACATGGATTGAAAACTGGCTACAGGGGCGTGTCCAGAGGGTGGTGATTAATGGGGAATACTCAGAATGGTCTGGTGTGGAAAGTGGGGTCCCCCAGAGTTCTGTCCTGGGAACAATCCTATTTAATTCATAAACTATCTGGAGGATGGGATAAACAGCTCAATTTCAGTTTTTGCAGACGATACAAAGCTAAGCAGGGCAATAACCTCCATGCAAGATGTGGAAACCTTGCAAGAAGATCTAAACAAATTAATGGGGTAGGCAGCTACATGGCAAATGAGATTGAATGTTGAAAAATGTAAAATAATGCATTTTGGATGCCAAAAATATGAATGCAGTTACTCGCTAGGAGGGAGAACGTTTGGGGAATCTAGGATGGAAAAGGACCTGGGGATCCTATTAGATGATAGGCTCAGCATTGGCATGCAATGCCAGGCTGCTGCAAGCAAAGCCAACAGGATATTGGCATGCATTAGAAAGGGGATTAATTCCAGAGATAAAACAATAATTCTCCCACTATACAAGACTCTGGTCCGGCCGCATCTTGAGTATGCCGTCCAATTATGGGCACCAGTCCTCAGGAGTCCTCATGTACTGGAACTGGAGAGGGTCCAGAGAAGGGCAACAACATTAATACTGGAGGATCTCCGCTATGGGGAAAGACTACAAGCATTGCACTTGTTCTCTTTGGAGAAAAGACGCTTGAGAGGGTATATGATTTCAATGTACAAATACTGTACTGGTGACCCAACAATAGGGAAAAAGCATTTCGGTGAAAGGGAATTGCGGCCATTCACTAAAATTAGAAGAAAAGCAGTTTAACCTTAAACTGCGTAGAGGGTTCTTTACTGTAAGAGTGCAGCTGCAGAAACGCCAGCCGATAGCAGGGCCCCCATTTCTCCAGGCATCGATCCTCCAGCATGCATGTGTCAACACCACCCCGCTGATAACTGGGGATTCAGTGACCACTCGAGCCATCCTGGAAGACCTCTGGATACCACAGGATATTCCTGACATCCGCACAGCTTTCCTGCATGAGACCCAGGTGCGGATACTTCCAAAAGGTAGGAACATTTCTTACAAAATTGGTCCCATGAGTGAGGAGGACAAAAAAGGAATGCAGCCTCTCTCTCAGCCTGAAAATTTATGGGAGTGGGGTCCTATGGGGTAGGAGTGAGGGCGGAGCTACCCAAACATATGCTGCCATGGAGTCTGTCAGGAAATGCATCTTTGTTGTCATACAATAAACATTTTAGTTGAGTTATTAGTTATATGACTATACAGAATCCTATGAAAAACCTTTTGATATACGTATCTTGAAGTACCATGTTTCCTCATCTCGTCAGAATTATTTAATTTACATAATTCACCATATGATATTACAGTAATGATATAAGCAGAGAAACAATGGGGTCACCTTTGCTGGGTTCCTTGCATCCCTTAAAGTACCAAAGGAAAAAAGAAAGGGTCCACCAACCTAGCGCATCCTTAAAACCATTTGTTCATTGGTAAAAAGTGGTAGACAAGAACCAGAGTGTTTTGGCTCTGAGGAAGAGGTACTTGCCTCAAAACGCATTAGCCTTTGAATCCTTACCTCCTGCCCCATTGGTTGATGTATTATGGACTGATTAATATGGTACCATGCGATGTACATCAACGATGGACTGTTTGACAAGCTTTTTACCCATTGTAATCTTGTGAGTATAATACTTACCACTTTTTACCAATAAACAAATGGTTTTAAGGATAATGCGCTAGGTCGGTGCGCCCTTTTCTTTTTTCCTTTTGTGGCTTCGGAGTTCCAGACTCCCCGGTATTAGAGGGCAGCAAGACTTGGCGTATCCTCACTTGGAGTTTAATACAATACATACTGTGAACAACCCCAATCCCAAGTGCTGGAGCATTTGTATTTGTGTCTACGCATCCCTTAAAGTACAAGTACCTTCCCTGATTAAACTACATTTTCTTTCATATGTGTCTCACCTGCTCACCCTCCCAGACACTGCAGCTCACAGTGGGAGGGTCTTGGCAGCAAAGGCAGTACTGTCAATCCAGAAAACACTAGGCAGGACAAGGTGTGGCCAGGTCCTGACTGACCAGCTACATGCTTGTAAACCAGCAGGTTCAGGATCATTGCAGCATTGCCATACCAACACAGGAAGTTGCATTCATGTGGATGTCACTGGTCAGTTCAACAGGTATTTGTGGGGCTTTGCAGGGCGATGAAGAGAAAACTGTAAGTGCAAAATAATTTCCTAGCTTGGATTTTAGTTGCCAAAAAAGAATGTTAGAAGCTAACCTCATGCATGAGTCCTCTAAATTAAATTTATAATTATTATTTTATTTACAATCAGTATTTTTTGCTAGAAAATTTCTTAGAACCCCAAACATTCTATATTTTTAAAGCAGAGGCCCTAGATAATAAAATGGTGGTTATTGCAATTTTTATGTCACATAGTATTTGTTCTGAATTTTTTTTTAAATTTTGGAATTTGAATGCAAATAAACACTACACATAACCCATTTTTTTTTTTGTCAAATAAAAAAGATGATGTTACGCAGAGTAAATAGATGCCAAACTTGTCACGCTTTAAAATTGCGCACAACTACATACATTTTGCAGGTTACCACTTTAGATGTATATAGGAGGTCTCATTCTAGAATTACTGACCATGATCTGATGTTTGTGGTGATACCTCACGTGTGGACAATGTGAAAATCAAATCAATCAGCCAAATACCAAAATTAAATGAATAATTATACATACATAACATTATCGTTAGAATTAACTCCACTCGTCAATCATTCTGACCCCCTCCTTTCGGGTTTGTGAAAGGTATCACTAGAAAACTTGTCTACCCCTGAGAATAAGGAAACCTAGATGAAGACTAATAAAGAAACTACTTGAAAACGGCGATAATAAATAAGTGACCCCTTAATTCGTGTTCGTGAAATAAATGTTTGACCAAAACGTGTTTGCTATTACAATACATACATATTAATAAGTAAATTAAAACCATAAACCGACTAACTAAACTAAAAGTGTAACAGGTGTGCACTCCATAGTGG
>BLSH010517255.1:1247148-1257908 GCA_018402905.1 Glandirana rugosa | reverse complement strand
AATAATTTTTTATATATATATATATATATATATATATATATATATATATATATATAAAAAATTAAACATTATTGTTTGTGCAAAACCAGTTTGTAAATAAAGTGCTTGTGCTTAATTCACCAGTGAATAAATAATAGCCGCAAAAGTTCATCAGCTGTGCAAAAGATCACTACGGAAAGTGTTTGCGCTTTCCTCCCCCAGTCTTACTAACTGCTCACCTCAATTAAGAGCCAAAACAGCATTAATCCCCTTCATGGGATAAAGCAGATAGCTGGTGTGGTCTCACAATGATAATCCTTTCCTCTTTTGCTGCAGACTCCCCTCTGGTCCCAGTGGACCAAGATCCTCTCGATGCATAGATGTATAAAGAGAGAAGGCAAGAATCTAGTGCTCTCTGCTTTAACTTTTATTAGGCCCAGTAAGATAAAAGTTACACTTACAAGATGCAGCACATAAAGCTGTGCTAGCTATGAACAGCCTATATACAAAGATTCCTAGATAGCCGCGGCGTGACGTCAGGATGCAGGCTCCTCCCCCTAGATGCGTGACGTCAAGGCTGACTTCTTCAGTACATGCTATAGGCATGTGGCATACTCTTTATGGAGAACTCTGGGGTCTAGAAGTCCCCAAATCCCTTCTCTGCCCATAAAAGCATTCAAAACTCCAAAATCAGTGTTTTTAAATACTTTTGATTTAAAAAAAATGGTGCAGTTGACATCCAGGTAAATTAAGTGATGCCAGGTCGTCGCTTACCATAGCGGAGAACCAATCAAAGCCGATCCCAGCTTTGTTCAGCTGTCCGACCTGCCGGTAGATGTGCCATCTGGTGACACTGGTCTCCCGGTGGGGCAGGAGAGCCCGAGCAAGCTGCGGCGGTCCGCTTTCTTGTAAAAGCAGTCCAGTGGAATTGCTTTTCCAATAAAGCTGATCGCTGGCCCTAAAAAAAGGTACTAGCGTGCTGTCTGCGGCTGGCATCATCCTGTTATAACCCATGAAAGTGGTCCAAAAGTGGATATACAAGGTGTGGGGATTTAATTCCCGAAATGCACTGTACAAAAAAAAAAATGTGCAGAAGCATTGTCGTGATATAGAATCCATGCCAGAATTTCCATAACTTTTTCAGAATTTCCAAGTAACAATGTTGGCTGACCGTTGTACCATGTTCTTTGAAATGAAGTTGAACTGTACCCTTGAGATAAAAAAAAAACACACCAGCATGAGCATATAAGGGTTCGCACTCTGTCCACATATGTCCTTTGCATTTTTGCTACCCACTTGCATCAACATGGACATCTTTCTGCCCCTCCTTTAAACTGCTTATGCAATTAAAAACACTTGATTTAGGCCCCTTTCACACGGACGCTGCGATTAGATCCACCTGTCAGTTTTTCAGGCGGACCTGATTGGACGCTACATTCACTTCTGTGGAACGGCGGATGTCAGCGGTAACATGTCTGCTGACATCCGTCAATATCCGATCTGATCCTGTCCGTGAAATCCAGACGGATGGTAACCCTATTTTCCATCTGTCTGGAGTATCGGATTGGATGGGATCGGATGAAAACGTACAGGCGGTCCGTTTTCATCCAATCTCCCATAGAGGATAACGGGGCTCTGACACATCCGTCTCTGCACAGTGAGCGGAGACAGACCTGTCATCTGCCTGATCAGTGGAAATCAGCGGAGCAAAACTGAGTCCGCTGGGCGGAAAGCCCATGTTACAGGACCCTTATTCATGGAATGTTCACCTTAAGCCTGTTGGAACAGAGCTAAAGTTTCACTCGCACGTTTGCCAATTTTTCTGCAAAATTTGATGTTAATCACTGCTCCAGATTCCTGTCACTCATTTCCCACCAACAGTGCAATGCGCATACATATTTTTTCTTCTACTACTCCCTAAAGACTGAGACAACTGGTCTTCGAATCAGGCGAGTATGAGTTAAAACCTGTCAGAACACACTCGAGTGTGAATGGCTGTGTGACTCACCACCATAGTGCTACTCCGCATGCTTTCTGGGAATTAAATAGTCACACCTCATACTGTGGATATGCAGTCCATATAAAACATTTCATTGGGAATATTTCTTTTTTTTAGCGGTTTACACAGAGCATGCAGGTACAGACAGAGATGGAGCGTTTGACACTGGAACGTGGAACCATGATGGGACCACCCACACAGAATGAGAAAACAGAAGAAGCCGTGAAGAAGAAACTAACTTCTAAGGTGATCTATGTGAAACCAGCAATTTCTGCACATTTAGACACAATCCTATAACTAAACAAAAATAATAACACAAGTACCCCCAGTGGAAAGTACAGTAGATGACCGCATAAGCCGTCAGTACATGCCTGTTTGTGGTATACAACTACTGTAATGCTGCTCAAAGCAGTTACTTAAAGGAGATTAGATAGCACTCTACCCCCTTGTCATACCTACAATGCATTTTTCAGTCCCTGCAAGTCCATTTGGAAAGTCTTGGTTACATATCTGATTTGGTAAATCCCAGACAGTGCTGCCGTAGAAACAAAGGAGTTTTCTTTCTTTTTCAGTTTCTGGCAGAGCATGTTGATGCTTTTCATTCTTCAACTGGCTTTGAATCCACCATCAACAATTTCGACAGCAACTTTTCCACACATCTCATGGACCTCCTTGATAAACTAAGCATGTACAGTACCAATGACTGCGAGCACAGTATGATCAACATTATATACAGGTGAGGGTATTGTCACAATTGAAATGTTTCACAAAATGCTTTTGCTATTGAAGTAAGGCAGGTTATAGATTATGCAATTTTCTTTCCTTCCTCCATGGAACCAGTCATGTGACAACACTGAAGAAATTACACTTTGCTACAATGTAAAGTAGTGATTGCACAGCTTGTATAACAGTGTAAATTTGCTGTCCTCCTCAAAATAACTCAACACACAGCCATTAATGTCTAAACCGCTGGCAACAAAAGTGAAAATGTCCAAATTGGGCCCAATTAGCCATTTTCCCTTCCCTTCCCAGTGTCATGTGACTTGTTAGTGTTACAAGGTCTTAGGTGTGAATGGGAAGCAGGTGGTTAACTCTCTCATACTGGTCACTGGAAGTTCAACATGGCACCTCATGGCAAAGAACTCTATGAGGATTTGAAAAAAAAGAATTGTTGCTCTACATAAAGAGGGCCTAGGCTATAAGAAGATTGGCAAGACCCTGAAACTGAGTTGCAGCACGGTGGTCAAGGCCATACAGCGGTTTAACAGGACAGGTTCCACTCAGAACAGGCCTCACCGTGGTCAACCAAAGAAGCTGAGTGCACTTGCTCGGCGTCCTATCCAGAGATTGTCTTTAGGAAATAGACGTATGAGTGCTGCCAGCATTTCTATAGGGGTGGGGGTCAGCCTGTCAGTGCTCAGACCATACACTGCATCAAAATGGTCTGCATGACTGTCGTCCCAGAGGGAAGCCTCATCTAAAGATTATACACAAGAAAGCCACAGTTTGCTGAGGACAAGCAGACTAAGGACATGGATTACTGTCCTGTGGTCTGATGAGACCAAGATAAACGTATTTGGTTCAGATGGTGTCAAGAGTGTGTGGCGCAACCAGGTGAGGAGTACAAAGACAAGTGTGTCTTGCCTACAGTCAAACATGGTGGTGGGAGTGTCATGGTTTGGGGCTGCATGAGTGCTGCCGGAACTAGGGAGCTACAGTTCATTAAGAAAACCATGAATGCCAACATGCACTGTGACATAATGAAGCAGAGCATGATCCCCATGACCCCAAACACACCCCCAAGATGACCACTGCCTTGCTAATGAAGGTAAAGGTGATGGACTGACCAAGCATGTCTCCAGACCTAAACCCTATTGAGCATCTGTGGGGCATCCTCAAATGGAAGGTGGAGGAGTGCAAGGTCTCTAACATCCACCAGCTCCATGATGTTGTCATGGAGGAATGTAAGAGGACTCCAGTGGCAACCTGTGAAGCTCTGGTGAACTCCATGCCCAAGAGGGTTAAGGCAGTGCTGGAAAATAATGGTGGCCACACAAAATATTGACACTTTGGGCCCAATTTGGACATTTTCACTTAGGGGTGTACTCACTTTTGTTGCCAGCGGTTTAGACTTCAATGGTTGTGTGTTGAGTTATTTTGAGGGGACAGCAAATTTACACTGTTATACACGTACACTCAATACTTTACATTGTAGCAAAGTGTCATTTCTTCAGTGTTGTCACATGAAAAGATATAATAAAATATTTACAAAAATGTGAGGGGTGTACTCACTTTTGTGAAGCAAGTAGACCTTCTGTTGGGTTTTTATTTAGCTCGGTGTTCCCATTGACCCGACATTCTAGAACTTCCTGTCCTCCATAGAGTGGTCATTGGAACAGGCTTTCTCTTGATTCCTATAGAAATGAATGGTAATAATGAAAAAATGAAGTTTTTGTTAAATCCTGGTCTGCGGACCTGGGACATGAGATCTCGACCAATAACTGACAAACGTCTTACTTATTTACACATAAGTCTTCCATTTCCTGATAAGCTCAGGAAAAGAATTTCAAAATCGTATTACCTTGGTACCCCGTCATACTTCATAAGGCTTCACCTTCTACTGCTAGCATATGCTGGAGGTGTGGCCCAGAGAGGGCTACATATATTCACATCTAGTGGGAGTGTTCCAAGATACATCCTTTTTGGCAGACTATTTTTGACATTATAATAAGATATGATACTAATCCATGCGACCCTCACTGGAAATAGCTTTACTATCCATATTACCTGGCTTCCCAGCAAAGAAACTTTTTAAGTTTTTCTTCTTTCGGCGGCTAGACAAGTTATACCCCATTTTTGGAAATCGTCAGCTTCCCCTCTGCTTTCTATTTGGGTCGCCACCCTGAATGATGTTATGTGCATGTAAGAAACAATAGCATTCAACGCTGACAATTTTGATAAATACAAAACACTTTGGTATATCCTTCCTAAATCATCTAGTCTTTATTTTTTTCTTTTTCTGTTTTTTTGCAATGTGATTTATATATATACACTATATGACTACTACGGTTGGACTAGTTATGCTTGGCGTCCTGGCACCCGTTCCTTGGGATACTGGACGTATACTTATCATACGTACTTTATGGTCTTCGTCACTTATGTTTGATTTACTATATGTTCTATGTATATGAACAAATGTTTCAATCTTGTTAGCTACCAAGCTTATTAATCTACAAATGTTTATCCCATTGGCTAATTTCTGTGCTGTTTTTGTTTTACTTAAACCTTAATAAAAACATATATGTCCATAAAAAAGTTTTTGTTCTTAGAATAGGAAAGTGATACAACCTTCATTAGGAATTTTTTTCTGCTTTTTTCTAATTCTGGAGCTTTCACCTCATCCTTTTGTCCCAAAATCAATGATTACAAAGACATGAAAGTAAAGCAAATTTAACCATCAAGGACAAAAGCAGCAACAAAAAAAAATTAGGCCTCATACACATGGGCGTTTTTACAGCCGCGTTTTTATGTTATTAATGGCCTCATACACACTCTGACGTTTTTGAGCTGTAAGTGGCATCAGCGTTCTTAAGCTGTAAAAAGAAGCCAGGACCAGCGCATTCGGAAGCTGCAGCGCTAGACCGGTTTTGATGCTGACGCCGGTAAAAGCTCAAAAACACGGCTTAACGTTGTATACACAGCGTTAAGCCTCGTCAGGCATTTCTCTGTCTCTATTCAAAATCAATGGTTCCCTATGGGAGCCCATTGATTGATTTGAATAGAAGTTGCACCAAAAGTCTAATCATGATGATCCGACTTGCAGCGCGGCTTGTGTGCAGATGATCTTGAAGGGGAACCCCCGCAAAACATTTTTTAAAAAATTTGCATGGGGTCCCCCCCCAAAATCCATATCAGAATCTTATCCGAGCATGCAGCCTGGCAGGCCAGGAAAGGGGATGGGGCCGATCGAGTGGCCCCCCTCCTGGACCATACCAGGCCACATGGGGAGTATGAGTGCTGCGCCCCCACCCCAAAGCACCTTGTCCCCATATTTTTTTAAAAAATGGCGTGGGGTCCCCCCCAAAATCCAAACCAGACCCTTATCCAAGCACGCTGCCCTGGCATGGCAGGAGGGGGTGGGGACGAACGAACACCCCCCCCCCACCCTCCGAACCATACCAGGCCACATGCCCTCAACATGGGGAGGATGCTTTGAGGTCCCCCCAAAGCACCTTGTCCTCATGTTGATGGGGAGAAGGGCCTCTCCCCGACAACCCTGGCCGTTGGTTGTCAGGGTCTGCGAGCGGGGAGCTTATCGGAATCTGGAAGCCATATTTAACAAGGGGGCCCCCAGATCCCGGCCCCCCACCCTATGTGAATGAGTATGGAGTACATTGTAGCCCTACCCATTCACCTGAAAAAAAAAATGTATGGGTGCCCCAAAGCACCCACACTCCCCATGTTGAGGGCATGTGGCCTGGTATGGTCCAGGAGGGGGGCGCTCGCTCGTCCCCACCCCCTTTCCTGGCCTGCCAGGCTGCATGCTCGGATAAAGTTCTGGTATGGATTTTGGGGGGGACCCCACGCCATTTTTCTTGGCGTGGGGAGCTCCCCTTAAAACCCATACCAAACCGAAGGTTCTGGTACCTCTTGGGGGGGGGACCCCACGCATTTTTAAAAATTTGCGGGGGTTCCCCTTCAAGATCCTCTGCACACAATCGCGCACCGCAAGTCGGATCATCATCATCCGACTTCTGGTGCGATCTTCTATTCAAATCAGTGGCCTCCCATAGGGAACCATTGATTTTGAATAGAGGTGCGGGAAAGTGCACATTGACGGCAATGCAAAACACTGATAGAATTGTGTTTTTAACGGGGCTTTTTTCCTGGCGTCGGTAGCAATGTTACAGCTGGTCTTTTTAAACTCCCATGTGTATGAGGCCTTATCCATTGCACATCCTGTCCAAAACGGAGGTAGAATTTTGCAGGTATAAAAGTTTTTGTGGGACTTGTTTATTAGATCGGTATGAAGATAATTAAAGATATGGTGTATGAACAGTCTAATTTATGCTTTTTATTTTCGGAAAATGGTGAAATTTGTGTTCCTTATGCTGACCCTACAAATTCACATCTTTTCTCTGAATCTTTATAAATCTGGCATAACATGTTGGTGAAAGAACATACATTACTAACAATTATATATGGTCTAAGCATAGATGGCTGGATTGTAATGAACACTTTATTTCACAGGTTGGATTTCAATGGTTTCTATACAGAACGTTTGAAGAGACTGTCTGCAGAGAGAAGCCAAAAAATACCTTCACAGGCAGGACCCATACGACAGTCTGTGGCTACCCAGTGACTCAGCCTTTTCCAAAACCATGACGAGAAGCTTTTGGAAACTATCCTGAAACTTCCTTCCCTATACACACCCATTACTCATAGATTTTCACTTCTGTACAGTCACAGTAATTTGGTAATGCTGAAATGAAATAATAGTTTTCTAACTAACCTTGCTGTTCTTTTCAGGATTATATCATCAAAAATTTCATTTGTTAACTGCCCAGGTTTTTTCCAAACTGCAGAACATCTTGCCACCATTGGTATCTCTAAAAGTATTACTTCTCAGTTTGACAACCAATTTTAATCCTGATCCTACATTTTACTAAGACACAGCTTTCTCATGTTACAACTCATTTATGTATCATTATTCCTTAAAGCCCAGCTCCGGGCAAAAAAAAAAATTGCTATACAGTGGGGCTGTGCCTGCACTGCACAGGTCAACTGCTTGTTTTTCTCGGAGTAGACAGAAAGCTTATGCCTAACCCATCCTTCGATCCTCTGGAAAACGGCACTCCCCCACGGTCCAGCAGTGGACTGTTCCTGATCTATGGAGCCTGTTCTGGGGGGGGTGACATCAGGAACAGTGCATTATTCAAGACTGCTGGAATGCGGGGGTACCAGACTGGTGTTGTGTTGGGAGGATTAGGTAAGCATATCTTGGCTCTCCCTTAAAAAATAAACAGCAGTTAACCCCTGCAATGCAGGCACAGCCCTGCTGAATGGGGAAACATTGTGCCCAGAGTTCAGCTTTAAAGATAGCAATAGAGTTACTATTATAGAAGGGATTAATTTATTTGCCAGTAGAAGTACCTACTTCACAAACTACTTTTCTTAAAGTGGCCCTAGCATCAAATATAGTTTAAATATATATACATGCAAGTTATATGTAAGTACAGCTCCTACTGGTATTTATTATTACCTGTTACAGTTATAACATTGATTCCCCTTACTATGTCTTCATAAAGTTTTCTGACCAGTAGGATAGGTGCCATCTTTGTTGAGGCATTATCCAGTTTGAGGATCTACTTCCTGAACTTTGAGATTACTGGGATGACACATTCATATGAATCCTTGTGCCTGAGCAGTTCTTGGCTCTGTTCATACACATCTGACAGATCGGCCCCCTACTGAAGCCTCTCAAATTACTTGCTACAAAATTGGAATGTTGCCATGTGTTTGCTGTGGTTGAAAAGTCTGATGAAATGCTTCCCTCTCCCTGCTGCAGACTGGTGGTATCTTCTCAGCCTTGGGAAGTAACTAGACTGGAGCTCAGCGACTGTTTGTAATGATAAAAGGTAGAGGTTTCTTTTTTATAATGTATATTGTTGCTGAACATTGTGGAACAGCAAGAATGTGTACGTGCAGAGGTCCACTTTATTCAAATTTTAAGGAGCTGTTGGACCCTGTTCATCCTTTGATTTTGTTTTTTTTGTTTTTTTTTTCATAAAATGGACAGATCCAAGTTTGAGCAATGGGAGTAAGCTACTTCCATCACACTCTTTCATCCATGATTGGGAGTGTGGGTCATCTGATCGTGGTGTAAACATTTCCGTTAAAGTGCAACTTGTTTGATTGTCCATATGTGATTGCCCCTTTGTATCTTTGGGAAATAAAACTCTAATGGAAGCCTTATTGAATTTTGCTGGCGTATGCACAATTTCAGATTTAGCCAACAAGCTGCACTGTAACTGAAATATATATTCTCTAGGAGAAGCTGGGGTTGAGAAGGAGAGTTCTTTATGTAATTATATCATGGGTTGTAAAGGCATTGTTTTTTTTTTGTTTGTTTTTTTTAAATTTGTTTTTAAAGAATTTGCAGTGCATAATATGAAAGAGAGCAATATTTTTAGCAACTTGGCCTTAGTATCTTGATATGCTGGAATTAATATAAATCATGGAAATCAACATAAATTGAGAGGATGCAGGGAAAATTTGATCTCAATTTGGGGACAATGGTAAAACTAATAATATACTATGATCCACTGCAAAATCATTAGAAGCATATTCTTTTCTGAGTGACAGAAAGCACAATCTATCTTTGCTATAAGTGTGGAAATCCTGCACTGTATGCCCACAGTAAGATTCAAACGTTATTGGACACTGACATAGAAACTGCTGTGAAGTGATTCAGACATTGCATTCAAACTTTATTGGACACTGACATAGTAACTGCTGCGAAGTGATTCAGACATTGTGTCATTTCCCAAGCAGGCAATATCTTTGCTATAAGCAGTACATCTTTTTTACCTGCCATTTGGTGTCTTTTACATTATACACATTTGTTATGGTTATCACAGTTTGTGTATGAGATGGCAATATTTGTAATTTATACTTTTATGCAAAGCTTCACTTAAATAAGTAATGTAATGTGCAATGAATCTGACCTATTTTTATATTGTCACACTGCTTTTTGAGCTGTGTTTACATTAACTATCAAATAAAATAAACTGCCGTTTTCACTAATGTTACTGTCAGTAGTTGGTTGGACATGATTTTTTTTTATTATAAATTTTTATTGGTTTTCATACAAGAAACATGAATACAGTTAACAATGTTTGTATAGGTTGCAAGGGTGGTAAGGTTGGACATGATTTTAACTACATCCAAGCTTAGCAATGAAAAACAATTAAAGAATAAGTAAACCCAACATTTCATATTCCTAATATGTGCCTGCTGTACCATGTATTTGTATGAAAAAGTATCGTGTTCTTGTGGCATTGTATCATTTGTAAAATACCTGGTGCTCCTGCCAATCTCTCTGCTTTCCTATTAAAACTGACCACACTAGGCGTGAGACCACCACGTGGTGCATTTTCTGGCTGTGCTGAGAACTCAGCATGCTCTCCTCCAGTAATCACAGCCATTCACTGGGAAGATCAATGTGCTCCTGTTTCTCCTCACCCAGCTCCTTATGCAGCTGAGAGTATGTGATCACTTAAAATGAAGGGAAAAACAGTGTTTATAATGTTTTTTATAGTATATGTATACACAAATGTTTTTTCGTTTCTACTTTAAACTGAATGGGTTGTTTTACAAGGTGAGGGTTCACATATAATTTAAAGCCCAGTTTTAAAAAAAAATGTTTCCCCTCATCCTCTTCATTTCTCTCCTCTTCAACGGGTTCTGGGGGAAAATCTGGGATTTTTCCATCCCTTTCTCTCTGTGACATTGATCATCAGGACAAAAAAAAGAGATCAGAGTAGTGTGTGTGTGTGTGTGTGTGTGTATATATACATTATAAACGCAACACTTTTGTGTTTGCCTATATTTATCATGAGCTGAACGCAAAGATCTACAACTTTTTCTATGCACACAAAAGGCTTATTTCTCTCAAATATTGTTCGCAGATCTGTCTAAATCTGTGTTAGTAAGCACTTCTCCTTTTCCGAGATAATTCATCCACCTCACAGGTGTGGCATATCAAGATCTTTATTCGGAA
>BLSH010517255.1:1236480-1247138 GCA_018402905.1 Glandirana rugosa | reverse complement strand
GTGTGTGTGTGTATATATATATATATATATATATATATATATATATATATATATACACATTATAAACGCAACACTTTTGTGTTTGCCTATATTTATCATGAGCTGAACGCAAAGATCTACAGCTTTTTCTATGCACACTAAAGGCTTATTTCTCTCAAATATTGTTCGCAGATCTGTCTAAATCTGTGTTAGTAAGCACTTCTCCTTTTCCGAGATAATTCATCCACCTCACAGGTGTGGCATATCAAGATGCTGATTAGACAGCATGATTATTGCACAGGTGTGCCTTAGGCTGGCCACTCTAAAATGTGCAGTTTTATCACACAGCACATTGCCACAGATGTTGCAAGTTTTGAGGGAGTGTGCAATTGGCATGCTGACTGCAGGAATGTCCACCAGAGCTGTTGCCCTTGAATTGAATGTTCATTTCTCTATCATAAGCTGTCTTCAAAGGCGTTTCAGAGAATTTGGCAGTACATGCAACCGGCCACACAACCACAGACTATGTGTTACCACACCAGCCCAGGACCTCTACATCCAGCATCTTCACCTCCAAGATTGTCTGAGACCATCTACCTGGACAGCTGCTGCAACAATCGGTTTTCATAACCAAAGAATTTCTGCACAAACTGTCAGAAACCGTCTCAGGGAAGCTTGTCGATCTCATCGGGGTCTCCACCTGACTGCATTTTGTCGTTGTAACCGACTTGAGTGGGCAAATGCTCACATTCAATGGCGTCTGGTACTTTGGAGAGGTGTAAGTATTCGCCAGCACACCAAGGATCACCGTCCAAAGGTTCTTTATTTAACCACTTCAACACCAGGCCTATTATTTTTTGGACTTGGTGCTTACAAGTTAAAACCATTTTTTTTTGCTATAAAATTACTTAAACCCCCTAAACATTATATATTTTTTTCTAGCACCCTAGATAATAAAATGGCGGTTGTTGCAAAACTTTATGTTGCACCGTATTTGCGCAGCGGTCTTACAAGTGCGACCATCTTTTTTTTTTTTTTTTCACTTAATTGAGTGAAAAAATAAGACAACATTAAAGTTAGGCCAATTTTTTCCATATTGTGATAGATAATGTTACGCCGAGTAAATTGATACCCAACATGTCATGCTTTGAAATTGCGCCCGCTCGCAGAATGGCGACAAACTTTGCAACCTAAAAATCTCCATTGGCGACTTTTAAAAATGTCTACAGGTTACCAGTTTTGAGTGACGGAGCTCTAGTGCTTAAATTATTGCTCTTGCTCTAACGATCACAGCGATACCTCACATGTGTGGTTTGAACACCATTTTCATATGTGGGCGCGACTTACGTATGCGTTCACTTCTGCGCGCGAGCTCGCAAGTTGGGGTGCTTTAAATTTTTTTTTTCTTATTTATTTTACTTTTTATTTTTTAATTTTACACCCTTCTTTTAAAAAAAAAATTCCGATCACTTTTATTCCTATTACAAGAAATGTAAACATTCCTTGTAATAGAAAAAAGCATGACAGAAACACTTAAATATGAGATCTGGGGTCAAAAAGACCTCAGATCTCATGTTTACAGTTAAATGCAAAAAATAAAAAAAATTAAAAGAATTACAGTTAAAAAAAAAAAATGGGCCCTTCAAGACTGTTTGGCGGAAGTGACTTGTGACGTCGCTTCCACCCTGCAATCTTATGGAGCCAAGTGGGTGTCATCTTCCGCTCACTCAGCTTCCTGTGCAGAGGGGAACAGACCCGATCATCTCCACCGCTGCCGACAGTCCGGTAAGTGGTAGAGATGACGGGAAGGTGGTGGGAGGGGGCGCGCCTCTCCCGCCACCGATACAAGTGATCTTGTGGCGAATCCGCTGCTGAGAACACTTTTATCAGATGCAGAATCGCCAGCTCTAAAAACCGGCATCTGAATGGTGCCTTTAGCTGAAGGCACCCTTCAGATATCACCACTCAAACTCCAGGACATCATATGACGTCCGGCGGTATTGCAGTGGTTAAAGAAGGATCACATCACAGAGAGTGCAATGTTTTGGAGCCACGCAGAACCCCTTCGTCAGGCATGTCATACAGTGCAAAAGTTCAGAGCAGAATATAAACATATCAACCACCAATCAAATTACACAGAAACAGAAAAGGTCACACCCCCTCCCTCCTGACATCACATGACGTCAAATCCCGCCTAAATAAACTAAATTTTTTAAGTTGGCCAAATGAGAAGGTAAAAGTATAAAAATATAGGAGAGGTAACTAGTTTATGGCATTGTAACAATCGCGCTGCTCTGTATGCAGTCGATCGTTCGTACCAGTGTGTATTTGCCATAGTAAAGGGTCAGTCTCTAGGACCTGGGGAAGCAGATACCTTCTGCCGAGCCATCTGCCAATCACGGCAGGCCCCGTCTGCTGCGCATGCGCCGTGCACATCATAACAGCAGGGCAACGGGAGGACGCCAGCCTGCAGGGCCACCGTCACCATGGCAACCGTGACGTCAGGCCGGGAATACAGAGGCTACCTGAGTGAAAAGAAAGTGTCAGCTGTGCAGGGGCCATCTAGTGACAAGCGAGACACGGCGGAATAGTGAGCAGGGAAGAAAATAAAGCTAGAAAGAGGAAGAGAAGGAGGAAAAAAGAGAGGAAAAAAAGGGGGTAAGAGCAGAACTTGGGATAGGTAAGAAATTTACTGAGTGTTGACACAAATAGATGGAAAAAGAAAAAAGCAAAGGTTGAAGAAAAAAGGAAAAGTGCAAAATTAAATACAAATGACACAAATCAAACCAAAAGAAACAAAAATAAAATAAAAAGATGTAAAAAATTAACAAAATGAAAATCAATGAAAAAAAAATTTAAGTAAAAATAAAGAAAAAATGGAAGTAAATATGAAAAGTATAAAAATATAAAAAAATAAAATGAAAGTAATAAGCAAATAAAAATAAAAAATATAATTGAAATAAAAATCAAAATAAATATCAAACATCACCAAAAGGTCCAGAAGAAAAAATACTATACAGAAGAATCCGAGGAGAAAAAGCTGAGGAGAAATGGTGAAAAAGAAAACTTGACAGCCAGGAAAAGGAAAGGAAGAGGAAGGGAAGGAAGTCTGGCTCCTATGTGAGGCACACCCCATCGCTAAAAGGAAATGGTTGTTTGCAATGAAGGGAAATCTCAAACTATTCACTGCTTCATGTCAGGCATGATAATGAGGCTGAAAATCACCTAAGCAATAGTCATTGCATTCGTGGGGCCATGGAGCATGCAAAAGGGAAAATAAAGAAAAGGCAGAAGGTCAAGTTACAAGCAAAATGTGCCCGATCGGAATAACCCGGATACCCCACCAGTCAAATGAGGTTTAAGTCATAGTATTGTCTGGACAAAATTGTTGACTAAACACTGAAGGAAGTGCTGTCGCTAAGCATTTGGACAAGAAATCATCATCTGTCTTTAAGAATACATGTCAAGGACAAGTTGATGTTGAGGTCCCCAGGGTGCACCGTGCCTAAAGAATATATCCAATAGGCCTCCCGGAGTAGAAATGCTTGATCTCGATCGCCTCCCCTCTTGGGCTGTTTCACCTGTTCGATCACCATCCCTTGTAGCTCGTGTATAGAGGTTACAAAATGTACCGATACGGGTTTGTTGGGGTCAATCTGTTCTCCCTTTTCCATCTTGGTCAGGGCCACCCTAATGTCACTCCTGTGTTTTTGGAAACGTTTCTTAAAAGAGCCGACCGTTTTACCCACATATGTCAGTGAACAGGAGCATTTGAGAATGTATACGCAGAAATCAATGTTACAATTTAAGTATTCCTGTATCGGGTGCCCTTGTGTGGATGTGAAAAGTATTTGCCACTGATGATTGAATTGCAAATGTTGCAGTTGTGGCACTTGTAACATCCCGTCTTCAGTGAGATTTTGGGTACAGTCGTGACATATTTCTGTCTGGCTTTTATTAAGTGGTCCCGCAGAGTTCTACCTCGTTTGTATGCCATCATTGGTTTGGTCATGATAGTTGGTTCCAGGGTCCTGTCAGATTGTAGAATGTTCAGGTTACGTTCCACTGCCTGTCTGATTGCCCCGGACTCGTGATTGTATGTGTGCACGAATAGTGGTCAATCAACAGGGCCGGAGGTCCCCGGTCTCTTAGAGCTTTGGTTAGGGCCTGATCAAGTATTTGGGTGGGGTATCCACGCTCAACAAACTTTTGGTACATTATTCTCAGCTGTTTCTCTCTGTCGTCCGCATCCGAGCATATACGTAAAACCCTCACAAACTGAAATGGGTAGGTTTTTGCGCAAATGTATAGGATGTGCGCTCTGGAAGTGCAGTAAAGTGTTCCTGTCTCGGGTTTGTAATAAAGGGATGTGGTGAGCGCCCCATGGGCATTGGTGATTAGTACATCTAGAAATGAAATCTGATCTTTTGAGGTTTCAGGATTGAACACTATGCCAGAAAAAATGTTGTTGAGAAAGTGAACAAATGTAGTGAAGTCATCATCATTCCCAGACCAAATCAGGAAAATGTCATCAATAAATCTGACCCATTTCTTAACATATTTAGTGTATAGTGGGGATGGGTAGATATAATGTTCCTCAAGGTAGCCCACAAACAAGTTAGCGAAGGAAGGAACTGCCGAGCTACCCATGGCTGTACTGCAGATCTGTGTGTAGGTTTTCCCTTCAAACATGAAATGGTTATTAGATAGAATAAACTCAAGACACTCGAATATAGCCACTAGGTACCCCTTGTCTGGAAATATAATGTTCGACAGCCTGTAGGCTGGCTGTGTTGGGAATACAGGTATACAATGATGAAATGTCCATCGTGGCCAGTGTCCAGTCATCCTGAAATTGGATAAAAGGCTGAAGTTTTTCTAGGAAGTCACTTGTATCACAGATATAGGCAGGCAAGTCTCTCACTAGGGGTTGTAAGTGGAATTCGATGAATTGGGCCATTGGTTGAGTGATGGCTCCTGTGCCGGAAACGGTAGGCCTAAACTTGAGAAGTGTAGTGCCTTTATGGATCTTTGGTAGATCGTAGATCACTGGCATGCAGGGATGATCCTTCAATAGAAAATTGGCAGTTTCATCAGTCAGCCACCCCTTC
The DNA here is from genome assembly GCA_018402905.1 of Glandirana rugosa. NCBI lineage: Eukaryota > Metazoa > Chordata > Amphibia > Anura > Ranidae > Glandirana > Glandirana rugosa. The sequence goes on along the minus strand of BLSH010517255.1, from coordinate 1,242,048 downwards.
AATTGTCCTATATGTATATGTATAAGGTTCTCCAGGCCATTTTTGTGCCTGGTGAGGGGTCACTCTTTGATATCATGTAGCTGGAGGAGTCTGTTAGCATGGATAGCATGCCCTCCCTGTAGTTACTATAGTCCATAATAACAATGCCTCCGCCTTTATCGGCGGCTTTAATGATAATGTTATTGTCTTCCTTCAGGGACCTTAATGCAGCGAATTCATCAGGGCTTAGATTGGTATGTGTGTTCCTGGACGTCTTGCTGAACACCTCATGTTTAACAGTTCGAGTGTAACTCTCAATGCAGTGAAACTGCCCTGGAGGTTTAAACTTGCTTCGGAGTTTAAAGGGGGTTGGTACACTTGTGGCCTGAGCGCTAGATTGTGTGTGGAAAAATTGTTTGATCTTTAATGATCATTCGAATCTGAACATCTCGACCTCAAATGGGTTTAGTCTGTTTGTGGGACAAAAAGAAAGACCTTTCGACAAAAGTCTGGACTCACCGTTGGTAATGGGTCTTGAGGATAAGTTGATTATTGTGCACGTCTGGATCCCCAACGACTGCTGCTGCATGGAGGTAGGGATGTGTGGTCTCTTGATGCCCCTCCTGGGTCTGCATCTCCGTCTGCAACTGGAAAAAGGGTCTTGCTAGTGATACCCGCAGCGGTGCTGGCACCAGTTGATGTCCCGGCCTCGCTATCCGTAGATGGATTTTCGGTGGATCGGTCACTTTCAGATGTTGACAGTTGGCCTTGTCTTCGTGCTGTGCCTGGTGGGAGTGTGCGAAATCTTCCTCTTGAACGCGAGATGCCCACGAGCCAAGGGTAGATATGACCCTCCTGGTAGTCTTGATTGACCAGTCTTAGTTTGTTACGTTTGGCCTGTTTTTGTCTTTCAGAGTATGCTGCTACCTCGTTCTCATTCTTTCGCAGTGCTTCAGTTTGTGTGTCGTTGTCCTGGATCGATACCTCCAGAGTAGACAGTTCTCTGTTAACGTGACATAGTTGTACCTTGACTTCTATAACAATCAACATATAGTTGAGTAAATTTTGTGTCGAGACTTCACACCACCTTTCACAGAATTGGTGCTTGTGGCGTCCAATAGTGAGTTGGTTCTTGATGCGAAAACCTCTGGGAATTTTCTTTGTCCTATAGTATTCAGAGAGTGTCTGCCAGTGCAGTTCAAGGTCAACTCATCTTTTCTTCAATCGTTTAATCTCACAATGAACATCTGTGGTGGTGTTGGTTCCAAAGGCTCTATCCTCATCCGGGGAAAAAAGGATGGCGTTGATTTCTTCCTGGCTGTAAATGCAGCCCTGGTGCTCTGTTAAACTGAGAGGAACCCGCTTCATCAGCCTCTATCAGTGCTTGGGTGGATCACTTGATCGGGCTGATCGATGGTAACCGTGTCCCATGAGTTATGGGCATGAACAAATAATAATAACCCTGTGTTTGGGTGGCTGCCAGGGGTGCGAAGTATGGAAACCAGTAGATACAGTAATTTTTCCTAACGCACACCTTTCTGACAAAGTAAGGCTTGTGTAGAAGTGGGTGCTGTAGCGATCACCAGCTGGATACTGGAAGCGTCGGACATATGTAATAATTCGCCAGCACACCAAGGATCCCCGTACAAAGGTTCTTTATTTAAAGAAGGATCACATCACAGAGAGTGCAACGTTTCGGAGCCATGCAGGACCCCTTTGTCAGGCATGTGATACAGTGCAAAAGTGCAGAGCAGAATATAAACATATCAACCACCAATCAAATTGCACAGAAACAGAAAAAAAAACAGAGAAAAGGTCACACCCCCTCCCTCTCGTTATTAATATTTTTATATTAATAATATACTCGTGTATATATATTCATTTATTATTCATTCAGTTTTCACTTGCACTTACCCAGCACACCCGATGGGAGTTTTTATTGCATGAATTGTTTATATACTATATGTTTCATTTATTAGTCAGAGTGCACAGTATCCATATTCATTCTCTCTTCTACCCTTAACTCCTTACTTCACCCCCCACCTACCAACTTGCTTACCGCTCAAGAAATTGCCAACCATTTCAAAAGCAAAATCGACACAATTCGCAAGGAGATATCCAACTTCCTCCCCTATCCAACACATCAGATCCAAAACTGCACTCAATACTCTCCTCCTCCTGCCCTGTTACCACGGAGGAAGTTGATGAACTCCTCTCTATAGCCCACCTGGACCCTGTCCCCTCACAATTACTGCAACCACCTTCCCGCTCTATCCTTAACTCCCTAACCCACACCTCCAACCTCTCCTACGGCACCTTTCCCTCCCTGCTCAAACATGCACTGGTTACCCCCATACTTAAAAAACCCTCACTTGACCCCACCTGTTTGAATAACTTGAGACCAATCTTCCTGCTCCCGTTTGCCTCCAAGCTCATTGAACACCTTGTCCACGACCGAATGAGTTGCTACCTCACTGACAACAACCTTCTCGACCCCCTACAGTCCGGCTTCTGCCCACAACAGTTCACTGAAATTGCCCTACTTAAACTCACCAACGACCTACTAGCTGCTAAAATCAATGGCCAGTACTCCATACTCATACTCCTGGACCTCTCCGCTGCTTTTGAAACACCCGCTCCTCAGCAAACTCCACTCCCTTGGCCTCCGTGATTCTGCTTTATCCTGGTTCTCCTACCTATCTCAGCGCACTTTCAGTGTCACTTACACCTCCATCTCCTCCGCTCCTCTACCTCTTTCTGTTGGGGTACCCCAAGGCTCTGTCCTTGGGCCCCTCTCTATTCTCTCGCTCTACCTCTTCCCTGGGCCAGTTGATAACCTCCCAAGGCTTCCAGTACCACCCCTACGCCGACGACACCCAGATCTATCTCTCCACTCCTCAACTCACCCCCTTGATCTCCTCATGGATCACAAATTTAGGGAATGACATATAGGTATGGATGTCACACCGCTTTCTCAAACTCAATCTTTCTAAAACTCAATCTTTCTAAAACTAAGCTTTCTTCCTCCTTCCGCCCCCCTGCCCCCCACCATGACTTTACTATTAAGATCAATAGAACAACCATTGCTCCCTCCACACATGCCAGGGTGCTGGGTGTAATCCTTGACGCTAACCCCTCCTTCAGCCCTCACATCCAATCACTGGCTAATTCTTACAGTCTTAACCTCCACAACATCTCCAGAATTCGACCATTCCTGACTAACCACACTACAAAACAACTTATTCACTCCTTCGTTATTTCCCGCCTTGACTACTGCAACTCTGTCCTTAATGGCCTACCTTTACCCAGGCTGTCCCCCCTTCAGTCTCCCGAGCCTCTCCCATCCTCTGGAACTCCCTACCCCAATAGGTCAGACTGTCCCCAAATCTATCCACCTTCAGGCGATCCCTGAAAACATTTCTCTTCAGGGAAGCATATCCTGTCACCACCTAACAACTAAACTCCTTATTTCCTCAATCAGCTCACCCCCCGCAGTTATTGCCCTTTCGTATCATTTAACCCTCCCTCCTAGATTGTAAGCTCTAACGAGCAGGGCCCTCTAATCCCTCCTGCATTGTAATTGTACTGGCTGCCCTAATATTGTAAAGCGCTGCGCAAACTGTCGGCGCTATATAAATCCTGTATAATAATAAAAAATAATAATTATGAATGCTGCTGCTAGACTAATAAACCTCACTGATCCGTGACTGCTCCCCCTCTCTTCTGATCCCTTCACTGGCTTCCCCTACCCCACCGGGTAAAAATTTAAAATACTAACCACAACATACAAGGCCATCAACAACATCGCCCCCATCTATATCACCAACTTCATTTGCAGATATCGCCCAAATCGTCCCCTCCGCTCCTCACTTTCTGCTTTCAAGCTCCCTTATTACCTTCTCCCATGCTTGCCTTCAGGACTTCTCCAGAGCCTCTCCCATCCTCTGGAACTCCCTGCCCCAGTATGTCCAATCAGCCCCTACCTTGTCCAACTTTACGAAATCCCTGAAAACTCATTTATTAAGAGAAGCCTATCCCTCACCCACCTAAGAACTGTACCTGAGCCACCCCCATCAACCCATCCCCCTCAGCTACTACCTGTTATACCACCTCCCCCTTCCCTTTAGCATGTAAGCTCTATGAGCAGGGCCCTCCTGTCCCTTCTGTATTGAACTGTATTGTAATTGTGATGTCCCCCCTCTACATTGTAAAGTACTGCATAAACTGTTGGCGCTATATAAATTGTGTATAATAATAATAGCACAAAAACGTTTCTTTCACTCATGGTTAGTGTTTGGCTGAAGCCATTTATTATCGATCAACTGTGTTTTCTCTTTAAATCATAATGACAACAGAAACTACCCAAAGGACCCTGATCAAAAGTTGACATACCCCAGTTCTTAATACTGTGTATTTCCCCCTTTAACATCAATGACAGCTTGAAGTCTTTTGTGGTATTTGTGGATGAAGTTCTTTATCTTCTCAGATGGTAAAGCTGCCCATTCCTCTTGACAAAAAGCCTCCAATTCCCCAGTTCCTGGAAATTCTTGGGCTGTCTTGCATGAACTGCACTTTTGAGATCTCCCCAGAGTGGCTCAATGATATTGAGGTCAGGAGACTGAGATGGCCACTCCAGAACCTTCACTTTATTCTGCTGTAGCCACTGACAGGTCGACTTGGCCTTGTGTTTTGGATCATTGTCATGTTGGAATATCCAAGTACGTCCCATGCGCAGCTTCCTGGCTGATGAATGCAAATGTTCCTCCAGTATTTTTTGATAACATACTGCATTTATCTTGCTATGAATTTTTGACCAAATTTCCTGTGCCTTTGTAGCTCACACATCCCCAAAACATCAGCGATCCACCTCTGTGTTTCACAGTAGGAATGGTGTACCTTTCATCAGAAGCCTTGTTGACAACTCTCCAAATGTAGCGTTTATGGTTGTGGCCAGAAAGCGCAATTTTGGTCTCATCACTCCAAATGAATTTGTGCCAGATGGTTTGAGACTTGTCTCTGTGCGGTTTGGCTTATTGTAAGTGGGATACTTTGTGGCATTTGCGTAGCAATGGCTTTCTTCTGGCGCCTCAACCATGCAGCCCATCTTTCTTCAAGTGCCTCCTTATTGTGCATCTTGAAACAGCCACACCACATGTTTTTAGAGAGTCCTGCATTTCACCTGAAGCTATTTGTGGGTTTTTCTTTGCATCTCGAACAATTTTCCTGGCAGTTGTGGCTGAAATTTTAGTTGGTCTACTTGACCATGGTTTGGTTTCAACAGAACCCCTCATTTTCCACTTCTTGATTAGAGTTTGAACACTGCTGATTGGCATTCTCAATTCCTTGGATATATTTTTATATCCCTTTCCTGTTTTATACAGTTCAACTACCATTTCCTGCAGATCCTTTGTCAATTATTTTGCTTTCCCAATGACTCAGAATCCAGAAACATCAGTGCAGCACTGGATGAAAGATGCGAGGGTCTGTCAGGAGTCCAGAAACTCATTGACCTTTTATACACACACACTAATTACAAGCAAACAGATCACAGGTGAGGATAGTTACCTTTAATAGCCATTCAAACCCCTT
>BLSH010517255.1:1174348-1185039 GCA_018402905.1 Glandirana rugosa | reverse complement strand
CAAAGCACCCCCAGCCCATGTATAACCCCCACCCCACCTTGCGCTAGCCCTCTCCCCTCCCAAAGCACCCCTGGAGCACACATCCAACCCCCCCCCCCTGCAAGCACTAGCATTATCCCCTCTTGAAGCACCACCAAGCACATATCCAACTCCCCCCACCCCTCTGCTAGCACTAATCCTCTCTCCAGAACATACAGTATCTGACCTCTGCATTTTGTGCATTATTTTTGACCCCTGCATTCCGTGTAGAACACTCACAATTTGGCCACGCACACTGTTCACCAGGTCGTGCTATGCATCCCATATTACTGCTCTCTTTCGGGCCACCAAAAGTGTCACAGGTCTTTTACAATGTTATAGCATATACTCAAAAAAAAAAATGCCGCCGCTTAAGTGTTCGGGTTTGGCTTGAAGAACCCTACTGTATTCATAGAGCAGTGATTAGTGATTTATACTCAGAATGTTCTAAAGTTTTTAGTGGTGTACCCCAAAGTTTAGTGTTGGGATCCTTACTTTTTAACCTATTCATAAATGATATAGAGTCTGGGATTAAAAGTACCATTTTGAGTGTTTGCAGATGACACCAAGCCATGCAGCAGAATAATGTCGTAAAGGATGTCTCCAACTTACAAACAGACCTCAATGCACTACTGAATAAGGTTTAATATTGATAAATGTAAAGTTACAGTGTGTACTTGGGACTAAAAACATGCATGCGTCATACATTCTGGTCATGTGATCAGGTCCCAGTGTCGGCTCCAGTGTAGAGGAGGGATGGGGGACAACAGATGCCCCATAATAAACCTTAAGGGGAGACATCACTTTCCAGGCTCTGCTCTCTCCTCAACACTAAAGCCAGCTGCTGGGGTGATCATGTGACTGGACTGAAGCACCCTTAGATTAGAGTGTCAGCATCTTTCCTTTACAGATTAGTTAGCATAGGGTTTAGAATAGGGATGAAAATAGGTTTAATCCCAGTTAGATTTTGAACGGACTTCTACTTTAACCAGTTCCTTACCGGGCCATAGTAATATGACGCCGGCAGGAACACTCTACCATCCTGGGTGGACGTTATATGACTTCCTTCTGTTCTTGTCGCTCCTGCGGGCCCCCTGGGGCCCGCAGCATGGCGATCTGTGATGAAGCGTGTCCCTTGGGACACAGCCCATCCTGATCAGTGTAAAGAGTCAATAAAAAATGGCTCTTTACCACGTGACTGGCTGTGTCAAATTACAGCCGGCCATGTGCACCGCACTTGGATATGCAGAGTGGTGATCGAGGATGAGGCTCGTCACCCTGACACAGCCAATCCCTGATCATGGTAAGGAGCCAATAAAATTGTCTCTTTACCACGTGATCGGCTATGTCCAATCCAGGACCAATGAGATAAATGATACTGGGAAAAACAATGATCATGAGTTGATATGGCAGTGTAAGATAGGGTATGAGTTAGAGGAGGGATGAGTGCAGTGTGAGAAGACTAGGGGTTAGTTAGTCATAAGGGCCACCAAGGTGGAACCGAGGAGAGTGATGGAAGGGGAAACAAAGTGTAGTGATGCTGGGAAGCAGTGTTATAATAACAAAGTCTGGTGTCAATCAGGTGTAGCTGGTGTTCAAGGTCCCAGTGACCATCCCACCCAGGGATGGCACCCATATATAGGTGCTGCCGCCGCAACATGCCCCCAGCATCACACGCATGGGCAGAGGGAGAGAGAGGCATCCACACGCCAGCAGATGCGCACAGGGGATGACGTCATCATCAACTCCCATGTTGTCCACGAGTGTGGTAACATTCATCCCACTGGTCCTCTTCATTGGTCCTGTCCCGGTGCCCTGTCTTGCCCAGGTTATATGCCTGTGTTGGGTGCCCCTGCTTCACCTGCCCCCACAGCTCCCAGTAATGATGTTCCCGGTTGGCCTGCTACCTCCGATGCTACACTGCCAATATACAACCCATGTGAGTATTTTCCATCAGCGTTGTAGGGGCTGCTCTTAATGAGCTGCCAGTCCCACTATCCCATTTTGGCTAATAGCCAGACTTAACATTTTTTTTAGTACTTTTTTAAAATTATTTTTATTACAGCTCACAAACACGCTTGCTCCTGATGAGTGGCCTCTCAAGCCATGAAACGCGTAGAGCTAACCATTGTCGTTTTTTTTTACCACCATTATGCGCTACTGTTTTTTTGCTGTTCATACTATCTTTACCTTCAAATTCAGGGGTAATACCCCATAGAATTTTAGGTCATGGGCCATGCAGCTTATACTGTTTTTTATCTACTGTATGTACATATATCAAATTGATGGATGGGGAACCTCTACCATGTATTATACGATTTTTAATTGTTGATAATGCTCCTTTGGATCACAATTGTGACCATCTGTATGTCAATGTATGATTACCTGTAATAATAAAATGATCTTTTGTACTTCAACTAATCAATATCCATCATTGTTACTTTATGACCACCACACCCTTCATTCATGTCACCAGCCCACCAGAGTACCCGAGTACCTGTCACCAGCCCATCAGAGTACCCGAGTACCTGTCACCAGCCCATCAGAGTAACTGAGTACCTGTCACGAGCCCATCAGAGTGCCTGAGGACCTGTCACAACCCCTCAGATTACCCGAGTACATGTCACCAGCCCATCAGAGTACCCAAGTACCTGTCACCGGCTCATCAGAGTACCCGAGTACCTGTCACCAGCCCATCATAGTACCCAAGTACCTGTCACCAGCCCACCAGAGTACCCAAGTACCTGTCACCAGCCCATCAGAGTACCCGAGTACTTGTCACCAGCCTATCAGAGTACCCGAGTACCTGTAACCAGCCCACCAGAGTACCCAAGTACCTGTCACCAGCCCATCAGAGTACCCGAGTACTTGTCACCAGCCCATCAGAGTACCCCAGTACCTGTCACCAGCCCATCAAAGTACCCATCACCAGCACATCAGAGTACCCAAGTACCTGTCACCAGCACATCAGAGTACCCGAGTACCTGTCACCAGCCCATCAGAGTACCAGAGTACCTGTTACCAGCCCATCAGAGTACCCGAGTACCTGTCACCAGCCCATCAGAGTGCCCAAGTACCTGTCACCAGCTCATCAGATTACCCGAGTACCTGTCATCAGCTCATCAGAGTACCCAAGTACCTATCTGCAGCTCATCAGAGTACCCAAATACCTGTCACCTGCCCATGCCTCATAAAATATACATTGGGGTGTTTGCTTTCCAAAATGGGGTCATTTTGTGCGTAATTAGATGTGTAATTTATGCTCCTAGAATGCCTGAAGGTACTACTTCAATGTTGGGCCTTTGTATGTGGCCATGCTGTGTAAAAGTATCACACGTGTGATATCGACATACTCAGGAGGACTAGCAGAATGTATTTTGGAGTGTAATTTTTGCTATGTACGTGCTATGTGTTAGAAAAATCGTATAAATTGACAACTTTGTGTAAAAACAAAAATACGTTTTCATTTTCTTTTCATGTTTTCCGAAGACTTGTGGAAAGAAATTCACTGTTCAAAAGGCTTATGCCTCATAAAATATACGGTGGGGTGTTTGCTTTCCAAAATGGGGTCATTTTGTGGGTAATTCCATTGTTCTGGTGCTCTAGGGCCTTCAAAAGTGTGAGAGGTCGTTAGGAAATTAGATGTGTAATTCATGCTCCTAGAACGCCTGACAGTGCTCCCTGCATGCTGGACCTCTCCATGTGGACAGGCTGTGATAAAGTCTCACACATGTGGTATTGCCATACTTGGAAGGAGTAGCAGAATATATTTCGGGGAGTAATTGGAAGTATGCATATGCTGTGTGCGAGAAATAACCTGTTGTTATGACAATTTTGTGTAAAAAAAATAAAAAAAATAATAATAATTTCTTAATTTTCCCAAGAATTGTGGGGAAAAAATTACAACTTCAAAAAAATCGCCATGCCTCTTACTAAATACCTTGACCTATCTACTTTTCAAAAGGGGGTAAGGCTACTTTCACACTGGGGCGTTTTTTGGGCTCAAAATAGCACCCTTATAGTGCCTGAAAAACACCCCCCCCCCCCATCCACCACAGTGTGAAAGCCCGAGTACTTTCACACTGGGGAGGTACGCTTGCAGGATGTTAGAAAAAGTCCTGCAAGCAGCATCTCCTCCACCGTCCCTGCCATTGAAAACAATGGGAAGTGCTTCCGAAGCGGCTGTACACCGCCTCAGAAGCGCAGTGCGCTGCCACTTTTAACCCCTTTTCAACCCCTTGTGGGGGGTTAAAAGCGCTGCGCTCCCTCCTGCATATCGGCGTCATAGCGCCGCTATATCAGCGGCGCTTTACCACTCCCGTCCCATTGCCCCAGTGTGAAAGTAGTGTCATTTGGGGGGTATTTGTACTTTCCTGACATTTCAGGGCCTCAAGAAATGAGATAGGCCGTCAGTGCATCAGGTGTGATCAATTTTCAATGATTGGCATCATAGCATGTGGACTCTATAGCTTTCACACAGAACAAATAATATATACTTATTTGGGTTATTTTTTTTCCAAAGATTTGTAGCAGCATAAGTTTTTGCCAATATTTATGAACAAAAATTACTTATTTACAAAATTTTATCATATAAACTAAAAAAAAAGTGTTTTGTTTTTCAAAATTTTAGCTCTTTTTTCACTGTCGCAAAAAATAAAAAACACAGAGGTGATTAAATACCACCAAAACAAAGTTCTAATTGTATGAAAAAAAAAACAATAAAAATGTTGTTTGGGTACGGTGTTGCATCACTGAGTAATTGGCATTCAAAATGTGAGAGCACTGAAAGCTGAAAATTGGTCTGGGCAGGAAGGGGCTATAAGTCCTTTGTATTGAAGTGGTTAATAATAGCAGGTTAATGCCAAGCTGCAGTTTCTAAAGCTAGCAAAATACCTTCCTGTATTAAAAGAGGTATTGACTACACAGAGAGAGATATAATTTTGCCTCTGTACAAATCATTAGTAAGACCTCATCTGGAATATGCAATTCAGTTTTGGGCACCAGTTCACAAAAAAGATATTGGGGAACTGTGCAGAGAAGGGCAACCAAACTAATAAGAGGCATGTAGGAGCTCAGCTATGAGGAAAGATTAGAGGAACTGAATTTATTATTCAAAGAGGATGCCTCTTTGAACACGCATCAGATTTCCATATGGACTGACATCCAGGTATCTAAACTGATTGAACAACAGCCCTGAGGAAGGGGGATGCCATTTGACCCCCGAAACGCGTTGGCATTTTTTACTATTCTTCCTACCGAATAAAATCCACCTTTGCAACTTTTACACCTTTGTCTTGGGCGCTCCATTCGTATCTAGGATTTTATTATTTTTTGAGAAGAGGAGATTAAGATATGATCACCTTCTATAGATACACAAAGGATTCATATAGTGAACTTGGTGTAGAGTTATTCATTTTCATGTCATTACAGAGGACAAGGGGGCACTCTTTACGTCTGCAGTAAAATAGATTTAACCTCCACATGTAGAAAGGTTCTTCTCAGTAAGAGCTCTGAAAATGTGGAATTTCTCTCTCAAGAACTAGTTCCGGACAGCTCAGTAAGGCTACTTTCACACTGAGGCGGTTGAAAAACGTGTGCAAAACATCAAGCGTTATAACCGCGTTTTTGCCGCGTTTTTCCAGCGTTAGCGCTATAATTAGCGCTAACGCCCAGGCATTTTTCAAGCGCTTTTCAAGCGCTAGCATTATATAAATAGCACATCCCCCTACATTACACCCTGTTTACTTCCTGGTATTTTGACCTATCCACAACCTCTGGGCGTTTTGCTGGCGTTTTTAACGTGCTTTTAACGCGCTTTTAAAGCGATTTACATTCCTTTCAATGTATATGGGCATTTTTAATGCGCTATTTTTAGCGCTCAGAATAAGCACAAAAAATCATGCTTGCAGGACTTTTTTAAACGCGGTGCCAGCGTGACACCCCAGTGCGAATAGGTACATTGGAATTAATGGGCAGCATTTAGAAGCGTTTTGGAAGCGCTATTTTTAGCACAAAAAACGCTAGGAAAGCGCCTCAGTGTGAAAGGGGCCTTAATTGTTTTAAAAAAGAGCTAGATGCATTTCTAAATGCACAAAGTACAACTAGATACTAACATTAAGGCTGGGTTCACACTTATGTGAATTGGATGAGAGTTTCTTCGCATCCAATTCGCATGACAGGAGACTGTGACCAGCTCTCAATATAGCCAGTTCATACAGCTCCGCGGAACGCAATGCACAGGGGTCCTCTGCGTCTTTGGCTCCGTTTCAGGTCCAAATTCAGGCAAAAATTCGGGTCTGATTCATCCCTGAAACTGAGAAAAGGGATGCACTGGACCTTTGCTGTGAGCCGCATCCGTATTGGGTTTGAACCCAGCCTTAGAGATAATAACAACAGGGTAATTGATCCAGAGAATGTCCGATTGCCTCATGGGGGATCAGGGAGGATATTTTTCCCCCATTCAAGCAAATTGTACCATGCTCTATAGGGTTTTTTTTGCCTTCCTCTGGATCAACTTTGGGTATAGGATTGTGTACATGGGGGTTTTCAATTATTTTTTTTCTTTTCTAATGATTAAACTAGATGGACTAACTATGTCAAGTATGTGATACCAGAATGGCATCTAATAGCTGAGGCTATCTGAAAAAATTGTTCAGTTCTTTAACACCACATATAGCTTAAAGTGGAACTAAACCTTCCTATCCTTCACAGCCAAGGAAGTTGCCATCTTGGCCTTGGTTTGATCTGCATTTGATGGCTGGACAGTTTGATTGAGAGCACAAGCAACTGTAACAGTTATTCATGGCATGCCTTGAATGTAACTTTTTTGAGAAACAGTTAAATCAGTGGGTTAGTTCCACTTTAAAGGCAGCTCTAAAGCATATAATTTAAAGGACTGGTGGCTCTTCCTGTGTCATCCTTAAAGTCATAATTAAAGGACCTTCTCCCCGCTCTACAGTATTTTTAAAAACTATTTATTCACTTTGTTAAATATCAGTGCACAGCTCTCTGTGTCCTTTTTTTAAAAATAGCTTGCCTATTACCCTTGAAAATGGTCAGAATTTAGAATCAAGATTCAACCCACAGACCTCTTTGGGCTTCGCTGCCAAGTTCTCATTTTGTGGATTCACGCCGTATTCAATAAACCCCCATGAGTCAAAACTGGGCGGATTCATTCATCTCTAATTACTAATCACATAACCCAAAATGGACAATCACTGAATTAGAATACTGCCAGTGAATGGAAGATTGAATGAAAGCACAATACACAGAGTAATTATGAGATGCAATATGTTTTGTATAACTGGAAGCAGACTAATATGATAACATAACTTCAGCCTAGGCAAAGTCAGAACTTGAACTCAAGGACTACTTGCAATGATAAAGGCATTTTTAACCACTCCCTGCCTGCTGTGTAGTAAAATGACAGCAAGCAGGATGCGCTGTCGTTGTGGGACGATGTCATATGATGGGGTCGCGCCATTTTCCTAGGATACGGCGCAACCCGATCTCAGTAAAGAGACGATGACGCAGCTCTTTACCCATGTGATCGGCTGTGTCCAATCACAGCTGGTCACATGTAGACAAGGAAGTGCCGTTTATTGGCTCTCACTGACAGAGTGTGAGGCGAGGAGAGCCGATCAAAGGCATCGCCTCGCAGGGCAGACATGTACAGGTAATCAGGGCACTGATCATCAGTGCCCTGATTACAGTACAGCCCCAGCAGTGCCCATCAGTGACACCATTCGGTGCCCATCAGTGACACCAATCAGTGCCCATTAGTGAAGCCAGTCAGTGCTGCCCATCAGTGCCGCCTATCAACTCCCATCAGTGCGGCATATTGGTGCCTCCCCATCTGTGCCACCTAATCAGTGCCACCTCATCAGCACACATCAGTCAAGGAGAAAAATTACTTATTTACAAAATTTACTGACAGAAACTAAGAAAACTTTTTTTTTCGTTATTTTAGCAAAAAATAAAAAACCCAGCAGTGATTTTATACCACCAAAAGAAAGCTCTATTTGTATGAAAAAAAATGATAAAAATGTCATTTGGGTACAGTGTAGCATGACTGCGCAATTGTCATTCAAATGTAAATTTCCTGCAGGCAACTGTGCCTAAAATGATGTCCTGCTACAAACACAGTTACTGTATCTATAAGGGGTGCTGTAACTATTACTTTCCACTTGAGGGCAACCTTTGAAAAGTTAGTAAAGCCATCATCAAGAGTCATTGCCGTTAGGATGTTAGCACTGAGCGTTGAATCATCTAGAGGTGTGAATAGTTAATTGTCAGGAAAGGAAATTAAACCAAATAGTATGCTTTGTGTAGCAAAAATAGTATTGTTGAGGTTGTGAAATAAAATAAAAAGCAGAACAATCTAAGTGAATCATACCCATGTCTCCTGGCTACTACACTATGTTAATCTGTTAACCATGCATCTGAGATCTTAACATCTGCTCTGCATCCTTTAAAAACGTCCTGTCCACTCACAGCAACTGCACCTGTATTTGTGATTAATAAGGAAGGGATATATATACAGTATGTTATTGTATACATTGATGGCTGTTCATTGTTGTGTTCATGATTCACAAATTTGCTACATAAACTTGCAACTAGATATTAGCGTCATACATGACTGCTACCATCTCAATTAAAACAAGTAATGCTTGGAACTTTGCATGCAACAATCAAGACCTCTAGAGGTTATGAATTGAGTGCTTACATCTACTGGAAATGATTATTATTTTCAAAAAGAACTTCCCACCTATAATCAATCGTTCCGTTATTAGTGAAAGAATTGAAGAGTTTACAGCAATGCTTACTGGAAGCACACAGGATGTTGTTAGTCCAAAAACTTTAGAAACCTAGAAACATAGAAGAGCGATGGCAGAAAAAAAAATAATGCCTAGTACACACAATGAGAAAATCGGACAAAAAATACCGCTTTTGGAGCAATAGTCCAATAATCTGATCATTAGTACACAGTGTTTGAGGGCCGATCATGACAGTTCATGCATAAATATCTGAGGGACAAGCACGAAAATTTTTCTACTATGATAACAGAATGAACGATTTTTCGTGTAATTAGTATAGTATATTTGTACAAAAAAATAGTTTGACCAAGACCATGCATGCTTGAAAACAAAAAACACATTACAATACACTACAATACATTACATCACTTCCGAAGTTGTATTCTGTCATTCAAAAATTTTTGTAACTTTAGTAACTTATTGGTTTCCGATGTGAGACTAGCATGCAAATAAAAAAGGGACGATCTGTTGTCCAATATTCTTATCATGTGTATTAGGCATAAAAGTGCCTAGGGTAACAGTTTCAAAGGGCAACATCCTTATGGTACCTGTCTTCAGATCAATTCCTGGTCCACATGAAGCCCACTGGATTCTAGGCCCAGGATGTACACAACTCCTCTTTAAGCCAAGACTACAGGGGAAAACTCCAGGCAATCAGTCAAATACACTTTATGAGTTACATATATGGGGTTTACTTTACCTGCCAAATGATTTGTATTTCTGTTCATCCAGTCCTAAATGGTCCATTGAGTCTGCCCCATTTTTTTTAATCATATTTTCTTGATCGTTTTTTTTAATTCATTTGACTTTTTTGTCAGAGTATAGATCTATGTTTGCCCGAAGCATGCTTGAATCCACTTACTTTTGACTGACTCACTACTACTACTGGAAGTCTATTCCAACCATCAACTACTTAGTAAAATAATACTTTCTAAGATTAGTTTTGAACTTCCTCCTGCTAGTTTGAGGTCAGATCTGTGTTCTTTTTTTTAGCCTCATATTGAAAATACTGCCCTCATGTACCTTATTCTCCCCCTTAATGTATTTAAAAGGTTTAATTATGTCTTCCCTTTCCCTTCTTTCCTCCAGATTCATGTCACGCTTACCCTAAACACAGATGGTCAGACACTATAGCTAGCTTATGTGTTCTTCACCTGTAGCAGCCCCCTTTCCCATAAGGCAAGTGGGCCTACCAGTGCTCGGTTGCCGCCAGGACACACTGCTATAGTGCCTGGCTACCACGCCAGGGCATGATGAACTGAGCAAAGCAAACGGGCACTTGTGGTTGGCAGACAGACAAGGTTCAGAATAGTCAGGGTCAAGATCCGAACTCAAAGGCAGGCAGAGTTCAGAGAATAGTCGATATCCAATTCGAAGTTGTCAATGAGGTAATCCAATCTGGCAGGGTAGACAAACAGGTAGCTTTATCAGGTATTACGCACTCTATCCCAAGCAGGAGACTTGCAAGCTTGGCTGGCTTATATCAGATTTGGTCTCCACCATGAGTCTAGCCACATCAATCACCTTGCAGTGGACAGACAGAGAAGGAGAATGCCATAGCCAAAACCAGGATGCTAAAATGAGGAGCTGGAGTGCTAGACGCTCCTGATAATTGTGTATATATATATATATATATATATATATATATATATATATATAGTTTATATATATATATATATATATATATATATATATATATTTGATATATATATATATATATATATATATATATATATATATATATCAGGTCTCTGCCCATTATTTTTACCACTTTCCAAACTCCCTATTTTGTATAGCTCTTAGAAAGTCCTTGATATATATATATATATATATATATATATATATATATATATATGT
>BLSH010517255.1:1148375-1174338 GCA_018402905.1 Glandirana rugosa | reverse complement strand
GTCTAGCCACATCAATCACCTTGCAGTGGACAGACAGAGAAGGAGAATGCCATAGCCAAAACCAGGATGCTGAAATGAGGAGCTGGAGTGCTAGACGCTCCTGATAATTGTATATATATATATATATATATATATATAGTTCCTGAAAGATTCTCGATATGTTTTATCCCTCAAACCTTTCACCATTTTTATTACCCGTCTCTGGACTTTCTTATCAATACCTTCTTGTAAGCAATATAACTTAAGTTGACATGAAAATGGTCTTGCTCATGGAATCCTCCTGGACTTCTTCTTGATTAGTAGATCACAACTTTTCTTTTTTTTTGTCATTTTGGATTAAATAAAAGTAAAGAAGTAAAGGGGGGTTCTAACCCCTGTCAGGCTTCTCTTTTGTCATTTTTGTCCCATTGGGCAGTATTCTTTCCACTTCCAGTTCAATAATAAGAAGTGAGAGGGAATCTCTAGTAATTACCAGAATGTTTCCATTGGATTATTTCCCCTCTATTACTGGTCTGGTGACCACTCAAACTTTTCCTTCACTTTCACTTTTAGTGATAATGGCCACCAAGACAAATAGAGAGGGTGAATCTCCCTAATGGGGACACATAAAGCAATACAAGCCTAACAAACCAAAATAAAGCAGTTCTTCCTTATGTTAAATGTCCATCATATATACAGTATCTCACAAAAGTGAGTACACCCCTGACATTTTTGTCAATATTTTATTATATCTTTTCATGTGACAACACTGAAGAAACGACACTTTGCTACAATGTAGTGAGTGTACAGCTTGTATAACAGTGTAAATTTGCTGTCCCCTCAAAATAACTCAACACACAGCCAGTAATGTATAAGTGAAAATGTCCAAATTGGGACCAATTAGCCATTTTCCCTCCCCGGTGTCATGTGAGATATTGTAGGTGTTGCATTTATAAAACCTGTAAATAAACACAGCAAAATATATTGTAAATATATATAGTGTCCAATAATCTGATGCCAAACTGTGAAATAATTTCTTAAACTCTAAAATGATAATCACCTTGTGTACCACCACCCATAAAATTGCAACTATTATGATTACCAAATCATAGGAAGGTCATAATACGCATGTAGTGTGGAAAGGATTCCAGGCAACTTCAACTGTTTTCTTTGTTGGTTGAACTGGATGGTCTTGGGTCTTTTATCAAGCAGATTAACAATGTAATATAGCTTCCAAATGGTAGGACCGATTATAACGTCAAAGCAGTTACATCTTCACATTAGGAAACTAAGTCATCCGTCATAACTTAAAAAATTTGGAGGAGTACCCAAAAAGAGAAAACTGCTTCTCATGGAGTAATAACATTTGATTACTTTACTTAATTATT
This sequence comes from Glandirana rugosa, assembly GCA_018402905.1. Lineage (NCBI taxonomy): Eukaryota > Metazoa > Chordata > Amphibia > Anura > Ranidae > Glandirana > Glandirana rugosa. The sequence continues at coordinate 1,172,971 of BLSH010517255.1, read as the reverse complement.
ACTCTATGAGAAGCATATTAATTTTGTAGGCTACTCCTCCAAACATTTTGAGCTGTGACGGATGACTTAAGCCTGGTACATACTCTGGTAAGCACCAGAGGGGGCTGGTGTAGAATGGGAACACCCCCCACCCGCCATGGGAGACGGGCGCCCTCCTTACCTTAGGGGGCAGATGTCCTGCCTGGGATGACTCCGATCTCCCCTCCTTCTCCCTCCCCTGTCCCAGCCAGGGAGTGCTGGATGGCTGAGCTGGATGCTGGATGGTGAGCCATCCCTGGAGTCTGACTGTGGTGGCTGGTGGGTCAGTCGGTCTTCCCCTGCTTTTCCCCCTGCTGTGCGTCATCTCCCTCCTCCCCCTTGGCCAATAAGATCACTTTTCCTTTCGGCCAATCGGTAAACGGGTCTCACAACCCGCTTCCTGATTGGCTGGGAGGAGAATCAGTGTGAGAATAGTGAATATGCATTTGCTATTGTCACACAACTGAGTGCGCTCGGAGCACAGTGCTCTGCGCCCTGAGCCCACCTTTTTTGAAGCCTATTAGAGCCTCTGGCTCAAATCACGTACTCAGGGGGCTGGACGCATGGATGGGGGGGCGGCGACCATGCGCCTCTAATGGACAGGCTGCCACTGGTCAGCAGTCTCAGCCATTGGCTGAAAGTGGTGATCGGAAGAAGGTCGGCTGCTGGTTTCCCAGCATGCTCGTTCAACAGAAGCCAGCCGGCTGGCATACACACGGGCCGAATGTCAGCCGGCTTTTATTGAACTGGACAATGTCGGCCGGCATTCTGCTCATGTGTATGGGGCTTTAGTTTCCTGATGTGAAGATGTAACAGCTTTGACCTTATAATCGGTCCTACCATTTGGGAGTTATATTGATCTGCCTGGAGTCCTACCTACATTTTGTAAATATTTTATTATATCTTTTCATGTGAAATTACACTTTGCTACAATGTAAAGTTGTGAGTGTACAGCTTGTATAACAGTGTAAATTTGCTGTCCCCTCAATATAACTCAACACACAGCCATTAATGTCTAAACTGCTGGCAATAAAGTCAGTACACCTTTAAGTGAAAATGTCCAAATTGGGCCCAATTAGCCATTTTGCCTCCCCGGTGTCATGTGACTCGTTAGTGTTACAAGGTCTCAGTTGTGAATGGAGAGCTGGTGTGTTAAATTTGGTGTTATCGTTCTCGCTCTCTCATACTGGTAACTGGAAGTTCAACATGGCACCTCATGGCAAAGAAATCTCTAAGGATCTGAAAAAAAGAATTGTTGCTCTACATAAAGATGGCCTAGGCTATAAGAAGATTGCCAAGACCCTGAAACTGAGCTGCAGCACGGTGGCCAAGACCATACATCGGTTTAACAGGACAGGTTCCACTCAGAACAGGCCTTGCCATAGTCGAACAAAGTCGAACAAAGAAGTTGAGTGCACATGCTCAGCCTCATATCCAGAGGTTGTCTTTGGGAAATAGACATATGAGTGCTGTCAGCATTGCTGCAGAGGTTGAAGGGGTGGGGAGGTCAGCCTGTCAGTGCTCAGACCATATGCCACACACCGCATCAAATTGGTCTGCATGGCTGTCGTTTCATAAGGAAACCTTTTCTAAAGATGATGCACGAGAAAGCCTGCTGCAATCAGTTTGCTGAAGACAACAGACTAAGGGCATGGATTACTGGAACCATGTCATGTGGTCTGATTAGACCAAGATAAACTTACAGTATTTGATTCAGATGGTGTCAAGCATGTGTGGCAGCAACCAGGGGAGGAATACAAAGACAAGCGTGTCTTGTTTACAGTCAAGCATGGTGGTGGGAGTGTCATGGTCTGGGGCTGCATGAGTGCTGCCGGAACTGGAGAGCTACAGTTCATTGAGGGAATTATATTATTGGTTACATGAATACCAACCTGTACTGTAACACATTGAAGCAGAGCATGATCCCCTCCCTTTGCAACATGATAACTACCCCAAACATACCTCCAAGATAACCACTGCCTTACTAAAGAAGCTGTTGATAAAGGTGATGGACTGGCCAAGCATGTCTCCAGACCTCAACCCTATTCAGCATCTGTGGGGCATCCTCAAACGTAAGGTGGAGGAGTGCAAGGTCTCTAACATCCACCAGCTCCATGATGTTGTCATGGAGGAGTGGAAGAGGACTCCAGTGGCAACCCGTGAAGCTCTGGTGAACTCCATGCCCAAGAGGGTTAAGGCAGTGCTGGAAAATAATGGTGGCCACGCAACATATTGGCACTTTTGGCACAATTTGGACATCTTCACTTACATAGTTACATAGTTAGTCAGGTTGAAAAATAAGTCCATCTAGTTCAATCAAAAAAAAAAAAAAAAGAAAGAATGTATATAACCATACAATCCCATATAGACAATCCTTCACCCACAGTTGATCCAGAGGAAGGCAAAAAACCCCAGCAAAACATGATCCAATTTGCTATAGTGGGGGAAAAAATTCCTTCCTGATCGAGAGGCAATCTGATTTTCCCTGGATCAACTTTACCTATAAATGTTAGTAGCCAGTTATGTTATGTACATTAAGGAAAGAATACAGGCCTTTTTTAAAGCAATCTACTGTGCTGACCAGAACTACATCTGAGGGGAGTCTATTCCACATTTTCACAGCTCTAACTGTGAAGAAACCTTTCCATTTTGGAGATTAAATCTTTTTTCCTCTAGACGTGAAGAGTGCCCCCTTGTCCTCTGTGATGACCCTAAAGTGAATAACTCAACACCAAGATGACTAGATGGACCACTTATGTATTTGTACATGTTAATCATATCCCCCCTTAATCTCCTCTTCTCAAGAGAGAATAAATTCAGCTCCTGTAATCTTTCCTCATAGCTGAGCTCCTCCATGCCTCTTATCAGTTTGGTTGCCATTCTGTGCACTTTCTCCAGTTCCCCGATATCCTTTTGAGAAATGGTGCCCAAAACTGAACTACATATTCCAGATGATGTCTTACTAATGATTTGTACAGGGGCAAAATGATATCTCTCTCTCTGGAGTCCATACCTCTCTTAATACAAGAAAGGATTTTACTCACTTTAGAAACCGCAGCTTGGCATTGCATGTGTAGCCATGTGCTCCCTTGGGAGTAGCATTAGTTGTGGTGCCCTCAATCCCACCATATCTCTGACATCCAGAGACACTGACCAGGCCAGCTCTTGTTTTTTATTTAGGGGAAATAACTTGGATGGGGAAAAGGGGTGTGGGATGCCCCAGAACTTACTTTCACTGCAGACTATCCTTCTGCAGAAGGATTACTGTTATTCCTCACAACACTTAGCTTGCTGACCGTTTCTGGCCATTGCTCCTACAGCTCTCTCTCCAACACTGTACTTGCAGACTATTGCTCCTTCACTTCTCTCCAGATGACTTGACCATATGCTGGCGGTATGTGGCTGCTCTGGTCTGGGTAGTGGAGGGCCTATTGTAGAAAAGGTGGCTGCTGATACTAGGGATTCCTGGTGCAGGGCTCAGTTGTAGTGAGGGTCCAGACTCGTCCTCCTCCGACAGGACATCACCAGGGTGTGAACCTCCCGTCACCCACTCTTCCTCTGACCCCTCACTGGGAGACAACCACTCTATTAGGTGCTCTATGGACCTGAACTCTGCGACCAGTCTGGGGACCCCCAGTCTATGACCCTTTCCCCAGCATCCCCAGCTAGCTCCTCCAGGGACTCTCCTCCCTTGCCTGATTGATCCAGCTCCACTGGGATGGCCATGCGGTAAATTATGGCCGGCATTTCAGGGACCCCGGATTCCCGCACATTAGAACTCACTGTACCCAGGTCCCTGGCCAAGCCACGGGCCACAACAGCCTCCTTCTCTCTTCCCTTGTCCTCCAATTTCGCGGGGGAGTTGCTAGGCCGCAACTTCTCCTTGCATTTGGGTAGCGACACCAGGCCCAACTTGGCCCGCGGAAGCCTCCGCAGCTGCGAAATGCATCTCCCTGACGGCAGGTGCACTTGGTAGTACTGTGGCTCCTGCTGCATGGACGCCAACTGAGAGAGTGGCTCATCACAATGGCCATACCAGGCCCAGGCAGTGATGACCACGGTCGGAATCCGGCAGTCCGGGCAGATCAGGCACAGCCGCTCTTCTTCATCAACCACCCCCAATGTGAGTCCCCCGCATGGCTCCAACTGGACCCCCGTGTCAATCAGGGTCCTCTCCGGCTTGTCCGGCAACCAGGGCAGTGCTGGCAAGGGACGACCACCTTCCTCATCTTCCTATCCCACGTGGTGTCTGCTGCAGGCTTCAAGCGCTGAGACTCTTCCAGGGCATGGCGCCGCCCCCACTTTACCAGATGAACTGGCGCCAAAAGTCCTGATAAGCAGGCTTGCGGCATGTCACGTAGCTGTAACCCCTTGTGTGGAGGATGAAACTTTGCAGGTACGCTGACACTGGCAGGACTTGTCCTGACTTGCTGACTTTGCTGGTGGTTGCCGGTAGCAACAGTAATCTGTAGTAGCCACTGTTTTGCTGGAAAGCATACTCCTAACACAGTCTCTCCCTCTAACAACAAAAACAGTCCCAGGCATACTTTACTGTAGGCAGGAGTTGGAGCAAAAAGTTCAGAATACCCAGCTTTTGCAGAATGCCTGCCGTGGCTGTCACAGGCAACAGCACACGGTAACAAAGTCACCGAATTGCAGGATTAGTATTTAAGTGTCCATCCCCAGCAATGTTTTGGGGCGACTGGGTAAGCAGCCAGCAATACTGTTTGGCGGCTCCCACTGGTTTGGTTGCTATGGGCAACAGCAGCGTTCAAGGGCAGGGCACAGGAGTCCTTTCCCACAGTTAAAGAGGAAGTAAACCCAGATGGGGTTTACTTCCTCTATGTTCCCCTGTAAAGTAGAAACATAATGGGCTATTATGCATCGCATAGTAGCCCATTATGTGCCACTTACCAGCAAACGAAGCCTGCGACGTCCAGCGCTGTCCCCTCTGCTGGTGGCATCCATCTTCTGCCCCTCTTCCTTCTGGGGCTGCGACTCCGGCGCTGTGATTGGCCGGAGGTGCTGTGACTGGCCAAAGTCGCGTGACGTCACTCCCGCGCATGCGAGCGGGAGCCGTCAGTCACGGCACGGTCGCAGTGGAGGAACGGCACGGAGGCCGTTACTTTACTGCGCATGTGCCGACATGACGTCGGCACAGCTTCAAAAGAGTGAAGAGTGGGAGAAGAGGGTTGCATTGACAGTCCAACACAATGGGCAGCATATTGAACACATTTTATAAGTGGTCAGAAACTTGTAAATAACTCATGAAAGAATAAAGTTACGTTAAAACCAAGCACACCATTGTTTTTCTTGTGAAATTCCCAATAAGTTTGATGTGTCACATGACCCTCTTCCTATTGAAAAAACAAAAGTTGGATTCAAAATGGCTGACTTTAAAATGGCCGCCATGATCACCACCCATTTTGAAAAGTTCCCCCCTCACATATACTAATGTGCCACAAACAGGAAGTTAATATCACCAACCATTCCCATTTTATTAAGGTGTATCCATATAAATGGCCCACCCTGTACAGTCCTGTATATGCACACTTGCACTGCAGACTATCCTTCTGCAGACTGTTACTCCTCATAACTCTCCAGCACTTAGCTTGCTGACCGTTTCTCCTACAGCTCTCTCTCCAACACTGTACTTGCAGACTATCACTCCTTCACTTCTCTCCAGCTTGAAAGGAAATTTATCAAGCTTCTCTACTCCTTTCTCTTCACTGCGGCTAGCACATGGTGAGGCCTACACTGTGTCAGCAGGACCTCGGGACCACCCATTACAGGCAAGGGATCACGGACCCCAGAATATGTAGCTTAGTATGTTGGTAGTAGCCGGGCCTTTGGTAGACTACAGCTCCCAGCCCATCCCTCTTCCAGGTCCCACCGACCTGTTTTTCCTCACAGTGAAGTGAAACTCCTTCCCCTGACTGGCTCCCAAGGCTTCCACAGACTGTCCACTATTCCTCTCCCAGCCTGCTCCAGCACTTCTCTTCCATATCTGTCACTCACCAACTCCAGTGGACCACTTAAAAGTCTCTCATTAGCACCTCTGCTGTTCTCCTGTTCCCTTGTGCGACTCCAGGAATCACCTCCACTCTTGGCTGAACCTGAACCTTCAGGTCTCAAGGTCACCCCCCCCCCAGACCGGGGGCTCCCTTCCGGGTAGAGGCCTCCACGGCACCTCTCCAACATCCTCCAACTTCCACCCCCAAGGACTACTCCCAGACTGACCCAGCCCTGAGTATATGAGAAGGCCTGCCCCCTGCCAATCCAGATTGGGGATTGGTCATGGCTTCTCATGACACTCCAGATGATGACACCTCTTGTCCCACCTTCACTCTAGAACGTTCCAGTGCTTTCCAGAAGAAGGTAGGATGGTTTAGTGACGCCATCTGTTGGACTGCCCCAGTCCTATCTGAGCCACTCCCCAAGCTCAGATCAAAACACTCAGGCCTGCACCTACAGTCAGGCCTGACTAAATTTGGCCTCTCCTAGCAAAAACTCTCTACAAAAACGCCCCTATCACTATGGGGGTGCTACACATGCCATTATTAAGCTTATAATCTACCAACACCCTCAGATCCTTCTCTGCTATGGATTCCCCCAATTGTGCTCCCCCTTGTTAGTATGATGCATGCATATCCTTAGCTCCCAAGTGCATAACTTTACATTTATCTACATTAAACCTCACTTGCCACTTAGTCGCCCAATTAAACAGTGCTTTGGCTTGTATGTTTCAGACATCCTGTAAGGACGTTATTCCACTGCATAGCTTGGTGTCATCTGCAAACACTGAAATGGTACTTTTAATCCCAGACCCGATATCATTTATAAAGGTATTAAAAACTAACGGTCCCAACACTGAACCTTGGGGTACATCACTGATAACCTTAGACCATTCAGAGTATGAATCATTAACCACTACTCCCTGAATTCGGTCTTTTAGCCAGTTTTCTATCCATTTACAAACTGATTTTTCCAAGCCTGTAGACTTTACCTTACAAATTAGCCATGTGTGGGGAATGGTGTCAAACGCTTTTGCAAAATCCAAGTACAGTATCTGACAAAAGTGAGTACACCCCTCACATTTCTGTAAATATTTTATTCTATCTGTTCATGTGACAACGCTGAAGAAATGACACTTTGCTACATAAAATGTAAACTGTAAAATAGTGAGTGTACAGCTTGTATAACAGTGTAAATTTGCTGTCCCCTCAAAATAACTCAACACATAGCCAATAATGTCTGAACCGCTGACAACAAAAGTGAGTACACCCCTAAGTGAAAATGTCCAAATTGGGCCCAGTTAGCAATTTTCTCTCCCCGGTGTCATGTGACTCATTAGTGTTACAAGGTCTCAGGTGTGAATGGGGAGCAGGTGTGTTCAATTTGGTGTTATCGCTCTCACTCACGACCCTGAAACTGAGCTGCAGCATTGTGGCCAAGACCATACAGCGGGTTAACAGGACAGGTTCCACTCTGAACAGGCATTGCCATGGTCGACCAAAGAAGATGAGTGCACATGCTCAGCGTCGTATTCAGAGGTTGTCGTTGGGAAATAGACGTATGAGTGCTGCCAGCATTGCTGCAGAGGTTGAAGGGGTGGGGGGTCAGCCTGTCAGTGCTCAGACCATACCCTGCACACTGCATCAAACTGGTCTGCATGGCTGTCGTTTCATAAGGAAATCTTTTCTAAAGATGATGCACAAGAAAGCCTGCAATCAGTTTCCTGAAGACAAGCAGACTAAGGACATGGATTACTGGAACCATGTCCTGTGGTCTGATGAGACCAAGATAAACTTATTTGGTTCAGATGGTATCATGCATGTGTGGCGGCAACCAGGTGAGGAATACAAAGACAAGTGTGTCTTGCCTACAGTCAAGCATGGTGGTGGGAGTGTCATGGTCTGGGGTTGCATGAGTGCTGCCGGCACTGGGGAGCTACAGTTCATTGAGGGAACCATGAATGCCAACATGTACTGTGACATACTGAAGCAGAGACCCTAAGTGTGACAACTTCTGTCACACTTAGGGGTGTACTCACTTTTGTTGGCAGCGGTTTAGACATTAATGGCTGTGTGTTGAGTTATTTTGAGGGGACAGAATATTTACACTGTTATACAAGCTGTACACTCATTACTTTACATTGTAACAAAGTGTCATTTCTTCAGTGCTGCCACATAAAAAGATATAATAAAATATTTACAAAAATGTGAGGGGTGTACTCACACACTAGCTGCAGGAGCATGCAAACACCAAGCCATTTCCAAATGTGGCACTATACTTAATCCCACAAACAGTCCGCATATCACAGGTTTCCTTCACTGAATGACTTTATCCATTCACATGGCACTCACACCGTGTGAGTGTGCAGCCTTTGTTCGCTGGTCTTTGAATTCCTTGATGGGGATGTTTCAACCAAGTTTCAAATGTTTTTTACTTTCAAGAGCATATCTTTTTGATATTTTATATAATTTTTCTCCAAAAGTGAGTACACCCTTAAGTGAAAATGTCCAATTTTGACCCAGTTAGCCTTTTTCCCTCCCCGGTGTCATGTGACGCATTAGTGTTACAAGGTCTCAGGTGTGAATAGAGAGCAGGTGTGTTACATTTGGTGTTATCACTCTCACTCTCTCATACTGGTCACTGGAAGTTCAACATGGCACCTCATGGCAAAGAACTCTCTAAGGATCTGAAAAAAGAAATGCTGCTCTACATAAAGATGGCCTAGACTATAAGAAGATTGCCAAGACCCTGAAACTGAGCTGCAGCATGGTGGCCAAGACCATACAGCGGGTTAACAGGACAGGTTCCACTCTGAACAGGCATTGCCATGGTCGACCAAAGAAGATGAGTGCACATGCTCAGCGTCATATCCAGAGGTTGTCTTTGGGAAATAGACATGTGAGTGCTGTCAGCATTTCTGCAGAGGTTGAAGGGGTGGGGGGCCAGCCTGTCAGTGCTCAGATAATATGGCGCAACTGCATCAAATTGGTCTGCATGGCTGTCGTCCCAGAGGGAAGCCTCTTCTAAAGATGATGCACAAGAAAGCCCGCAAACAGTTTGCTGAAGACAAGCAGATTAAGGACATGGATTACTGGAACTATGTCCTGTGATCTGATGAGACCAAGATAAACGTATTTGGTTCAGATGGTATCAAGTATGTGTGGCGGCAACCAGGTGAGGAGTACAAAGACAAGTGTGTCTTGCCTACAGTCAAGCATGGTGGGGGGAGTGTCATGGTCTGGAGCTGCATGAGTGCTACTGGCACTGGGGAACTCCCTTCTGAGACTGGTAACGACCTCAAACACACCTCGAAGATGACCACTGCCTTGCCAAAGAAGCTGAGGGTAAAGGTGAAGGACTGGCCAAGTATGTCTCCAGACCTAAACCCTATTGAGCATCTGTGGGGCATCCTTAAATGGTGGAGGAGTGCAAGATCTCTATCATCCACAAGCTCCGTAATATCGTCATGAAGAAGCGGAAGAGGACTCCAGGGGCAACCTGTGAAGATCTGGTCAACTTCATGCCCACGAGGATTAAGGCAGTGCTGGAAAATAATGGCGACCACACAAAATATTGACACTTTGGGCCCAATTTGGACATTTGGACATTTTCACTTAGGGGTGTACTCCCTTTTGTTGCCAGCGGTTTAGACATTAATGGCTGTGTGTTGAGTTATTTTGAGGGGACAGCAAATTTACACTGTTATACAAGCTGTACACCCACTACTTTACATTGTAGCAAAGTGTCATTTCTTCAGTGTTGTCACATCAAAAAATTTAGTAAAATATTTACAAAAATGTGAGGGGTGTACTCACTTTTGTGAGATACTGTATATAGTGAGTTTATATGCAACCATGCTGTTGTTCTTTCCAACGCTACTTCTCAACAGTATGCGCTTTGTCAAACTATATGCAGCTTCTTCTGAAAATAACTATATATATATATATATATATATATTGTGACAGCAGGCGGGTAAAGACGCCGGGTTGCGTGCAGGATGGCAGGTACATTTGCCCTAGATTTAAGCTGTATGCAGACTTATACCACTAAGGAGAGTCTTACAGGAGTAGAGGTAATGAGAGAAGCTGAAGTGAGCTGGCTCGTTAAGGCCTCTACAAGAACTCCCAGCAGGGATAGGTGAGTGCTCCACCCTGGAACCAGGTTCTGTGTCAGGTCAACAGACTGGGGAGTGTAACAGCTTGTCTGGTAAGAAGCCTGTGTGGCTGACTGTCTTCAGTGAGAGATAGGAGCTAGGTACAGGGGTAGGCTGTACCCAGCTGACAGACAGGGAAACCTATTGTGTAGTCAGTGGCCAAGTGGCCTAGGATTTATTTTGCTGTTTGTTTTTTTGTTTTGCTGTTTTTCACATTGTACTTAGTGAGAATAAACTACCTTTTTGTTTTCCTCTGAAACTGCTGTATCGCTGTGCCCAAATTGTGTAGTGAACCCTTCCAGGGGGTCAAACACACCCGCTGCCGAGCTAACCCCCTTACAGTGGTGGAGGAAGGCAGGGGCAGTTTTGTTTTGTGAAAGGCCAGCATGGAAGAGTTAATAAGACAGCTTGCTGTAGCAAATGCTAATCAGCAACAAACGAATGCTAGTCTACAACAAGCGAACGCTAATCAGCAGCGAGCTCTCCAGCAAAGTATGGAAGCACAGCAAAAATCTGAGGCTCGCTTAATTGAGCTGTTGCAAAAGCAAGAGCAGAGACTTCAACAGCAAATGGATACCATAACACAACATCGTCCGCAGACCAGTGAGGAAAGTGGTTCCAGTAATACACCATCATTTTGTGTGAGCCGTTTATTGCCAAAAATGACTGGAGAGGATGATCCTGAAGTGTTTTTCTGACCACATTTGAAAGGACTGCAGAAAGAGAAAAGTGGCCTAAGGAACAGTGGGCTGGATTGGTGGCTCCTCTATTAGCTGGGGAATCGCAGAAAGCATATTATGACTTAGAGCCGGACCAAGCAAAAGACTATGTTGTGCTAAAAACAGAAATACTAGCACGGCTGGGTGTCACCCTGGCTGTCCGGGCTCAGCGTGTGCATAACTGGACTCTCCAACTTGAAAAGCCCCCAGATCGCAAATGTATGATCTCATTCACCTGGGCAGGAAGTGGCTGCAACCTGAAACTCTGACAGCACCAAAGATTGTGGAACGTGTAGTAATAGATTGGTTCCTGAGGTCTTTACCTACTGCTCTCCAAAAGTGGGTAAAATATGGAAACCTGGATACGGCCGACAAGCTTGTGGATCTGGTAGAGAGGTACTTGGCTACAGAGAACCTGACCGCCTCTCCCAGGGACTCACAGACTTTCCACCCTAAGACCAGACCATCCCCAGCAGCGGGTAAGATGACTTCAAGGGGCAAGGGTGGAGAGAGTGAGAGGGCGGGAAGTTTGCATAATGTATGGCGACCGCAGTCAAAGTCGCAGGAAGCAGCAAAAACGTTTATTTTTTATCGTTACCGGCAAGAGGGACATATTGCAGCCAATTGCCCAGTTGTGGATGAGCCTATGGAATGTGACTATTTAAGAGACAGACGTCAATCGCTGTTTGCGACATTTGCATGCACTGCCACTCGGGGAACTGAAAAACATTTATGCAAAATGTGTATTAATGATAAAAAATGTTGTTGTGTTGCTAGATTCAGGTAGTCTGGTAATATTGATCAAAGCTGAATTAGTTACTACAGAGGTCTCTAGGAATAACAAGGTGGCTGTTATTTGTGTACATGGGGACATCAGAGAGTATTCTATGGCTAAAGTGGTTTTTGAGACCCCCCAAAGGTAGCCTATCTCATCAGGTAGGGTTGGTGCCTCACTTACCACATGATGCTATTGCGGGGAGGGATTTTCCAAAATTCTGGGAACTCTGGGATGGTCCTGAACCCTCCACAGAAGCCCCCAGAGGCCAGGAAGAGGAATGCCAGGTATCCTCTGAGAATGGTGAGACTTCTCCAGATTTTCCCTTGTCAGTGTTGGCAGGAGAGACTCGGGAAACTGGGGAGGAACCAACATCTTCAGACGAAAACATGCCGTCTGTAGAGTTCTCTGATTTAGAGGTTCACAAGGAAAATTTTGCCACAGAACAGGTAAAAGACCCCACCCTGATAAAGGCGCTGGAAAATGTGGTAAAGATAGATGCTAAATTAGTGAACCCAGATCAGTCTTGCAGTTACCCATACTTTATGGTGGAAAGGGATCTGTTGTATCAGGTTGCCCAAAAGGCAGATGAAACCATTGAGCAACTTGTGGTACCTAAACCCTATAGGAAGTTGGTATTGGAATTAGCCCATGGGCACATTTTGGGAGGTCATTTGGGGGGCGGAAAAAACAGAGAGAGAGTATTGCAAAGGTACTATTGACCTGGGGTCATGAAGGAAATCGAAAATTATTGTTCCTCCTGCCCTGTGTGCCAGAAGTCGGCACCTTTGTCACATTTCCGTAACCCACGGGTACCTTTCCCCATCATTGAGGTTCCCTTTGAGAGGATCACAATGGATTTGGTAGGTCCGATACTGAAGTCCGCTAGGGGGCATCAGTACATTTTGGTTATAATGGACTATGCCACCCGCTATCCCAAAGCGATCCCTCTTAGAAATACCTCCGCCAAGACGATAGCCAAAGATCTATTTCTGGTCTTCAGCCGTGTGGGTATTTGTAAGGAATTGCTTACAGACCAGGGTACCCCATTTATGTCCAGGGTAATGAAAGAGTCGTGCAAGTTGTTTAAAGTGACACAATTACGTACATCCGTCTATCACCCTCAAACAGATGGGTTGGTTGAAAGGTTCAACAAAACCCTAAAACAAATGTTAAAAAAGGTGGTGGATCGAGATGGAAAGGATTGGGACTGTTTAATACCCTACTTGATGTTTGCTATTCGGGAAGTACCACAATCTTCTACCGGGTTCTCGCCCTTCGAGCTACTCTGTGGAAGACACCCAAGAGGGCTTTTGGATATCGCCAAGGAAACTTGGGAAAGTGAGAGTTCTCCTCCACCGGAGTGTGATTGAGCATGTTGCTCTAATGCAAGATAGAATTGCACAAGTAATGCCAATCGTCAAGGAACACTTGGCCCAAGCGCAGTTAGCACAGCAGAGGGTGTATAACTGCAAGGCCAAGACCCGTACTTTTTCACCGGGGATAGGGTATTGGTACTAATCCCTACGTTCAAAAGCAAATTCCATGCCAAATGGCAGGGCCCGTATGAGATAATTGAACAAGTGAGTGAGGTGAACTACAGGGTCAGACAACCAGGACGGCGAAAGCCAGAACAGATATACCACATTAATCTGTTGAAAGCCTGGAGGGATAGGGAATCCCTAGTCGCAGAAACCTTGGTGTCGCAGACTCAGTCTGATTGCTTAATTCCTGAGGTGGGAATAGCAATCACCTTATCAAAACCCCAAAAACAGGAGGTGAAAGAGTTTGTGCTCCGCAACAGAGAGGTGTTCTCTGAGCTGTCGGGACAAACATCTGGGGTAGTGCATGACATTATCACCCCGCCAGGTGAAAGGGTAAAACTAAAGCCCTATCGAATACGGGAGGCCGAAGGGAGGCAATACGAGGGGAAGTTCAACAAATGCTTGAATTAGGTGTGATAGAAGAGTCCCAGAGTGACTGGTCCAGCCCAATCGTTTTAGTGCCCAAACCTGATGGGAGCTGGCGATTTTGTAATGATTTCCGGCAGTTGAATAAAGTTATAAAATTTGACACCTACCCCATGCCACGCATAGATGAACTGATCGACCGGCTGGGAACAGCCCGATATATGACGACCCTTGATCTCACCAAGGGGTATTGGCAAATTCCCCTAGCTGAGTCAGCGAAGGAGAAAACGCCATTTGTAACACCAGAGGGGGCATTCCAGTATAAAAGAATGCCATTTGTTACAAAATGCACCAGTCACGTTCCAGCGGAAAATGGACAAAATTCTGAGGCCCCATCAGAAGTATGCTGCAGCCAACTCGGACAATGTGATCATCCACAGTACGGATTGGGCCTCACATCTGCCAAAATTGCAAGCTGTACTAGACTCCATAAGGGAAGCTGGGTTCATGGCTAATCCAAAAAAAAGTAACCATTGGACAGGAAGAGGCCAAATATTTGGGGTACACTATTGGGAGGGGAGTAATAAAACCCCAAATCAACAAAGTGGGAGCCATAAATAGCTGGCCTGCGCCCCAACAGCAAGAAGCAGGTTTGAGTGTTCCTCGGAATTGCTGGATACTATCGGCGATTCATTCCTCACTTTGCTTCACAGGCTGTGCCCCTAACCAACCTGACAAAAGGGAAAGAGTCTTCCATGGTGAAATGGACTCCGGAGGCTGAAGCAGCCTTTCAGGCTTTAGAGAAAGCCCTATGTAGCCAACTAGTGCTGTACTCACCTGACTTTGCTAAGGACTTTGTGGTACAGCCTGATGCGTCAGATGTAGGCTTAGGAGCAGTGTTGTCCCAGGTCTGGAACGGAGAAGAGCACCCAGTCATTTATCTTAGCACAGGGGTAGGGAACCTGCGGCTCTCCAGCTATTGTAGAACTACATTTCCCATCATGCTTCTGGGAGTAATTGTATCCATCAGCCTTGCAATGCCTCATGGGAAGTGTAGTTCTACAACAGCTGGAGAGCCGCAGGTTCCCTACCCCTGTGACTTAGCAGGAAACTGAAACCCCACAAAGAAAACTATGCCACAATTGAAATAGAGTGTCTAGCGGTGAAATGGGCACTAGACTCCCTGCCATACTTTTTGCTGGGTAGACACTTTGATCTGATTACAGATCACGCACCCTTAAAGTGGATGGCTCAAAACAAGGAGACCAATAGAAGGGTAAATCGGTGGTTCCTGGCCCTGCAAGAATACAACTTCACCATGAAGCATTGGCCTGGTGTTCAAATGGGGAATGTGGATGCCTTGTCTCGGGTACCTGCGTGCCTGACTGCCTGTATTACAAACCCCAGTTTGAAACAAGAGGGGGGGTATGTGACAGCAGGCGGGTAAAGACGCCGGGTTGCGTGCAGAATGGCAGGTACATTTGCCCTAGATTTAAGCTGTATGCAGACTTATACCACTAAGGGGAGTCTTGCAGGAGTAGAAGTAATGAGCGCAGCTGAGGTGAGCTGGCTCATTAAGGCCTCTATGAGAACTCCCAGCAGGGATAGGTGAGTGCGCCACCCTGGAACCAGGTTCTGTGTCAGGTCAACAGACTGGGGAGTGTAACAGCTTGTCTGGTAAGAAGCCTGTGTGGCTGACTGTCTTCAGTGAGAGATAGGAGCTAGGCTGTACCCAGCTGGCAGACAGGGAAAACTATTGTGTAGTCAGTGGCCAAGTAGCCTAGGATTTATTTTGCTGTTTGTTTTTTTTGTTTTGCTGTTTTTCACATTGTACTTAGTGAAAATAAACTACCTTTTTGTTTTCCTCTGAAACTGCTGTCTCCCTGTGCCTAAATTGTGTAGTGAACACACCCGCTGCCGAGCTAACCCCCTTACAATATATATATACACATATACACCTTCATTTAATGACCAGGAAGAGAGCAGAGGAGAGCTGTATCCTAGATCTCAGAGAGAGAAAGCTGAGTGATCTTTGTGTGCCAATTTGGACTCAAAGATAAAGGTTTGCACTATGCTTAAGTTGTGGGTGTCGGGGACAGCCCCACACTGTATAGAAAGGAACCCGATTGTTTAGTTTAATGCCGGACGGCGAGGTTTTGTTTTCTGTTTTTTTTATGTTTTGATCTTACAAACCTGTCATAATAAACCTGGCAAGCTGTCAGATTTAAAAGAAACTAACCTCCATGCTGAATCTTTTCCTCTGAAAAGTGATCCCCATGAGCTAATCTCCTACAATATATACACATATACACACTATATTACCAAAAGTATTGCGACACCTGCCTTTACACATGAACTTTAATTGCATTCCAGTCTTAGTCCATAGGGATCAATATTGAGCCGGCCCACCCTTTACAGCTATAACAGCTTCAATTCTTCTGGGAAGGCTGTCCACAAGTTTTAGGAGTGTGTCTATGGGAATGTTTGACCATGCTTCCAGAAGCGCATTTGTGAGGACAGGCACTGATGTTGCACGAGAAGGCCTGGTTCGCAGTCTCTGCTCTAATTCATCCCAAGGTATTCTTTTGGGTTGAGGTCAGGACTCTCAAGTTCCTCCACCAAAAACTTGCTCATCCATGTCTTTAAGGACCTTGCTTTGTGCACTGGTGCGCTGGTTCACAGTCATGTTGGAACAAGAAGGGACCATCCCCAAACTGTTCCCACAAAGTGGGAGCATGAAATTGTCCAAAATATCTTAGTATGCTGACGCCTTAAGAGTTCCTTTCACTGGAACTAAGGGGCCAAGCCCAACCCCTGAAAAACATCCCGCACCATAATCCCCCCTCCACCAAATGATTTGGACTAGTGCATAAAGCAAGGTATATATATTGGTCAGGACCCAGGGCTGGGTCCTAAACAGCAGGTATATTTCCCCACTATTTGGTTTGTGGTCCCTTTGAGGATGACTATTTAAAAGTATGTTGAGTACTCAGGGGTTCTCACCCATGCAAGGTGAGGGGTTCTGGGGTAGTCCAGCTACAGAAGAGAGAACTGACTTCCAGTACTTTCTAAATTGCTGAGTCCTTATTAGGGACCCAGAATTTTGGAGGTTCAAAGGGCTTTGGATGGAAAGAGCCTCCAAACCCTGATTACAAGAACTTCTGTTCTGAAGAGGTTAACCAGTCTGTGTGTGTGAGTCCTTTAGACTCCTTTCACACTGAGGCAGTTTTCAGATGTTTTAGCTCTAGAAATAGCCTCTAAAAAGTGCCTTAAAACTGCCTCCCATTCTAAGCAGTGTGTCTTTTCACACTGGGGCGGTGCGCTTGCGGACGTTACGAAAAGCCCTGCAAGCAGCATCTTTGGGGTGGGTTGGGAGTGCTGTAAATAGCACTCCCAAAACGCCCCTGCCCATTGCAATGAATGGGCAGCGCTTCCAAAGCACCTGAAAAGTGCTTTTGGAAGCGCCGCATAATGGGTCTTTTTGTTTTTTTTACCCAAAAAAGCGGCCCGCTAGCAGCCAAAAACCGGTGCAAAAGCGCTGCTAAGACGCTTTAGCACTGTTTTACCGGCCCTGCAGTGTGAAAGGGGTCTAAAAGGAGGAGGAATCAGTCAGAACCTGGCAGCGAGAGAGTGAGCTGGACACCTCTGTGAGCAGGCTAGACTGTTCCTATGGCTTAGGATTGAGCCACACTATGTAGCTGAGCTGTGAAAACCTCCACCTTGGAAGTTGCCCCCCTGAAGCCAAAGGAAATCCCCAAAACTCCAGAGCGGGATTGGTATGGTGGCAGTGTAATTTTAACTTGTTTTGTGCCATCAAACCAGAGGTATGGATTGTTTTGTGTTTTGCTGAAATAAGCTCTTTTTGTTTTTGGACTGTTTGCATTATTCAATAACGTCTGTCACTTTTTACAAGTGGCTGGTGGGGATATTTGGCTACCATATAACAATATATATATAAAGTATTCAGACCCCCTTCACTTTTTATTTTGCTATGTTGCAGCCTGATACTATGGTTGTTTAAGTTCATTTTCTTTCTCATTAATATACACTCAGTAACTCATAATGACAAAGTGAAAACAGAATTTTAGAAAGGTCTGTGAATTTATTGAAAAGAAAAAACTGAAATATCACATATACTTAAGTATTCAGACCCCTTATTCAGTACTTTGTTGAAGCACCTTTGGCAGCGAGTCTTTTTGGGTATGAAGTGACAAGCTTTGCAGACTTGGATTGGAGGATTTTCTACCCTTCTTCTTTGCAAATCCTTTCAAGCTCAGACAGGTTGGATGGGGACTGTCGGTGGACAGCCATTTTCAGGTCTCTCCAGAGATGTTTAATAGGGTTCGAGTCAAGACTGGGCCATTCTATGACATTCACATAGTTGTCTATTTTGTGTTGTCTTGGCTGTGTGCTTAGGATCGTTGTCATGTTGGAAGGTGGACCTTCGGCCCAGTATGAGATCCTGAGCGCTGTGGAACAGGTTTTCATCAAGGATATTGAGGTACTTTGCTCCATTCATCTTTCTCTCAACCCTAACCAGTCTTCCATTCTCTGCTGCTGAAAAACACCCCCACAGCATGATGCTGCCACCAGCATGCTTCACTGTTGGGATGGTATTGGGCAGGTGCCTTGTTTCCTCCAGACATAATGTTTAGAATTGAGACCAAACAGTTCAACAGTCCGAGAGTCCTTCGGGTGCTTTTTTGCAAACTCCAAGTGTGTTCTTGTGTTTTGCACTAAGGAGAGGCTTCCGTCTAGCCACTCTGCCATAAAGCCCAGATTGGTGAAGGGCTGCAGTGACGGTTGTCCTTTTGGAACTTTGTCTCATCTTCACACAGGATCTCTGGAGCTTATTCAGAGTGGGTTCTTGGTCACCTCTCTTACCAATGCCCTTCTGATACAATTGCTCAGTTTAACTGGGCAAACAGCTCTTAGAAGATTCCTGGTTGTACCAAACTTCTTCCATTTGAGAATTCTGGAGGCTACTGTGCTCTTGGGAACATTCAGTGCAACAGAAATGATTTGTAGCCTTCCCCAGATCTGTGCCTTGCAACAATCCTGTCTCTGAGCTCTGCAGGCAGTTCCTTAGACCTCATGGCTTCTGCTCTGATATAGTATGCATTGTCAGCTGTGAGGCCTTTTATAGAGAGGCGTATGCGTTTCCAAATCATGTGCAATCAATTTAATTTACCTAAATTTCAAGAGTTGTTGTAAAGGGTCTGAGTACTTATGCCAATGTGATATTTCAGTTTTTCATTTTAACCAGTTCCAGCCCGGCCTATAGACAAATGACGGCTGGCCGGGATTGCTTTAGTTCTGGGTGGACATCATATGATGCCCTCCCTGGCCCACGGGCCTTGCTGTGACCTGATCTGTCACCTGCTGTGTCCACCAGACACAGCTGATGATAGATAACTGTACCAGGCTGCTGCCAGTACCATGTAATTGTTGTGGCCAATCACAGGAGACCACATGACAATTGCACACAATAGATGGCTTCCATTCATGTCATTTATTGTGTTGCTCGCTGTGATTGGTCACAGTGATCACATGGTACATACAGGGCCAATCACAGCCCATCTGTACCATGTGATTAGCTGTGGCCAATCACAGCTACTGTAATCACAAGAATACACACTAAATAAATTGATTTTATTCAGAAAAAATGGTTGCTTATAACAGTGAATATCACTGTTATAAGCGATTAAAATGTGTAAAAAGAAAATACTGATCACCTCTCCAGAGTAGTACAGTGTTACTATGGTAATACTGTAAGAAATACGAAATAATTTGTTTTGCATTATAACAAAAAATTGAATTATGAATTTATAAGTGTCACTAATTTTTTTTGTATATTTTAGTAGCGCCAAACTTTGCATTTGTATATTTAGTCACTTTTAGTGTTAATCACTTAAAGGGGCAGTTGGTTATATTCAGTATATAATATAGGTTGTTTGATTTGCACATTAATTAAAGCTGGTGCCACCTCAAGGGTCAATTTAAGTTTGATGGTATATATGGCAACACTGTATTGCTCTGGTCACAGTATGTTAAAAAAAATAAATAGTTAAAAAAAAATGTTTTTATATACTGTCACCAGTCAGTGTTTCCTGATCACCACACACCAGTTATATGATGACGCTGTATTGCACTGGTAACAGGGAAAAAAATTACAAATTCAAAAAGCTCCTCTTACTAAATACCTTGGACAGTCCACTTTCCAAAAATGGGTCATTTAGGGGGGTATATATACTGTCCTGGCATTTTTGGACCTCAAGAAATGAGATGGGCCATCAGTACATCAGGAATGATCAATTTTCAGATATATATATTATAGTTTATGGACTCTACAGCTTTCCTATGGACTAAATAATATACACTGATTTGGGTTATTTTCACCAAAGAAATGTAGCAGAATACATGAGAGTTGTTTATAGAAGTAGATATGGTGCTGTTCTTATGGGGAAATGGGTAAGGTATATGTATATAAATAAGGAACCATCTAAAATAAATGGGACTTAAAAACATGAATTGGATGGACTTTTGATAGCGTGAATAAATAATCCTGGCAAGTGACAAATACATATAAAGTGCAAAATTATATTGGTACCATAGCTTTAAAAATTTATTTTGTTACCATAGCTTTAACCACTTGCCGACTGCGTAGCGACTATAAGTGACGACAGCGTGGCTCTGTCCCGCGAATCGCCACTTATAGTCGTCACTCACGAGCACGCCTATTGGGCGCGCTCATGCGCCCCCTGCGGTGGGCACGGCGGTCCAATTCGCTAGAGGACTGATCAGTCTACAGGAATAGACCAATGATATTTGGTCTATACCTGCTGATCGGTCCTGGCGAATGGAATGCCTACCCTGTCTGTGGAATGTAAACACAGACAGGGGAAGTGATGTCACTCTCCCTCCGTTTGAGAGAGGAGAGAGTACATCAGAAACGTGAGTGCACCAACACTACACTAACACCAGTACACATATCACACTTTCCACCCCCTGATCGCACCCTTCAGTTAACCCCTTCACTCCTGTCACCCCCTCTCACTGTGTCACTGAATGCAGCGATCAGATCGTTCACTGTTCGCTGTACTTGTGTCACTTGTGACACTAATCAGTGTTAGGGTAGGTAGTAGTAGGCCTAGGTAGGTATAAATACCCCCCCTTACCCCCCTAATAAAGTTTTAAACCCCTTAATTGCCCCATGTCACCTGTGATCACCGTATAAGTGTCATGGGTGACGCTAGCTAGATAGTTAGGTTTTAGCGTGCGTTAGGGTCAGCGTCCATCCCCGGCAGGGTCAGATTAGTACAGGTACTCTGACACGCATACATAGACTTAGATAGGTCAGTTAGTAGTATATTTTATCTGAAAAGATCATTATCTGATCTGATCAGATCTAGATTAGCGTCCCCACTAGATTAGTGTTCTAAAAAAGCAGCTTTAGCGGGATCAGCCCAGATACATGCTAGCACCTGCGCTTAGCCCCTCCGCCCAGCCCAGCCCAGCCCACCCAAGTGCAGGATCAATAGATCACTGACACTTACCAAACACAATACACATAACTGCAGCGTTCGCAGAGATCACGCCCAATCCCTACGAAAGTTGACAGGGATTTTGGTAGCGTTTGAAATAGGCTCTGACAACCAATTGTGCTTTTTTGCCTGTGAGTCACACTAGTGTACCTATAAATTTAGAGTGCCTAAAATGTCCAATCCAAGGTACATTAGTGAAGAGGCCTACAATATGCTGAGCATGACAGAGGAGAGCGATGGAGAAGCTCCACTGTCAGATTCAGGCTCAGTATATGAACCAGTAGACAGCAGCGGCACCCTGTCAGATAGCTCTGATGACAGAGTGGTCCCTGCTAAGGTCAGGCGTACCAGATCCCGTTCTGCTGTTGCTGAGGTGCAAGAACCACAGGGCTCTCGTATGGAGCAGAGAGCCAGTACTAGTGCCGCTACTCCTTTTGGTGACCTGGCAAGCACCAGCGGCCTAGTACATCCTGGTCATAGACAAACCAGCACTGCAGTGACACTTGGTGACGTGGCAAGTCCCATAAGTGCAGTTCAAGCTGGTGTGGCTAGCACAATAATGCCCCGCAGCCACAAAGAAGACAAAGACAGGCCCGCAGAGCCCAGAGTGCCCTTCCCGCTGAATTCGCTAACTCTAATTGGCAACCCATCACTGATTCAGTGTCCGTACTTACCCCATTCACTGGCCAACCTGGAATTCAGGTGAACACAGTTGATTTTAAGGCCATTCATTTTTATTTGCTGTTTTTCAACAAAGATCTCCATAGATCTATTGCGGACCAAAGCAATTTATACGCTGGTCAATTTATCGCTGCTAATCCCCATTTGTCACTTGCCAGAGATTGGAAACCAATTACGGTTTCCAAATTTAAGACCTTTCTGGGCCTTACCCTTCTCATGGGCATACGTAAAGAACCTGAGTTGCTGTCATATGGGACCACTGACCCAATTCATCACAAGCCTGTGTTTTCTGCTTGCATGGCCAGGACACGATACGAGCAGATCCTGCAGTTTATGCACTTCAAGGACAATAAACTTGTTGTCCACGGGGTGACCCTGAATATGATCGGCTCTACAAAATTTGGCCTCTCATAAACCACTTCAACCAGAAGTTCACAGCACTTTTTATTCCCGACCAAGTTGTGTGCGTGGACGAGTCCCTGATTACATTTTCTGGCCGTCTTTCTTTCAAAAAGTACCTCCCCAGCAAGCGTGCCAGATATGGGGTAAAGTCGTATAAGCTCTGTGACAGGGCCACATGCTATGCATATAGTTTAATGGTTTATGAGGGAAAAGATAGTCACGTAGAGCCAGAAGGATGCCCAGGCTACATAGGGAGCGCTGGCAAGATTGTGTGGGACTTGGTGTCGTCCTTATTCGGAAAGGGGTACCATTTGTTCGTGGACAATTACTACTCAAGTGTGACACTTTTTAGTAAGTTGTTTGATCACCAAATTGGCGCATGTGGCACCGTGCAACCTAATCCCCGGGGCTTCCTCCAATGGCTAGTAAAATCCAGACTTAGACGGGGAGAGAGCCTGCTTGAAAAGTGGTAATTTGCTCATAATGAGGGGGAGGGATACAAAGAATGTTTTCGTTCTTTCCTCCCTTCATGCAGATACGGCAGTCCAAATTCCAAAGGCGACTGGTATTGTGAAGAAACCCCTCTGTGTCCACGAATATAACCAAAATATGGAAGGGGTGGACCTCAAAGACCAGTTATTGGCGCTGTATCTTATTGCCCGTAAGATCGCTGGTATAAAAAAATGTCTGTATACTTATTCCAGTTGGCTATGCTGAACGCTTATGTGCTATACAAATCATCAGGAAGGACTGGATCTCTCCTTCAATTCCAGGAATTCCATCCCTTCTGTATCCAGATGGTTCTGCACCCCATCTTCCCAATCCAAATGCAGTGAGCTGGCTGCATGGACGGCATTTTCCACATGCCATCCCTGGTACCCCTACCACCCGAGCCCCCAAAAAAAGATGTCGTGTCTTCAGACAGCACAAATACAGGCGTGACACCCATTTTTATTGTCCCTCCTGTTTTGACTAGCCTGGGCTTTGCATCTGTGACTGTTTTGAGCGCTACCATACACTAGTTGAGTATTAGCATAGGGAACAGCACTACACAGGAATAGGCACACTGTCACAGGGTCTACAAAGATGTCATTTTCGGAGACCCTAACCTTTATTGTTAAAAAAAAAAGCATACCATAAAAAAAGGAAAAAATTAAAAAAAAAAAAAAATTAAAAAAAGTTATAAAAACCAAAAATAAAATAAAATAATAAAAGCCAAAAACAGCTGTACGTTTTTTTTAATCTCTGTTTTCTCTCTATTCTCTTTCTATTGCTCTCTCTATTGTTTTTTATGCATACCTGTAATGTTTTATTACTGTTTTTTATCCTGTTTTTTTTATAATGTTTTCCTGTAATGTTTTATTATTTTTTCTTCTTAGCAGGAATGTTTTTATATGTTACTGTGTTTTATTAATCTTTATTTGGTTTTCAGGTACGCCAGCTGCAGCACTGATTTATATATGGTGACAGCAACAGCGTTTGCTCCCACCATACATAAAGCAGTGATTCCAGCGCTGTTGGAGGTGATGTCACCACCACAGTTAAAAAAAGAGCATATATACTGGAGCATAGGGACAGGGGTGGAAATTGGGGTGGATTGCCCCTATGCTCCAGTATATATTTTTAAACAGGGGCTATGCCCACCATTAGAAGTTGGTGGATGAAGGGCGGTTTTCTAATGGTGGGGATACCCACCGATTATTTTTTTTTCATAAAAAAAGAACATTACAACATATGCCCAAGGACCAGCGACACATTATTATGTTGCTGGTCTTAGAGTGGTTATACCAGAATGATGCCTGCAGGTATAGGTATCATCTAGGTATTGTTCTTTTCAGCCGGCGGTCAGCTTTCATGTAAAAGCAATCCTAGCGACTGATTAGCTGCTAGACTGCTTTCACAAGCAGTGGGAGGGAACGCCCCCCCCCCCCGCCATCTTCCATGGTTTTCTTGGGCTCTCCTGTCTCACCGGAGAACCCGAAAATGCAGCAGGTGGTTCCGACAGCTGACCATAGAGCTGATCAAAGACTAGAATGGCTCCAATCATCTCTATGGCCTAAGATACTGGAAGCTACAAGCATTTCATGACTTCGGTTTTGCCGGATATAAACCGCGCCATTGGGAAATTGGAGAAGCATCTTATCACCAGTGGCGGCTGGTGAAGTTTTTGGATGGGGGGGGTGCCAGGCCCCGCCCTTCCCTTTGACCCCTCCTACTTTTAATAAGCCCCGCCCCTTATAGAATCCACCCACTCCGTCCGCCCCCCCCCCCCGCAAGGGAGGGTGACGAACACTTTCGTCAGATCGTCGATTAGTCAGCGATCCTAACGAAAATGTACTTTCGACTGGCGGCCGACTTTTCTTGTTATGGATCTACTAT
>BLSH010517255.1:1123197-1139582 GCA_018402905.1 Glandirana rugosa | reverse complement strand
GGTACTCGGGTACTTAGATGGGCAGGTGACAGGTACTCGGGTACACTGATGGTCTGGTGACAGGTACTCAGGTACTCTAATGGGCAGGTGACAGGTACTCGGGTACTTTCGTGGGCTGGTTACAGGTACTCAGGTTCTCTAATGGGCAGGTGACATGTACTCGTGTACTCTGATGGGCTGGCAACAGGTACTCGGGTACTCTGATGGGCTGGTGACAGGTACTCGGGTACTCTGATGGGCTGGTGACAGGTACTCGGGTACTTTGATGGGTTGGTGACAGGTACTCGGGTACTCGGATGGGTTGGTGACAGGTCCCCGGGTACTTTGATGGGCAGGTGACAGGTACTCTGATGGGTTGGTGACAGGTACTTGGGTACTTTGATGGGTTGGTGACAGGTACTCAGGTACTCTGATGGTCTGGTGACAGGTACTTGGTTACTCTGATGGGCGGGTGACAGGTACTGGGGTACTCTGATGGGTTGGTGACAGGTACTCAAGTACTTAGATGGGCTGGTGACAGGTACTTGGGTACTCTGATGGGCTGGTGATAGGTACATGGGTACTCTGATGGGCTGGTGACAGGTATTCAGATGGGCTGGTGACAGGTACTCAGGTACTCAGATGGGATGGTGACAGGTACTCGGGTACTCTGATGGGATGGCGACAGGTACTCTGATGGGATGGTGACAGGTACTCAGGTACTCAGATGGGTTGGTGACAGGTACTCGGGTACTCTGATGGGCTGGTGACAGGTACTCGGGTACTTAGATGGGTTGGTGACAGGTACTCAGGTACTCAGATGGGATGGCGACAGGTGCTCAGGTACTCTGATGGGATGGTGACAGGTACTTGGGTACTCAGATGGGTTGGTGACAGGTACTCGGGTACTCTGATGGGCTGGCGACATGTACTCAGGTACTCAGATGGGCTGGTGACAGGTACTCAGGCACTCAGATGGGATGGTGACAGGTACTCGGGTACTCTGATGGGATGGCGACAGGTACTCAGGTACTCTTATGGGATGGTGACAGGTACTCAGGTATTCAGATGGGTTGGTGACAGGTACTCGGGTACTCTGATGGGCTGTGGACAGTTACTCGGGTACTCAGATGGGATGGCGACAGGTACTCAGGTACTCTGATGGGATGGTGACAGGTACTTGGGTACTCAGATGGGTTGGTGACAGGTACTCGGGTACTCTGATGGGCTGGTGACAGGTACTCGGGTACTTAGAGGGGTTGGTGACAGGTACTCAGGTACTCAGATGGGTTGGTGACAGGTACTCGGGTACTTTGATGGACAGGTGACAGGTACTCGGGTACTTTGATGGACAGGTGACAGGTACTCGGGTACTTTGATGGACAGGTGACAGGTACTCTGATGGGCTGTGACAGTTACTTTGATGGGGTGGTGACAGGTACTATTTATTGGGGGGGCATGATCAGTGTGCTTGGTGTACACAGTAGGCGGTAACACGCTGTTACCGCAATTTCCCTCTCACACACAATTGGTGTGTGACAGGGAGAACAGAGGTAACAGCTCATTACCGCAGTTTGTTTACATCACATGACCGGCTGTGATTGACACAGCCGGTCACGTGGTAAAGAGCCAATTCCATTGGTTCTTTACACTGATTGGAGCTGGGCTTTGTCCGAGGGACAAGCCTCAGCCCCGATCACTGCGCTGTGCGCCCCCGGGGATGTGCACGAGCGGCGTGCATGTGGAGGTTGGTAGTGATCGGCTGTGATTGGACACAGCCGGTCACGTGGTAAAGAGCCAACTCTATTGGCTCTTTACCCCGATCAGGGGGGACAAGACCCCCGGGCATATGATCGACCCGCGATCGCCACGCTGCGGGCCCCCAGGGGCAAGAAGCGGCCGACGTCATATGATGTCGGCCAGGATCGACAAAGAGTTCCTGCCGACATCATTTTACAATGACTCAGTAGGAAACAGGTTAAATATGACCAAAGGAAAGCTCTATTTGTGTGAACACATTGATAAAAATGTCATATGGGTGCAGTGTGCAGTGCACCAATCATTCAAATTGTGACAATGCTGAAATCTGAAAATTGGCCCGGGCAGGAAAGGGGTGAAAGTGCTCGTTATTGAAGTAATTAATAAATTCACAGACATTTCTTCAAGGACCTTGAAGAAGGGGACACATCCCGAAAGCTTGTCCTGGAAAATTTTATGTTAGTGCAAATAAAAAAAATATCACGGACAGTACTCAATTTTCTCTGTCGCAATTGCACTAATACGGATACAATCACCACAGATGTTTCTAAAATTCTGTTTTCACTTTGTCATTATGGGGTACTGAGTGTAGATTAATGAGAAAAAATGTATTAAACAACTGGGCAGCACAGTGGTGTAGTGGATAGCACTTTCACCTGGCAGCAAAAGAGTCGCTTGTTCGAATCCCAACCACGACACTACCTGCCTGGAGTTTGCATGTTCTCCCTGTGCCTGCGTGGGTTTCCTCCCACACTCCAAATACATGCTGGTAGGTAAAATAGATCCTGTCTAAAATTGGCTGTAGTATATGTATGAATGTGAGTTAGGGACCTTAGATTGTAAGCTCTTTGAAGGTAGGGACTGATGTGTATGTATAATATATATGTAAATTGACAGCGCTATATAAGTACCAGAAATAAATAAAATAACCTGTAGTATCAGGCTGCAACATAACAAATTTGAAAAAAGTGAAGGGGGTCTGAATACTTTATGAATGCACTGTGAATACCATTGATTTTCTCACTACATTGGCATCTGAAAGTCTGTGGAATATATAAGGCAGCAAATAAACATATTGTCCCTGAAGGTGATGTGATAAAATCAGGAAAAATGGGCATCACAGTTTGTTGTGTATGGAGCTACGTAGCTGCAGATCAGTCAGGGTGCCCATGCTGACCTATGTCCACAGCCAAAACCACCTACAATGGGCATGTGAGCATCAGAACTGCACCAAAGAGCAATAGAAGAAGGTGGCCTGATCTGATGAATCACATTTTCTTTTATATCATGTGAATTGCTGGGTGCATGTGTGTTGTTTGTCTTAACTAGAGAAGAGATGGCACCAGGATGCAGTATTGAAAGATGGCAAGCCAATAGAGGCAGTGTGATACTTTGGGCAGTGTTCTGCTGGGAAACGTTGGGTCCTTCCAATCATGTGGATGTTACTTGACACGAACCACCTACCTAAACACTGCATAATAGAAAAAGTATTACCTGATGGCAGTGGCCTCTTTCACTAGGATAATGCTCCCTGCCACATTCAAAAATTGTTCAAGGGACACAAGTTTCAGGTGTTCACTTGGCCTCCAAGTTCTCCAGATCTCAATCCAATCAAGCATCTGCAGGATGTGCTGGGAAAAAAAAGATCTGCTACTGACGGCTTGGTGCCAGATACCACGGCATACCTTCAGAGGTCTATTGGTGTCATACCTTAACAGGTCAGGGCTGTCTTGGTGACAAAAGCGGGACCTATTAAAAAATTAGGTAGGTGGTCATATAGTTATGACTGAATGCATTCTAGTAACTACTTTCTGCAATAAGAAGTTGGTTTAGAGAAGGCACAGTCATGTAAATGTTAAATCGTAACTCCACTTTTATGGAAAAAAAATGCAAATTAAAAAAAAAAACAAATATAGTATATACAATTGCTACACAAGTCATATTGTAATTGAATGTTATTAAAAATTACCTCTCCTTTTCAATTTGCAGCATTGTGATCTTCTGTAAAATGCAATATGGCAACCAGGAGGCGTTCTGAACAAAGATGGTGTACAGAACGCCCTCCAGAAATGTAGTTTCTTATTTGTGTGATTGGCTGACTGATAAAAGTTGGATTTTGGGCATCCTCTGCAACAAAATGTCATTTTTGGTGAGATATTCCCAAATGGAAGTTGTCTAAAGGTATTCAGACCCTGCCACTTTCCTCACTAGAACCCTGCAAGTGCAGCAGCTGATTGATAATTATAAAATCATTACCATTCCCATTCACTTTGTACATGGACACAGACAAACAGCTATTTCTTTAGAATAATACAAAGTCGGAATCTGCAACAAAGTTTGTTAAAATTCCTGCAATATACATAGATCACCCAGAGGGGAATGTTTTTTTTTTCAACAAAAGTGGAGTTATTGTTTAATCCTGTGCTGTTCTAGTCTATCTTCACAAATGTCTGGCACAGATAAGCCCCCAGCTGCTGCCTAAACTTCTGAATGGCAACAGATTTAATGCTGCTTCCTCCTACACACATCAGACCATTGGCATCATCTCAGCCTAGGCAAAGTCACTGTCTAGAGCTAAAGCTTTTAAAGGCCCACTCTGGGCTACTAAATATGTGACCCATGCAGTCCCTCCTTCCCCAAACACACACACACACTGCATGAGTTAAATGCTTGTTTTGTCTAGGGGGATTATGAATAAAGTGAATTACTTCCTGTACCATTGTTAGATTATTTTTATTCATATGGACCAATCTCCTGCAGCTAGTAGCGGCTGGTGCTCAATTTTTTTTTTTTGTTGGCGCAAACTAAAAAATTCTGAAAAATACTGAAAAACATGATCAATTGCAGCCTCACTGTGCCCATCAAATGCAGCCACTGTGCCCATCAAATGCAGCCACTGTGCCTTCAAATCCAGCCACTGTGCCATCAAATGCAGCCACTCTGCCCATCAAATGCAGCCACTCTGCCCATCAATTGCAGCCACTGTGCCCATCAAATGCAGCCACTGTGCCCATCAAATGCAGCCACTGTGCCTTCAAATCCAGCCACTGTGCCATCAAATGCAGCCACTCTGCCCATCAAATGCAGCTACTCTGCCCATCAATTGCAGCCACTGTGCCCATCAAATGCAACCACTGTGCCCATCAAATGCAGCCACTGTGCCATCAACTGCAGCCACTGTGCCCATCATATGCAGCGACTGTGCCCATCTATTGCAGCCACTGTGCTCATCAAATGCAGTGACTGTGCCATCAAATGCAGCCACTATACCATCAAATGCAACCACTGTGCCCATCAAATGCAGCCACTGTGCCATCAATTGCAGTCGCTGTGCCCCTCAATTGCAACAACTGTGCCCATCAAATGCAGCCACTGTGCCCATCAATTGCAGCCACTGTGCCCATCAAATGCAGCCACTGTGCCATCAACTGCAGCCACTGTGCCCATCAAATGCAGCCACTGTGCCCATCAATTTCAGTCACTGTGCCCCACAATTGCAACCACTGTGCCTATCAATTGCAGCCATGGGGCCAATCAAATGCAGCCACTGTGCCATAAAATGCAGTCACTGTGCCATCAATTGCAGTCACTGTGCTATCAATTTCAGTCACTGTGCCCATCAAATGCAGCCACTGTGCCATCAATCACAGCCACTGTGCCCATCAAATGTAGCCACTGTGCCCATCAAATGTAGCCACTGTGCCCATCAAATGCAGCCACTGTGCCATCAAATGCAGCCACTGTGCCTATCAAATGCAGCCGCTGTGCTATCAATTTCAGTCACTGTGCCCATCAAATGCAGCCACTGTGCCATCAATTGCAGCCACTGTGCCCATCAAGTGCAGCCACTGTGACCCCCCGGCAGCATTTAACCAGCACCCCCCGCCCGCTCGTTGTCTGACTGACACTTACCCCATCTTGGTGGTGGGTCAGGCAGCGGGCGACGGCGGGGAGCTGTGGGACAGGCAGCAGGTCAGGCAGTAGCGAGCTGGGGGCTCCATGCTTCCGCCTCCTGCTAGGCGTCCAATAGGATCGCTTGTGGCAGGTATCAGACCCACGCTTTCTGATTGGCGGAGAGGCGGTTCAGTGTTAGTAAAGAGAATATTCATTTGCTTTTCTAACACACCTGGGTGGGCTCCGAGTGCAATGGTCTGCACTCCAAATCCACCCTATTTTGAAGCCTATTAGAACCTATGGCTCTAATCAGGTGCTTCAAAAAAACACCCCTGCTGCTGTAATTCATGCGTCTGGCTTCCTGAAAGGGGCAGGACACATGAATAGGGGGTGGTTGCGGCGACCGTGGATATCCCTTACTCATATAGAGGGTGGCATGATAGAGGGGGGGCGCCCGTGCGACCTTAATGGACGAGCCACCATTGGCCAGCACTCAACCAATCAGCCTCAGGTTTTTATTGAGGCCATTTTATATAGCTCCCAACTGTCCCTGATTTCGAGGCACTGTCCCTCATTCAGAACAAAGTCCCTCAGTCCCTCTTTCCTTCTCATTTGTCCCTCATTTTGGTCTGATCTATACAGTTGTTTATAAAATGTACTGCTTATCTATCAAAAAGTGTTTTACAGTGTAAATTCCAAAAGCCAATATAAAGGAATAGTAGTGGTAAAAAAAAGCACTTGTGAGTTTAACCAATCATTTTTTTTGTACAATTCTCCTTTTAACCACTTCAGCCCCAGAAGAATTTACCCCCTAAATGACCAGGCCATTTTTTGCGATACGGCACTGCGTTACTTTAACTGACAATTGCGCAGTTGTGCAACGCTTGGCGGTATTTGATCACCTCTGCGGTTTTCATTTTTTTGCGCTATAAACAAAAAAGACCATACTTATAAACGCTATAAACAAAAAAAGATGTAAAAAAAAACGAATTTATTCATCAGTTTAGACTAATATGTAAAATTTCTTCTACATATTTTTGGTAAAAAAATCCAAATAAGCGTATATTGATTGGTTTGAGCAAACGTTATAGCGTCTACAAAATAGGGGATAGATTTAGGGACTTTATTTTTTTTTAATTTAATTTTTTTTATTGTTTGTACTGGTAATGGTGGCGATCTGCGATTTTTAGCTGGACTGTGACATTGCGGCGGACAAATCTGACCCTAGGTGACACTTTTTGGGGATCAGTGACACCAATACAGTGATCAGTGCTAAAAAAATGCACTGATCACTGTATAAATTACACTGGCAAGGAAGGGGTTAACACTAGGGGCGATCAAGGTGTTAACTGTGTTCCCTCAGTGTGTGTTCTAACTGCGTGGGGGTGGACTCACTGGCACAACACTGAGATCGCTGTTCCTGATTACTAGGGACAGACGATCTCAGTGTTGCCCCCTGTCAGAACGGGGATCTGCCTTGTTTACATAGGATGTTTACATAGGATGAAACAGGGGTAACAAAGGGACTTGGTGGCATCACAATCAGCCAATCAGCCTCCAAGGCACAGTCACAGGACAGTAGCTCAATACAAAATAACAACCGATCACGCACATTCAAAAGATACAAAAGAAAGGGGCGTGTATGTTCACGAACGAGCGAAGGAAGTGTGCACGAGTTCCTGCCGAAAGATGCGCGAAGATGCGCGTACCCGAGTTAACAATGAAACCCACGTGGAGCCAAAAACACCACGTGGACCTGCGTGTTAACTCATGGGTGCTGTCTACGCTCGTTCCCGTGCATGCTTTTGCTGCCATAACATTAGAGTGAATCCTATCAAAATATTATTCTTTGGACCATATTTAATAGAGATTATACTACTGTTCTATTAGAGGTTAAATTATGCACAAAGGAATATAGCTGCGTGTTTCTGTAATGTGGATCAAACATGACAGAATGCTTACAGACTATTATCAAGCGGATTTATCTGCACATAATACAGGGGGCACCCGGTTGACGGTTATATACCTGCACTGCGGAACGCGCATCGCACCCCTAACGATCCGGACTGGCATTCGCTCCAGCGTTAACCGCTCAGAGCGCCTGCCAGACGGGACGATCGGATGGGTAGTGTGCGGTTACCAATTAATGGAAGATTTTCACTGCTAATGGTCCAACCTCATTGTCGGTTAAAGCCGTATTCGCTATACACAGCGAATACCGGTAAACCAACACTGGGAGATACTGTGACAATACATTATCAACACATCCTAATAACATTTCTACAACAAGTGTGCACAGAGCAGTCCACCTGACTGCAATTAATATGCCCCGCTTGTTTCAAACAAACATAAGTGAGGAAAAAAAGGGGTGCGTTTTTGAACATGCATTTTTGATGCGTTTTAATGCATTTTGCATTTTTTTTATATAAGAGCGATTTTTTGTATATTGCCGGTAACGGCAATACATTACAGCCGCAATTTTAACCCCTTCCTTACCGGCGTATAGTAGTAATAATGAAATTGGCTCTTTACCATGTGACCGGCTGTGTCCTATCAGAGCCGGTCACTTCCGACAATAATAAACAGCGGCTTGCCCGCCTCTCGTGCCCAGCGATCGGGGTTCGGGCTTGCCCCTCAGACAAAGCCCAACCCCGATCAGGGTAAAGAGCAAATGATATTGGCTCTTTACCACGTGACCGGCTGTGTCCAATCACAGCCAGTCAAAGAATGACAAGAATCGCCGGTAACAAGCTGTTACCGGGTTCTCCTCTTCACACACCGATCGTGTGTGAGGAGGAGATAGTGGTAACAGCTTGTTACCGCTTACTATGTGCACCAATCACACTGATTGCCCACCCCAGTAGTAAAGAGTACCTGTCACCACCTCATCAAAGTACCTGTCATAGCCATCAGAGTACCTGTCACCTGCCCATCAGAGTACCTGTCACCTGCCCATCAAAGTACCCAAGTACCTGTCACCTGCCCATCAAAGTACCCGAGTACCTGTCACCTGCCCAT
Organism: Glandirana rugosa; assembly: GCA_018402905.1. Classification (NCBI taxonomy): domain Eukaryota; kingdom Metazoa; phylum Chordata; class Amphibia; order Anura; family Ranidae; genus Glandirana; species Glandirana rugosa. The sequence continues at coordinate 1,130,933 of BLSH010517255.1, read as the reverse complement.
CAGAGTACCCGAGTACCTGTCATCTGCCCATCTGAGTACCCGAGTACCTGTCACCAGCCCATCCCAGTACCCAAGTACCTGTCACCTGTCCATCAAAGTACCCGAGTACCTGTCATAAACCCATCTGAGTACCTGAGTACCTGTCACCAGCCCATCACAGTACCCGAGTACCTGTCACCTGTCCATCAAAGTACCTGAGTACCTGTCATCAACCCATCTGAGTACCCGAGTACCTGTCACCATCCCATCAGAGTACCCGAGCACCTGTCACTAGCCCATCAGAGTACCCGAGTACCTGTCACCAGCCCATCAGTGTACCCGAGTACCTGTCACCAGCCCATCAGAGTAACCAAGCACCTGTCATCAACCCATCTGAGTACCTGAGCACCTGTCATCAACCCATCTAAGTACCCGAGTACCTGTCACCAGCCCATCTGAGTACCCAAGTACCTGTCACTAACCCATCTGAGTACCCGAGTACCTGTCACTAGCCCATCACAGTACCTGAGTACCTGTCATCAACCCATCTGAGTAGCCAAGTACCCGTCACCAGCCCATGAGAGTACCTGAGTACTTGTCACCAGCCCATCAGAGTATTCAAGTACCTGCCACCAGCCCATTAGAGTACCCGAGTACCTGTCACCAACCCATCTGAGTACCCAAGTACCTGTCACCAGCCCATCACAGTACCCGAGTACCTGTCACCAGCCCACCTGAGTACTTGAGTACCTGTCACCAGCCCATCAGAGTACCCGAGTACTTGTCACCAGCCCATCTGAGTACCCAAGTACCTGTCACCAGCCCATCAGAGTACCCGAGTACTTGTCACTAGCCCATCTGAGTACCCGAGTACCTGTCACCAACCCATCAGAGTACCAGAGCACCTGTCACCATCTCATCAGAGTACCCGAGTACCTGTTACCAACCCACCAGAATACCCCTATACCAACCCTTCTGAGTACACGAGTACATGTCACCAGCTCATCAGAGTACCCGAGTACCTGTCACCAGGCCGTCAGAGTACCCGAGCACCTGTCACCAGCCCATGCGAGTACCCGAATACCTGTCACCAGCCCGTCAGAGTACCCGAGTACCTGTCACCAGTCCATCAGCGTACCCAAGTACCTGTCACCAGTCCATCTGAGTACCTTCACTAGAGCATCTGAGTACCCTAGTACCTGTCAATAGCCCATCTGAGTACCTTAGTACCTGTCACTAGCCCATCTGAGTACCCGAGTACCTGTCACCAGCCCATCAGTGTACCTGAGTACCTGTCACCAGCCCATCAGAGTAACCAAGCACCTGTCATCAACCCATCTGAGTACCTGAGCACCTGTCATCAACCCATCTAAGTACCCGAGTACCTGTCACCAGCCCATCTGAGTACCCAAGTACCTGTCACTAACCCATCTGAGTACCCGAGTACCTGTCACTAGCCCATCACAGTACCCGAGTACCTGTCATCAACCCATCTGAGTACCCAAGTACCCGTCACCAGCCCATGAGAGTACCTGAGTACTTGTCACCAGCCCATCAGAGTATTTAAGTACCTGCCACCAGCCCATTAGAGTACCCGAGTACCTGTCAACAACCCATCTGAGTACCCGAGTACCTGTCACCAGCCCATCACAGTACCCGAGTACCTGTCACCAGCCCATCTGAGTACTGGAGTACCTGTCACCAGCCCATCAGAGTACCTGAGTACTTGTCACCAGCCCATCTGAGTACCGAGTACCTGTCACCAGCCCATCTGAGTACCCGAGTACCTGTCACCAGCCCATCAGAGTACCCGAGTACTTGTCACTAGCCCATCTGAGTACCCGAGTACCTGTCACCAACCCATCAGAGTACCAGAGTACCTGTCACCATCTCATCAGAGTACCCGAGTACCTGTTACCAACCCACCAGAGTACCCGTATACCAACCCTTCTGAGTACACGAGTACATGTCGCCAGCTCATCAGAGTACCCGAGTACCTGTCACCAGGCCGTCAGAGTACCCGAGCACCTGTCACCAGCCCATGCGAGTACCCAAATACCTGTCACCAGCATGTCAGAGTACCCGAGTACCTGTCACCAGTCCATCAGCGTACCCGAGTACCTGTCACCAGTCCATCTGAGTACCTGTCACTAGCCCATCTGAGTACCCTAGTACCTGTCACTAGCCCATCTGAGTACCCTAGTACCTGTCACTAGCCCATCTGAGTATCCAAGTACCTGTCACTAGCCCATCTGAGTATATGAGTACCTGTCACCAGCCCATCTGAGTACTGAACACCTGTCACTAGCCCATCACATTACCCGAGTACCTGTCATCAACCCATCTGAGTACCCAAGTGCCCATCACCAGCCCATTAGAGTACCCGAGTACCTGTCACCAGCCCATCAGAGTACCCGAGTACTTGTCACTAGCCCATCTGAGTACCCGAGTACCTGTCACCAACCCATCAGAGTACCAGAGCACCTGTCACCATCTCATCAGAGTACCCGAGTACCTGTTACCAACCCACCAGAGTACCCGTATACCAACCCTTCTGAGTACACAAGTACATGTCACAGCTCATCAGAGTACCCGAGTACCTGTCACCAGGCCGTCAGAGTACCCGAGCACCTGTCACCAGCCCATGCAAGTACCCGAATACCTGTGACCAGCCCGTCAGAGTACCCGAGTACCTGTCACCAGTCCATCAGCGTACCCGAGTACCTGTCACCAGTCCATCAGAGTACCTGTCACTAGCCCATCTGAGTACCCTAGTACCTGTCACTAGCCCATCTGAGTATCCAAGTACCTGTCACTAGCCCATCTGAGTATATGAGTACCTGTCACCAGCCCATCTGAGTACCGAACACCTGTCACTGGCCCATCACAGTACCCGAGTACCTGTTACCAACCCACCAGAGTACCCGTATACCAACCCTTCTGAGTACACGAGTACATGTCACCAGCTCATCAGAGTACCCGAGTACCTGTCGCCAGGCCGTCAGAGTACCCGAGTACCTGTCACCAGCCCATGCGAGTACCCGAGTACATGTCACCAGCCCATCAGAGTACCCGAGTACCTGTCACCAGTCCATCTGTGTACCCTAGTACCTGTCACTAGCCCATCTGAGTATCCAAGTACCTGTCACTAGCCCATCTGAGTACCCGAGTACCTGTCACCAGCCCATCTGAGTACCGAACACCTGTCACCAGACTATCAGAGTACCCGAGTACCTGTTGCCAACCCATCACAGTACCCGAGTACCTGTTACCAGCCCATCACAGTACCCGAGTACCTGTCACTAACCCATCTGAGTACCCGAGTACCTGTCACTAGCCCATCACAGTACCCGAGTACCTGTCATCACCCCATATGAGTATACCCAAGTACCCGTCACCAGCCCATGAGAGTACCTGAGTACTTGTCACCAGCCCATCAGAGTATTCAAGTACCTGTCACCAGCCCATTAGAGTACCTGAGTACCTGTCACACCTGTCACCAGCCCATCAGAGTACCCGAGTACTTGTCACCAGCCCATCTGAGTACCCGAGTACCTGTCACCAATCCATCAGAGTACCTGTTACCAACCCATCAGAGTACCCTGAGCACCTGTCACCATCTCATCAGTACCCGTTTACCAACCCTTCTGAGTACACGAGTATATGTCACCAGCTCATCAGAGTACCTGAGTACCTGTCACCAGGCCGTCAGAGTACCCGAGTACCTGTCACCAGCCCATGCGAGTACCCGAGTACCCGTCTCCAGCCCATCAGAGTACCCGAGTACCTGTCACCAGTCCATCAGCGTACCCGAGTACCTGTCACCAGTCCATCTGAGTACCTGTCACTAGCCCATCTGAGTACCCTAATACCTGTCACTAGCCCATCTGAGTACCCTAGTACCTGTCACTAGCCCATCTGAGTATCCAAGTACCTGTCACTAGCACATCTGAGTACCCGAGTACCTGTCACCAGCCCATCTGAGTACCGAACACCTGTCACCAGACTATCAGAGTACCCGAGTACCCGTTTACCTTTCACCAACCCATCACAGTACCCGAGTACCTGTTACCAGCCCATCAGAGTATCCGAGCACATGTCACCAACCCATCAGAGTACCCGAGTACCTGTCACCAACCCTTCTGAGTACCCGAGTACCTGTCACCAGCTCATAAGAGTACCCGAATACCGGTCACCAGTCCATCTGAGTACCTGTCACTAGCCCATCTGAGCACCCAAGTACCTGTCACCAGCCCATCTGAGTACCCAAGTACCTGTCACCAGCCCATCAGAGTACCCGAGAACTTTTTACCAGCCCATCAGAGTTGGGTACCTTTTACTAATCCATCAGAGTACCCAAGTACCTATCTGCAGCCCATAAGAGTACCCGAGTACGTATCTGCAGCCCATGCCTCATAAAATATACATTTGGGTTTGCTTTCCAAAATGGGGTAATTTTGTGGGTAATTCCACTGTCCTCGTCCTCCAGGACCTTCAAAAGTGTGATTGGTAGGAATGAAATTAGATGTGTAATTTATGCTCCTAGAAATCCTGAAGGTACTACATCAATGCTGGACCTCTCTATGTGGCCGGGCTGTGTAAAAGTCTCACACATGTGGTATTGCCATACTTGGGATGAGTAGCAAAATATATTTTGGGGGGTCATTTTTGCTATGTACATGCTATGTGTTAGAAATATCATATAAATTGACAACTTTGTGAAAAAAAAATGTTTTTATTTTCTTTCCACGTTTTCCGAAGACTTGTGGAAAAAAATGAACCGTACAAAAGACTCATAATGCCTCATGCTTTCCAAAATGGGGTCATTTTGTGGGCAATTCCATGGTGCTCTCTGCATGTTAGACCTCTCTATGTGGCCAGGCTGTGTAAAAGTCTCACACATGTGGTATCGCCATACTCGGGACGAACAGCAGAATGTATTTTGGGGTGTAATTGTTGCTATGTACATGTTATGTGTTAGAAATATCTTGACCACTTTGTGTAGAAATAAAAGAATTTTTATTTTCTTTCCGCGTTTTTCAAAGACTTAACCGTACAAAAGACTCATAATGCCTCATAAAATATACGTTGGGGTGTTTGCTTTCCAAAATGGGGTAATTTTGTGGGCAATTCCATTGTCCTGGTGCTCCAGTGCCTTCAAAAGTGTAATAGTTGTTTGAGAAATGAGATGTGTAATTTATGCTCGTAGAACGCGTAAAGATGCTACTTCAATGTTGGGTCTCTGTATGTGGCCAGGCTGTGTAAAAGTCTCACACATGTGGTATCGTCATACTCAGGAGGAGTAGCAGAATGTGTTTTGGGGTGTCATTTTTGCTATGTACATACTATGTGTTGGAAATATCTTATAAATGGACAGCCTTGTGTAAAAAAAGTGTTTTCATTTTTTTCCACATTTTCCAAAAACTTCTGGAAAAAAATGAACTATTCAAAAGACTCATTATGCCTCATAGATTATACGTTAGGGTGTTTGCTTTCCAAAATGGGGGCCTGAAGGTGCTACTTCAATGTTAGGCCTTTGTATGTGGCCAGGCTGTGTAAAAGTCTCACACATGGGTTATTGCCATACTCAGGAGGAGTAGCAGAATGTAATTTGGGGTGTCATTGCAAGTATGCATATGCTGTGTGTGAGAAATAACTTGTTGTTTAACAATTTTGTGTAAAAAAAAAATAAAGAAAAATCTTCCTTTTTCAAAGAATTGTGGGAAAAAAATTACAACTTCAAAAAACTCACCATGCCTCTTACTAAATACCTTGGAATGTCTACTTTCCAAAAAGGGGTAATTTTGGGATTATTTGTACTTTCCTGGCTTGTTAGGGTCTCAAGAAATGAGATAGGTGGTCAGTACATCAGGTGTGATCAATTTTCAATGATTTGCACCATAGCTTGTAGACTCTATAACTTTCACAGAGAATAAATAATATCCACTAATTTGGGTTATTTTTACCAAAGATATTTAGCAGTATAAATTATGGCCTATATTTGTGAAGAAAAATTACTTTTTTGCAAAATTTTTCAATACAAACTAAAAAAAAATTTTTTTTTCAACATTTTTGCTATTTTTTTCGCTTTTATTGAAAAAAATAAAAAACCCAGCAGTGATTATATACCACCAAAAGAAAGCTCTATTTGTGAGAAAAAAATGATAAAAACTTTGTTTGGGTACAGTGTAGCATGACTGAGTAATTGTCATTTAAAGTGTGAGAGCACTGAAAGCTGAAAATTGGTCTGGGAAGGAAGGGGGTGTAAGTGTCCTGTATTGAAGTGGTTAAATGACAATTTTTCCTATGGAAATGTTATTTTGCTCTGGCTATGTTCTACACCTCACAGAGATGGCCCTTTCACTAGGGTTGCCACTTCATCCCTTTAATCTAGGACACATATTAATTACTCAGGTTCTGTGGCTGATTAAGGTGGTAATTAAACTCACTTGGTGCCTCATCTGCATTACGTTAGTCTCAGAACCTGTGTAATTCATAAGTGTCCTGGATTAAAGGGATGATGTGGCAACCCTACCTTTTACACACAAACTAAGGACACCCCCCAGGCACAATAGTTAAAGGAATTTTTCTTTTTTTTTCACTTTAACCACTTGAATACAGGACGTTTATACCCCCTTCCTGCCCAGACCAATTTTCAGCTTTCAGTGCTCTCACACTTTGAATCTCAATTACTCTCTCGTGCTACACTGCACCCAAACAAAATTTGTGTCATTTTTTTCACACAAATAGAGCTTTCTTTTGGTGGTATTTAAGAAGCTCTGGGTTTTTTATTTTTTGCGATATAATTGAAAAAAGTGCGAAAATTTTGAAAAAAAAACAATTTTTTTTAGTTTCTGTGATAAAATTTTGCAAATAAGTAATTTTTGTCCATAAATTTTGGCCAAAACCTATACTGCTACCTACCTTTGGTAAAAATAACCCAAATTAGTGTATATTATTTGGTCTGTGTGAAAGTTATAGAGTCTACAAGCTATGGTGCAAATCATTGAAAATTGATCACACCTGATACACTGATGGCCTGTCTAATTTCTTGAGGCCCTGAAATGTCAGGAAAGTACAAATACCCCCCAAATTACCCCTTTTTGAAAAGTAGACATTCCAAGGTATTTAGTAAGAGGCATGGCGAGTTTTTTGAAGTTGTACTTTTTTCCCACAATTCTTTGGAAAATTAAGAAATTATTATGATTTTTTTTTTTTTGCACAAAATTGTCAAAACAACAAGTTATTTCTCACACACAGCATATGCATACTTCCAATTACACCCCAAAATACATTCTGCTACTGTCCCCGAGTATGGCAATACCACATGTGTGAGACTTTTTCACAGCCTGGCCACATAGAGAGGTCCAACATGCAGAGAGCACCGTCATGCATTCTAGGAGCAGAATTTTCTCATCTAATTTCCTAACGACCTATTACACTTTTGAAGGCCCTGGAGCACCAGGACAATGGAATTACCCACAAAATGACCCCATTTTGGAAAGCAAACACCCCAACGTATAATCTATGAGGCATTATGAATTTTTTGAATGGTTCATTTTTTTTCACAAGTCTTGGAAATACGTGGAAAGAAAATAAAACGCTTTTATTTTTACACAAAGTGGTCAATTTATAAGATATTTCTAACACATAGCATGTACATAGCAAAAATTACCCCCCACCATAACGGTATGAGCCCCTGTCATCGTCTTACATAAAACCCCACATTAACCTTCATACGTATACGACACACACTC
>BLSH010517255.1:1062035-1075520 GCA_018402905.1 Glandirana rugosa | reverse complement strand
TGATCAAATACCACCAAAAGAAAGCTCCATTTGTAGGGGAAAAAATTACATACATTTTATTTGGGTACAGCGTTGCATGACGGTGCAATTGTCATATAAAGTAAACGCAGTGCGATATCGCAGAAAATGGCCTGGGAGGGGGGTGTAAATCTTCCAGAGTTCAAGTGGTTAATACAATATTATGTGAACATAGCATTTCTCATCACGGAATGCTGTTCAGATCACCCATGGCAACTGCAAATACTGCACAGATACAATAAACACGGTCTAATCCTGCCAAAAAAAACAAATATCTGACATTTATTAGATAATGCCCATATGTAAACCTTTGAAAAATATATCTTGAATTGCATAAGAAGTCTGAAGAGCAAAAAAACATGTTATAGTGCCACGGAAAGTCCTATATTTAATTTGCAACAAATGCCATTTTGATTTGACATTGTTTAATAGTTAAGCTGATTGAAAAAGAAAAAAATGCAAGCTTGAGCCCTGGTTCACATGGGAACCATCGTGATTATAGAGCCTGTTCCCGCATCGCTCCTCTCTCGCAGTCCATTCACACTGCCTTCTGCAAACTGCTGGCGGGTGTCATTACAAAGTTAATGACACCCCCAGTTTTCTTCACAGATCGCAGTGCAAACTGTGCACTCGCAAATGAATCGAATCACATGGGTGAGAACACCCATGCGATGCGATTCTAGTGCGGGAAAAAAGGTATATGTACCTTTTTTTGTGCGAGTCTACTGCGAGTTCAGCCATACAAGTGTATGGCTGAACTCGCATTGCTAAGAGATCGCATGTGATCGTCACCCGCACTGCGGGTGTGAATCACATGGGACCTCTGAGATCGCATCAGTCTGAGCCCGGGCTTAAGGCTGGGTCCGCACTATTTTTCCATGCGGCTCATGGCAGGGGGTCCAGTGAGTCCCTGTTCTCTGTTTCGGGGACGAATCATGGCCCAATTCTTGCCTGAATTCAGGCCTGAAACTGAGCCAAAGACGTACAGGACTCCTGTGCAAGCTGCTCCGGAGCCGCCACGGATATGTGAGAGCCGGTCACAGTCTTCTGTCATGCCAATTGGATGTGGGGATACCCAGCTTACATGAAAATGGCCGACGCTTATATACTTAAAACTGCCCAAAGTCCTTTGACAGTGGTCACACATACAGATCTGGTGCACTTAGGCATCAGAATGTCCTTGCTTGATAGAATGTTCTTGTTCATTTGACTATTAAAATATGAGGTTAGAGGCACTGGTCGATGTTGCTGGATGCTGAATACTGTGATGGCGAAAGGGGTGAGGCCGGGCATTCATATTTTAACCTGCCCAATGTATTGTTCCCCCAGACAGAACATGTCTGTCAACTCCATGGTCACCCCATTGACAATACACTTATATTGTATTGTATCCGGTAACTGTAATTTTATGTCTATTGATACCTTAACACAATCCACATTTGGTGAAAAAAATGTAAATGGTCATTCATTGTCTGTCGCTTTTTCAGCCTTGCTATTTAGGGACTGATGTTCTTATTAAGACCTCACATTATTTCACCCCAGCCATTAATCAAAAGCAGTTCATATTCTAATGGGTTCTAAGAGGAAGTAACTTTATTTTTAGGAAGCACACACCAAGCCCTAAGTCTATTATTGTCATGATAATATTGTTGGTATATCAACACCAAAAGTTAACAATGTGACAAACAGCAAAACTAAAAGGATCACAGGCTAATTTTGCCAATTACCATCCTGCCTTGATCTTACAGATATGTTAATTAGCAAATCATGCCTAATATAAATTAGATTTGCCCATATTATAATTATAAGTAGAGTTGTGTACTGTGTTAACCATCCATCAATGAAGAATGTTTAGAGATTAATTGATACCTTTCATTGACCTAATTTGTATATTGCCCAAAGAAGGAACCTTACGAAGGTCCTAAACATGCAATTTTAATATCCTAAGTTAGCTAATAAAGTGTATCACTTTTTGCATTTGCCTAAAATGATAACCCCCTTATGTTAAAAGATATCACCTATAGCTATTTTAGACAGAACAACATGGGTAAAAAAATATATGTGTATTTAATATACAATGACAACAACAGATGTTGTACATTTAAAATTGGCGCCCAATGTCTCTAAAGATGATATGGGGCAGCAAAGTTTCAGGGATGTGTCAGCATCCATGCATAGGACATAAACATTAATGTGTGTAATATACATAGTTATTTAATAAAATGTGTCAATTACTTTAGATGTTTTAGAGCAGGGGTGTCAAACTCAACTTCATTGAGGGCCGCGTCAGCATTATGATTGCCCTCAAAGGGCCGGTTGTATCTGTAATACTGGATGTCCAGAGTATCCCACCCCCCTTACATTAGATGTCCCTTGCATCAAAGTGCACCCCCTTACCTTGTGTTGCTGCTGGGAAGAAGCTGGGGGTGGAACTGGAAAGCAGAAAGTGCAGGGTCTGTAGGAGGACTGGAGCTCTACTGCAGCTCTGAGAGGTGCGAGGGCCACATAAAATGGCCTGAAGGGCCGGATTCGGCCCGCGGGCCTTGTGTTTGACACATGTGTTTTAGAGAAAAATAATTTACAACATAAAAAAGCCAATAATTTGTGTATTACAAATGTTGGTAATACCGCTTTAAACCCATAAATGAATGACATTTAATTTTCTAAAACACTGTGTAGCAATTGCCCTTTCAATCAAAATAAATTTTTTAGAAATGACTTTAACATGTTACACTTATATGAAATTTTAGTGATTGGGTTTATACTGTATGTACTTCAGGTTAAAAGTCAAATACATTTCTTGTTTAATTTACACATATTTTATATTGAATGGGTTCAGAGTCTGTAGTGTTTATTACGTATTTTTTATATCATAAGGCTGATTTCCAATAACAAGTTTCAATCTTCACTAGTAATATAAAGATAAATCCTTCATAAGGGAAATGGTGCTGACAGTAAACTATGGCATTGATTTATTAAAACAAAAAGGCATTTGTACATCCTAAAGTGAAACTAAACTCTGGTTTAAAAAAATCTATATATTCCTAATTGAAAGAAGTTTCCTTCTATTGCTCTCTCAGTCTCCTCTGAATATCCAAATTACATTTTTTTCTGCTGTGATCGGACTTCCTGTTAGGCCCCTTTCACACAGGGTGGACTGAGGCTGCGATCCGCTTGCTCAGTAGAGGATCTCTCTGCTGATCCCTGCTGAGCAGGCGGGTGACAGCTCCGTGTCCAATCTACTCATGCAAAGAGGACAAGGACACCCTTCTCTATGGGCCACCGGATATAAATGGACCGCCTGTCCGTTTACACCCAACTGCCATCCAATCTGCTCGGCGGATGGCAAACATATCCTCCTTCGTCTGTTTTTGGCGGATTGGATGTAGGCGGATGTAACCGGACACATGTCCGTTTATACCCGCCGCTCCATAGAGAAGAATCGAGGTTCTGTTCAGGTCTGCCTCTCAGTTATTGAGAACGTCCATGTGAAAAACAGATAACAATGTCTCTTTTGCGATAAAATACACCTACCTGCCTGCTCAGAGCCTTCTGTGGGATGAAAACTGAGCTGCACCTTCGCAGCTCAGCTTACATCGCTGGCACAGTCCCTGTGTGCTAGGACAACCGAATCTTGCGCATACAAAATCGTTACATCATTCCGTGCTTGAGATGCTTGAAGATCGGCACCCAGGGAGAACATGCCAGCACTGGTGAGGGACCTGGACCATTAGAGAGGAGGTGAGTATAATGTGCCTTTAGGCCCCTTACATGTGAGCTAGTTGATTGGGTCCGCCTGTCCGTTTTTCAGGTGGACCCCTTTGAACCCTCCATTCTCCTCTATGGAGTGGCAGATTGTAAATGGACTTGTGTCCCTTTACACTCGCCTACCTTCAATCCAATTTGGCAAAAAAACAAACAGAAGGGGATCTGTCCTCCGTCCCCTCCCTGGCTGGATCAGATCAGAGGGCAGCCAGGTGTAAATGGACAGCCAATCGGTTTACATGACTGCCAATAGAGCATATCGGGCTGTGTTTGCTCTGCATTAGCCTGCTCCACTCAGCTCAGCTGGGGATCATTGAATAAATCCCCTGCTGAGATAAATGGATCCGGCCCGTGTGAAAGGGGCCTTAGGCCGGCCATACATGGTTTGAATCCTGCTGAACCGGCTAAGATTCAAACCATTAATGGGCAGGCTAAATGAACCAAACTGATTGATCAATCAACTTGGGTACAATCAGCCTGCAAGGTTTGCTTGCGATTATCGCAAGCGGTTGCTCTAGCCGCTAGTGATAATCACTGTCTTCTCCACTCGGGTATTACTTTCCCCGCTCTCTCAGACAATGGCCTGGCAGGGGGGATTCCTCTGTTAGCACTGTCTGTGTTGATGGGGGAAACAAGCAGTTTTCTCTTCTCCTGCAACCCGTGGTTGCAGGAAAGAAATGTGCTCTGTGTATGGCCGGCCTAAGTTTCACTTTAAGTTGTAGATGTGTATGGATTATTTTTGGAGAATAAGGATATCGTTTATGTAACTTTAACTTTTGTAAAGAAATGTAAAAGAAACAAAAGGATTGGATGATGTTTCTGAAGGCTATATGGCTTCTTTTAGCCTCCTTATAATAACCTCAATGGGGATCTTGTATCTATGACAATGAAAGGAAGTAATTCAATCTCAATGAATGTGATTCAAAAGGTCAGACATGACTGCCGCACTTTGCTTGTTCTGGTATCAGACAGTCCATGTCGGTACCAATATTCTTCTTATGTGATGGTTGATATGGCACAAAAAACAACGCCACTGCACCTGGTTCACTATCTGCGCTGTTATATACAGAATGGAGCCAGGTGACTGTAGTCAAAATGGGTTCCTAATTACAAACTCTAAAGTTATTAACTTTGCATGTCTCATATAGCCAGACAGACATCTGTAAGAACAAGATAATCTTGATAATTAGATTTAATCCCAGGAAACCTTTTTAACTCCTTTGAGGGATATATTAATTTTTCAGCAGGGTGCAGCTGTTCCTGGCTGACAGAGATCTTGCAGCAGATGATTATTGTAGGTGGAAATGTATACATGCCATTATTGGTGATAGAGCGTGATAACTCCATCCGGGGATAGAATAAAGAAGGTGTTAGTTTCCTAAAATGACTAGTTTTTGTTTGTTTATTTACAGTAGCAGTGGCTCCTTTTGTCACCATAAAACACTGGAGAGCTGTAGGTGAAGACAGGGTCCATGTTGTAGTGTGAGGTCAGGGAAGCTTAATCCCTGTGACACAGTCATGCTTCTCTCACTTAACCCTGATTATCTTCAGAGAAGATCAGGTGAAGAGATGTGACCAAAACAGTCTGCATCCATCTCCTTCCCTTTTCTATGTTTATTTTACTGGTCGTGGGACAGGATATGAAGTGAACAGAACTTATTTTAACCTAATGATGAATGGGAAGGTGTTTATTTTGGTTTTGATTGTTGTCTTTGTAACCAAGATCAGAACTTTGCTGATGTTTGTACTGTCACCTGGACACGGACCGCTCATTACTTAGGAGCAATGATATTATTTTGAGGTGGCCCACAAAACATCTTAAGAGAAATGAGAGGTGTCATTGATGACCTTCCCAAAATGCAAGTTGCTTGGCAGTTATGCTGATCCCGTGACTTTAAGTGGAACTAAATGCAGGAATACTATTTTCCAAGGGTCCAATGCATGTGAGGTCTTTGCTGGCAATGGCAACTTCTCCCTGGCTTTTTCCAAGTGCCAGCCTTCGCCTGTATTTGATTGGCTGGCGCAGGATGATGTCCACATGAGCAGGAGTCATTCATGCCAACATGCTGGCACTGTGCCAAAAATTGCCGATACATTTGGTGGGTAACTGTATTTTATTGCAGAAGAGACATTGGGGTTGATTTAGACAAATAGTCTGTGCACTGCAAGTGCAGTTGCTCTAGATCTGAGGGGAATATGCAAGGAAAAAAAAATGCATTTTTGCTTGCACATGAGTGGATGACAGAAAACAGCAGAGCTTTCTCTCATTTCAGAGCTTCCCCTCAGATCTAGCACAACTGCATTGCAGTTCACAGCACATTTGCCTTTAGTAAATCAACCTCCCTGCATGTCTCTTCTGCAATAAAAGGCCTGCCAGTTCACAGTTTTTTACCTTTGGGGCTCATTTACACAACCGGTGGCCTCTTAGTTCCGGTTCACAACAATGCAGCTTTGAAATCGTGCTACTTCAGTGCTATTTCAAAGTCGCTTATCAGTGCAGTCTGCACTGACGATTTCATTGCAGCTTTCGACTTCTTTCAACAGAAGTCTATTCAAGTTGCAATTAAATCGTCAAAAAGTAGTGCAGGAACCTTTTTCATCATCACTGCCACATGAATGGTTCCATTGCCAAAAATAGGCTGCAACTTGTCATGCAATTTGAAACTGTCAAATCGCATGACAAGTTGCACCAGTGCAAACCAGAACCGCGGTGGATCACTTTTCTAGAAGTCATTTGACAGGCAGTGAAGAGACGTTATTTTATCACCACCTCAGATAGCTTTGTTGCCTTTTCTCCTCCAAAGGCAGCTCTTGGAGCTCTCAATTACCACCATTCTCAAACTGGTATTATTTCAATGAACGATAAATTGTGTGGTTATCTTTGTAAATTGACTTTAGCATTGAATCTTTCAGAAGGCCCGATCAAATAACACCACAGTGATATATTAGCACAAGTAGTGGTAAAATACCACTACTTACAATGCTACCTAGATAAACAAGTGTGTGTCAATGTCATAGGTCCTTTGTATATGTGCAGCTGCGGCAATGAGAGTGACCTGGCCACAGTTGATTGGCAATGGGAAGGAGGGACAGCTTCCTTCTGGGTTTGGGCCAAACCCAAGCTCATCCCTGGTCCTATTTTTCAATCAACTTTTGGTGAAGGAGCTATGCAGAATATTCTCAGCCAAACAGCAACTCCTTCCAAAGTTAGAGATTTGTACAACTGCACTGTTTATGGAGAAATATATCTGGAGAAATTTGGAGGTGTATGACCAATTTAGAGAGCTGTTAACCAACCAGGTGTCCTGATTGGATGGTCTCTCCTCTCTTCCTGTTCTGGAGACAACTGCAAATTTTGGATTTTCCATCACTTCCAGTGACAACGAGGACAAATCTGCTTACTGTTGACACAGGCAGCAATAAAATCTGCAGAACTTCTATCCCTTTTCTGTTCTTTCCAAAAGAGAAAAATGTTTTGGCTTTATATATACTTTAATTCTTGCTCAGCCTGAATATGGTCAAGAATGCTCTCAACAAGAGACCATTGTTCCCCCAAGATAACAATGGCATTTAGAGTATCTGAAGAGGGAAGAGAAATGCATTTTCAGGCAATATGTTTGAATGTTTGTAGATCCAGCACTTCCTTCTGTGTTTTGAGCGCCTGTCAGCAAGGTGACATCTGGGGAGTAATATAAATCAACCAACGCTGCAGACTTTACACAGTTCTCATGCGGCTACAATTTCATGAGTGCCAGGGAACACTCATCACACATCAAAAAGGAGCACCAAGCTCTTTTTTTTAAATACAATATAGGATCTTAGGCTATACATGATATATGACAAGTATATTCCCCGAGATAGCAAGGACAACTTGCCACACATTTGTGACAGTATTGAATTGTACGTCTTGTTAACTTGCTGCACATCTTCCCTGGCAAGTTATACACTTGCAGAGCACTTGAAGCACAAGTTCTAGTTGACACTTTTCCAATATGTAGCAAATTTGCATGGCAAGTCTCTAGCAAGAGCGAAGTTGCAGTGGTCAGTCTACAGCAGGAGTCCTCAAACTATGGTCCTCCAGTTGTTCAGGAACTACAATTCCCATCATGCCTAGTCATGTCTGTGAATGTCAGAGTTTTACAATGCCTCATGGGATGTGCCTCATGGGATGTGTAGTTCTGCAACAGCTGGAGGGCCATAGTTTGAGGATGCCTGGTCTACAGCAAGAGCTCTGCAAGTCTATAGCAAGAGACCCGCAAGTCTATAGCAAGAGCCCCACAAGTCAACAGCAAGAGCCCCGCAAGTCTACAGCCAGAGTTATGCAAGTCTCCGTTGTTGGCAAGAAAAAAGAAGCAAGCACCGCAAATCTATAATCCCACAATCTGGTGATAGTGAACCCACTGCTATTAACCTAATCCCTTACTGTACAAG
Organism: Glandirana rugosa; assembly: GCA_018402905.1. NCBI lineage: Eukaryota > Metazoa > Chordata > Amphibia > Anura > Ranidae > Glandirana > Glandirana rugosa. Next base: position 1,067,306 of record BLSH010517255.1, on the reverse strand, counting down.
TATGAAATACATTCAATCCAACAATCATATATAATGATAAACCCCGTGTCATTGCATAAAATAATTCATCTATCATACAAAAAATATGTGTTTCTATGAAACAACCCAGATAGCAAGTAATTGTGCTGCAAGTTTAAAAATGACTTGCTAAGCTATTGATAGAGTTGCCAGGCTTCACAGGTTTTTTGCACAATTGCAGCAAGTCTGTGTTGCATGACTCCAGATCCATAATAGTTATCCAACCACAGGGGCCATTGTGGCTAAATTTTCATCATTGCTCCCTGCTGTGTGTAAGGTTTTTCTTTAATTGGTGCTGGGGCAGCCATAGAACCATTTTGGGAGTGGTGTGCAGAGAGGTGAGTGGTAATCATGAGATCTGCATACCTCCCAACTTTCTGAGATGAGAATGAGGGACACTTAGCAAAAGTATGTAGGCATAGGACACACCCCTGCTAGGCCCCCCTTAAAGGAGAATTATACAAAAAAAAAATAGTTAAACCCACAAGTTCTTTTTTTTACCACTTCTATTCATTTATATTGGCTTTTTAAATAGGAAGTAAACCCTGATGGGTTTTACTTCCTCTATGTTACCCTGCAGTGCAAAAGCATAATGGGCTAGTATGCATCGCATATTAGCCCATTATGTGCCATTTACCTGCATTGGAAGCCTGTGGTGTCCAGCAATGTCCCTGCTCCAGGCCACATCCATCTTCTGCCCCTCTTCCTTCTGGGGCCACGATCTCCGGCTCTGTGACTGGCCGGAGTCGCATGATGTTAATCCCGCGCATGCACGCGGGAGCCGCCAGTCACGGCACTATCTCAGTGAAGGAACGGTACATGTGCCCGATGAAGTGGGCACATCACAGTACACTGTATATCTCCCAAACCGTGCAGGTTTGGGAGATATGCAGGGAACTTACAGGTAAGCCTTATTATAGGCTTACCTGTAGGTTACAGTGGTTGTCAAGGGTTGACAACCACTTTAAATGTACAAATGCAGCAATTTAGAAATTGGATGAAAGATTTAGTATTGTAAAACACTTTTTGATAGATAAATAGTTCATTTTATATATAGGTATATGCATCAAACCAAAATGAGGGACAAATGAGGGACAGAGGGACATTGTTCCAAATCAGGAACATTCCCTTGAAATCAGGGACAGTTGGGAGCTATGGATCTGATATGGAGTTCAGGGAGATAGAAATCAAGGAGTGATTAACCCTAATATCCCATTAGTGTAGCACAATTTGGAATGTTTTATTTTTCCTTCTTTATATGCTGAGATTTAGCAGAAAATGTGTGTATTTAACGAGAGTTGGAGACGATCTCTGAAAACCCTCCTCTTCATAGAAGCTTATTCTACCCACACCTAACAAGTACATTTTCATTTTTCTTCATCAATTCACCCCCCACAGTTATTACCTTTTTGTTTCACTTGACCCTCCCTTCTAGATTGTAAGCTCTAATGAGCAGGGCCCTCTGATTCCTTCTGTATTGAATTGTATTGTAACTGTACTGTCTGCAGTCTATATTGTAAAGCAATGCGCAAACTGTTGGCGCTATATAAATTCTGTATAATAATAATAATAGAAATCTCAAAGACCCTGTGCAAGAAACCTAGTAGTTTCTCCACTGTATAGAGGACTACAAATCCCAGCAATACAGTAACAATGCAGAATACCACCAGCTATAGGGGTGGTATATAGAGGGCCATGCATTGTATATAGAGAGATGACTGCATGGTACTGTGTTATAAAGAGATCCATGTACTGTATACAGGGAGATCCATGAATTGTGCTGTATACAGAGAAACCCATGCATTGTGCTGTATACAGAGAGAATCCTTTTATGGGAAATAGGAAAAGGTGAAAAATAATATACAGTGTACTACTCCATAAACTGATGGAAATCTTAAGTGGATTGGGCGCCTCCAAAATTTTAAGAATGAAAAAAATTAAATAGTAAGTGAGGTTGCTGCCTGTTTAAAAGTGCTAGTGGCTCAAATTATATTGTTTTATATAGTAAAGGTTTTTGCGCAATACCTATTGGCAGTAGAAAATGATCATGCATATCATTCCTCATAAATTAAAGTGCAAACTAGTGCTATTTCAGGTAATACAGCAAGGTGCATAAAGCACAGTGCATTCATCAAAAAATATAAATCAAAATCTTTGCGCATAAAAAAATTCATAAAGTGCATTTTCATGTGCAGAAATGTGCATAGTCCAACTCATGTATAAACGCCGTAAATTATTCTTATCCCAAAACCAGACTGTGGGTATCCAAAAGTGCTTTTTAAAGTGCTTTGCTATAATTCACCTGTGCTCGGATAGAAAAGTGGCCACTCACCAGATGTTCATGACCCCTTTTTACAGGCAGGTCCTATATCGCTGTTTTGGGAAATAACCAAAGAGGTATCTGGTATTGGTGTCCCGTCTGTACGTCCTATAACCCAGTTAAAGTGTAAATGATGGACTCCACAGGAGACAAGATTAAAAGTCTCATAGTGCAGTAAGTTTATTGAAAGATTAAAACCAAAAAAAGCAATGTAAATTGGCTCACTCACATTAAAAAATGCCTGTGTCCTGGCACTAGATGTTACCAACGTGTGCGAGCTGAGATCCTTTGCGATAGCGACGTGTGTTGCAAGCCTCGTTCTCGGATCAGAAAGTACCCAGGTGTTAGCGCTCCGGATGTACGGCTCACTGCAAATCTATTGGGTAAAAATCGTCAGGATCTCCAGTCCTCACACGTTGGCCACAACTTCACATAATAAATCGACTACTACAACTCTCTCCTCATTGGATTACCTTTGCAAAGATTATCCCCCCTTCAGTCAATAATTAATGCTGCTGAAAGACTTATCTACCATACCAACCTCTCAGTGTCCTCCACCCCTCTCTGCCAGTCTCTTCACTGGCTTCCACTCACCCAACAAATAAAATTCAGAGTACTAACAATAATTTACAAAGCCATCCACAACTCTGCCCCCAGCTACATCTCTAACCTAGTCTCAAAATACCAACAAACCCGCCCTCTTCGGTCCTCCCAAGACCTCCTGCTCTCTAGCTCCCTTGTCACCTCCTCCCATGCTCTCCTCCAGGATTTCTCCAGAGCTTCTCCCATTCTTTAATACTCCCTACCCCAATCTGTCCGACTGTCTTCTAATCTATCTATCTTTAGACGATCCCTGAAAACCTTTCTCTGTAAAGAAGCCTATCCTGCTTCTATCTAATACTCTCTTACTTTCTACATCAGCTCATCCCCCACAGCTATTACCTTTTGTATCAATTGACCCTCCCTCTTAGATTGTAAGCTCTAACAAGCAAAGCACTCTGATTCCTCTTGTACCAAATTGTGATGTAACTGTACTGTCTGCCTTCATTTTGTAAAGCGCTGCGCAAACTGTTGGCGCTATATAAATCCTGTATTATAATAATAATAATAATAAGGTTACCTAACTCATCACGCCTCTCATAAAAAACAAAATATACAATCCTATACTTTGATGACACTTTTTGGTGAATTGGTAGGGGTTCGGTGTACCTGATATTAATTCACATATGGGGGGGTCGGGATCTGGGGGCCCCCTTATTAAAGGGGGCTTCCAGATACCGATAAGCCCCCCACCCGCAGACCCCCACAACCACAGCCCAGCTTTGTGGGGAAGAGGATCTTGTCCCCATCAATATGGTGCTTTAAGGTGGGGGGGGGCGGAACTGCATCCAAAAGAAGATGTTCTGCTTCTCCTCCAACTACCCCCTTCCTCTCCAATATTTGGGATATTTTTGTGGGTGAGGGAGCCGGTACCTGATTTTGACAGGTATCTGTTCCCACTTGATGTGGAAATGTGAGGCCTATGATTTTTACCTTCAATAATTATCAGCATTAATAAATGGGCATACTATATGGTTTAAAAATATATGTCAGAATACTGCCTGGACATTCTGTGAACATTTGACATCATAAAACAGCTCTGGTATTTTATCTAGAGTTGGTATCTGCAAAGCTCTGCTTACCTGGTGTATAACTGTGAAAAGGCCAGTCCCTTGCCTGGAGGGAATCACTTGGGGGTGGGGGGAAAATGGCCTCTGATAGTGGTAATGTTACCAAACATGTTTTACTTACAGGGGGTTGGGCAGAGAGGGGGTATAAAAAGTAAGCCTAGCTTCTAAACTGTCTGTTCGATGGTTCGTTACAACATGGAGATGTAAGGCTGTATTTTTGTCACCATAATTCTTCTTTCCCTCTCTTTTCTTTTTCTTTCCCTCCCTTAATAACCTTCTATTTTTACATGAAACAACTATTTTCATTTTGGTAATCCTCACGTTGTATTTTAGCAATAATTTGGATGCTCTTGAGATTGTAATGTTTACCCCTGATTTGGTTATATTTAATTAGTGATTAGCTTCTTTTCTGTAAAAATAAATTAGATCTTTATTTTTCTTTAGCAAAGGTTTCATTGATTATTGATTTTATTTGTAACAACCGCAACAGCACTGGTTGCTTCTAGTATCCACAAAAGGTATAAATCACTTATTTTATTTATCAGTAAGCGTAAAAGTGTGTTAGGTAAAAATCGCTTTAACATACCTTCTCTCCTAAAGTATGCCAAAATATGAAATTCTGCTGAAATGGAACTCGGGGGTCCCTCCAGTGGTGCCGTCGTCCTGGGAGGCCGCGTTGATGCAGCTCATCCCATGTACTGTACAAGCTCACCTATATTAATAGAGGTTGCCCCTGGAAATATGATAAGGTGTGTACCGCTGAAAGATGTGTGGTTTGAGGTTCCTGCCCTCCAATATTTCCACCTATTTATCCATAGGTGCAAAATTAAAAAAGAGAAAATACCGCGCTAATCGGTGAAATAGTGAGCAGCTAGCACAAACAGCCTTAACAAAATACTGGATTACAAATGGATATAAAAAATGTGCAGCGCATGAGCATAAACGTGAAAATAAGCCCCCTGGTCGAGGCACTGAGAGTAAATTGAGAAAAAAAACGTAAATCACAGACATGAAATCTACAAAAGAATATTGCAAAATATATAGATGTAACCACACTGTAATATGGTAAGGTGAAGTTCAATAATATTAATCCACCAGTGTATACTGGTGACACTAAAGTCTTCTATGGGAGGGGAAATCAGTGAGTGATTAGCACAAGACTCAAAGTCCCAACCCACAGGAGACGGAGTGAACTAATGAGTGGCTAAGGGTAACATTAAGTACGCGACGTGTAAAAAATATAGGTAAACATTAGGTCATAAA
>BLSH010517255.1:1019962-1042962 GCA_018402905.1 Glandirana rugosa | reverse complement strand
TCGGTATAATCACAAGATTTTAGTAGAAGTTTCACACACCCTTTTCGGACAAAGTATGGCTCTATGCGGCTGAAACAGGCTTTTCCCACACACTTTGAAGATGATTTTAGAACACTAATATGGCTCCATGCGGCTGAAACAGGCTTTTCCCACACACTTTGAAGAAGATTTTAGAACACTAATATGGCTCCATGCGGCTGAAACAGGCTTTTCCCACACACTTTGAAGATGATTTTAGAACAGTAATATGGCTCTATGCCCCTGCAATAGGCTTTTCCCACACACTTTGAAGATGATTTTAGAATAATAATCTTTCCCTTAAAGCAACAGCTGGAAACTTTCCCTGTACAACTTGGAGATGTTTTTAGAATCTAAAATCATCTCCTAGTTCTATAGGGAGAGGTTTCTATTGTTGCTTAAAGGGACAGGTTATTGTTTCTTGCACAAAATTAAAAAGTGCATCTACATTGCTGGTTTAAAAAAAAACCCAAAAAAAACCTGCAGAACCCGAACTTCCAGAGGTTCGATCAACTCTAGTAAGGACGTTATTCCACTGCATAGCTTGGTGTCATCTGCAAACACTGAAATGGTACTTTTAATCCCAGACCCTATATAATTTATAAATATATTGAAAAGTAAGGGTCCCAACACTGAACCTTGGGGTACACCACTGATAACCTTAGACCATTCAGAGTAAGAATCATTAACCACTACTCTCTGAATTTGGTCTTTTAGCCAGTTTTGTATCCATTTACAAACTGATCTTTCCAAGCCTGTAGACATTACCTTACACATTAGCCGTGTGTGCGGAACGGTGTTAAACGCTTTTGCAAAATCCAAGTATACCACGTCCACAGCCACCCCTCTGTCCAAAGTTTTACTTACCTCCTCATAAAAAGAAATCAGGTTTAGTTGAGAACTTCTGTCTTTCATGAATCCATGCTGTCTGTTGCTTAAAACATTTTTTTCCAACAAGAACTCATTTATGTGGTCTTTTATTAAACTCTCCAGTATCGTCTCAGCTATAGACGTTAAACTAACAGGTCTATAGTTACTTGGTAAAGACTTTGATCCCTTTTTAAATATGGGCACCACATTGGCACCAAGCCAATCCAGTGGTACTATTCGAGTCATTAAGGAGTCCCTAAAAATTAGATACAATGGCTTTGAAATGACAGAGCTAAATTCCTTTGGCATCCGTGGATGGATGTCATCTGGTCCAGGTGCTTTATCTACCTTTTATTCTGTCTAAATACTTCTGGACCATTTCACTTTCACATTATGGACATGAGCTCCCCCATACTCCTTTGTATACACAGAGCTGAAGAATGTATTTAATACGTTTGCCTTCTCTTTGTCCCCAGTCACGCACTCTAAAATTATTTTGTAAAGGGCCTACATACTCAGGCCTGACCTTTTTACTATTAATATATTTGAAGATTTTTGGGGGGTTTGTCCTACTATCTTTTGCAATCTGTTGTTCTTTTTGAATTTTTGCATTATTGATTTCCTTTTTACATATTCTGTTATATTATTTGTAACATTTAAAAGATGATAATGTTCCCTCATTTTTATATTTTTTTAATTCTCTTTTCTTATCATTTATAACTTTTTTAACTTTGGCCGTGAGCCACATAGGATTTATTTTTAGCCTTTTAAACGTATTGCCCATGGGAATATACTTTGCTGTGAGTTTGCATACAGTCTTTTTGAAAAATTCCCATTTCTGTTCTGTGTTCATCTGTGCCAATATTCACTCCCAGTCTAAGTCCTGGAGAGCAGCCCTCATCCTTGTAAAATTTGCTCTCTTAAAATTAAGTGTTCTTATCTTTCCAGTATGTGTTTGTTGCTTGCAGCTTACATTAAATGAAATCATGTTATGGTCACTGTTACCCAGATGTTATTTTATATGAATATTGTTAATAAGCTCTGCATGGTTTGAGATTACCAGGTCCAGCAAAGCATCATTCCTAGTTAGGGCCTCAATAAACCGGACCATAAAATTCTCCTGTAATAGGTTTATACATTTTTGCCCTTTAACTGTCCCAGTAGTGCCATTACTCCAGTTAATTTCTGGGTAGTTCAAATCCCCCATTATTATCATTGTCCCTGCTCTTGCAGCTCTTTCCATCTGTGCAAGGAGCTGAGTCTCCACCTCCTCTTTAACACTGGGAGGTCTATAACAAACTCCAATGATAACCTTTGTAGTGTGCACACCCATTTGCAGATCTACCCATAATGCTTCAGACTCATCACACTCTCCATCAACTAGGTCCTCATTCACACTCGCTTTGAGATCACTTTTCACATAGAGATAGACACCACCCCCCTTCTGTTTTACCCTGTCTTTCCGAAAGAGAGCATAGCCAGGAATATTAATAGCCCAGTCATGTGAATGAAGACAAGATTCAGCTATGCCAATCAAATCATAGTTCTCCTAATGCACCAGAACTTCCAACTCACCTATTTTGCTTGGCAGACTCCTGGCATTGGTGAACAAACACTTTAATTCACTGTCACATTTTGCACATGTATGTTGCATATTTTTAATTTTAGTACAAACAGTACAATTTCCAATGGTTGATTGTAACATGGAAACCTTCATATCATCTTCCATAGCCCTCCCCCCATCTTTTCCCATTCCACCCACCAATAGGGGCTGACCCCTGTCTGACCTGTCTACCCCATTATAATCTAATGCACCCTCTCCCCTCAATCCTAGTTTAAATACTCCCCCAGCTTCCCATAAACCTCTCCCCCAGCACAACAGGCCCCCTTCCATTTAGGTGCAAACCATCTTTAGCATATAGGTTGCACCCCAATGAAAAGTCGGCCCAGTGCTCTAAAAACCCAAAGCCTCCTCTTTACAGAAGGTCTTTAGCCATGCATTCAGGGCTCTAATCTCCCTCTGCCGTTCCTATGTTGCGCATGGCACAGGCAATATTTCAGAGAATATTGCCTTGGAGATCCTTCCCTTAAACTTGCAATCTAATTCTTTAAATTGGTTCTTAAGGAGCCTCCTCCTTCCATACACTCTGTCATTGGTTCCACCGTGGACCAAGACAGCTGGGTCATGCCCAGCCCCTCCCAGTAATTTATCAACCCAGTCCACCACATGGCGAACCCTGGCACCAGGGAAACAGCAAAACATTCAGGTAAGGTGATCCTGGCGAAAAATTATTTGATCAGTCCTTCTAATTATAGAATCCCCAATTACCACCAACTGTCTAGGCCTACCTGCACTACCCCTACTAGACGGCTGCTCTCCCGGCTGTTAGGGGGAGCAGTGACAGCTAGGGCTGCCACCTCTGAGTTTGCCACCCCCACATCTTCACTCAACTTGGCAAATCTGTTAGGGTGCCCAAACCCAGGGCTGGCCTTCCTTTTCTGTGAGCCCCTACCACTCCCTCTAACTGTATTAACCCATCTACCTACCTTATAATCCTGACTTACCCCTCCACCCTCCCCATTAACCCTACTAGCCACCTTCTTAGTGAGCAGAGGACCCCTTTCAAGGTTGATAGTTCTGCCCAGCATTGCAATTTGCTCCTCCAGATCTCTAATGTGAGCTTCCAGAAGGGCAACCAGCTCACATGTCGCAGCGGTATCCATTCTGGAGTAGTTGCATACATGTGGCACTGTACAAAATCTTCAATCTTACTAGCACACATTTCCCCAGATACAACAACACTAATAATAGGAAATTTCAGCTGTTACTTACAGGTTTGAAGACTCCTGTTATAATCTCCAGTTTTAAACTCTGTGTTTTTTTTTTTTTTTATCTTTCAAAGATTTTTATTGAATTTTTCGGTACAACGAGGAACATAAAGGATACAACAGAAAAATAAAACAAAAATAAACCAGAAAGCATTGCCATTATATATAAACACACAGATTAATAATAGTGCATCGCCTTCAAGTATGAACAATAATTGAGTCACTAGACCAATGCAATCAAATTAGAGTGTGAAAAGCGTATCTATAGGTGTCTTGTTAAATAGTTGTTGAAACTCTGGGTTTTAACTCACCACTTAGTCAAGGTCCACTTAGTCAGAGGTCCAGCAAGCAAAGAGGTAGCAAGCTCAAGGATAAGCAAGCTCAGAAATGAGTTCTACAGAATTTTCTCCTACAGATAGTTACAGTTGGTACAGCTAGGAGTCTGAAATAAATATAAGTTCCTTTAACTGGCATACAATGAGGAAATCAGCCCTTTGGCTGTTTTGTTAGTGAACTACTTCCACCATGTTACCCTTTTATCATACATTGGGACCAAGTCATACTAGCAATCCCGTCAACTTGCCATTGTCAGTATCGCTGTATAGGGCTAAACAGGGTGGAGAAGTAATCCCCTATTCCTATGTTTCAAGACGTCATTCCCTCACTGACGGAAGCCACCAGTGATGCCTTGTAAAAGCATGGAGCAGCTATATTTTCTGCACAGATTATACTAATGTGACATGTCCCATACTTTTTCAGCTGCAAAGTCAGATGTTTTTTTTCAGCATAGTTTACTACTCATGCATGCTTCCTTCATTAGACAGCACTTGTGGTCTTGTACATATTTGCTTTTAGTACAGTTCAGAATCAGCAATTTCTGTAGTCAAGTACTTTCTTGTAAAAAGGTTGGTGCAAAAAAGCTATAACCCCTCCACACATGAGTGTTTTGTAACAAAAATGCCCAACATTAAAAATCCCATTGTTTTAAAGGGTGCCTGTTCACACCTAAGCGCTCAGGTACTTGTTGCTCGAAATAGTTTAGGAGCTTCTTTTCTTGCAAGTTTGGGCATTTTTGACCTAAATGGGAAAAAAGAAAGAAAACAACCCGCAAAAACATGTGTTAGGCCTCATTCACACTGGCACACTTATGCTTACATCCATGTAAAGGGCGGTCTTGCCTGTACAAGATGCTCAAGTATTCCTTGCATTCATGTGCAGGCAGTCCTATTCATGTCTTTTGGGATGCAGCAGCTGCATAGCCGCTGGTCCCAAATTCACAGTTGTGCGGGACCCCAAAGGCAACTACAGCTGTCCATGCACCCGCTGCATTCCAATAGACATGACTGGGATTGCAAGCACATGGATGCAAGGAAAACCTGTGCATCCTGTGTGCGGGCAAAGACAGCCTTTTGCACATGGTTGTACACTTAAGTATGCTCGTATGAATAAAGCTTTACCTGCATTTTCATATGCTCCCATGATAAAAGTCTATAGGGCCAAAAATCCTACCCCAAAGAAGCTCCTGTACAGCACATTGCTCCTAAAAATACACAAAAAATCCTTTAAAATTGCTTAAATACACTACGCTTAAATGTGAATGCAGCCTCAGGGGCTCTTCTGCTGACAGCTTGTTGCAACCATATATAATAAATATACTGTATATTCTGAATTACAATTTGGAATATATATTTTTGTTGAAATGTTGTGATCGTAGGTAGTAGTTGTGATCATAGGTAGGATTTGGTTTTGTGGGATGGGTTGAAGTTTTATATAATTTTGAGCAAGTAAAGTATTATTGGGTTGTACAGGTGTATTATCGTGGTATATTTGTAAAGTTTTTGACACTTTCTACATTGTTTGTAGTCTCTGTGAAACAGGTTATTTTATGGGACAATGTTTTTGGCACACCAGGGCGAATCTGAGTCCAGCTTTAAAATGCATTGAACAAGTTCTAAGCAAATACATGCAGTATGGTATATATTGGGAAAATGATAAATACTATATATTTAGTACTTAATCAAAAAGCATACATTTTGAAATGAACATCAGTTTAAAAAGCCAAATTTTGAAATTTGATCCACTGCTCCGGTTACAAAATTCCCTGTAGAGCATTTGTAATACTTATCTGCCAGACGCTGTGGGCTCCATGTAGGTCCCAGTGACTACTGTCTTCACTTCCACTTCTGCTTTTTTTTTCGCCATTTCTCACTGTAGCAATCTACTTCATGCAAAGCCACAGCGAGAAAGTAAAAGTGAAGCCAGAGGCCAACAAAGTCCTATTTGACTTTATGTCTCTCTATACCTGAGCCCATTAGAGGTAAGTATTACTATTCACAAGGGAGATTTTTATAATAGGGTTCAGCAACCTGGAGCAATGGTCCTATTTGACTTCGGGTCTGCTTTAATGTGGTAGCACCAGATTTAATAGCGATATGTCAGCTGAGTGATTTAAACACAGCGGACATCCTTTTTCTTTTCCCTTTCTCCTTAAGGAAATCATAATTATTTTATATGGAATTGTTTACCCATTCGTTTTACAGCGAATGAATTTGTGCAGCTGCTACAAATCGCTGAAGAAGAGAAATTGCTGACACAGAATTTCTCGTCTGACGTTGCTCTATAAGGCAACAGGCAGGATTTTTTTTTTTTTGTTGTATTTCCCGAAGTATCCCTATAAAAGCAAACAAATATATGTAGCCATGTGCTCCCTTGAGAGTGGCTTGTAGTAGTGGTTCACCTGAGAGCTGACCTCAATCCCACCATATATCACACATGTGGAGACACAGACCAGACCGGTTCTTGTTTTTGTAGTTTTATTTGGGGGAAATAACTTGGATATAAGGGGTAACTGTGGGATGCCCAAATAATTATGGTACAAGGATTCCATATACAAGTCTATATATGCACACTTCACTGCAGACTCTCCCTCTGCAGACTATTGCTCCTCTCAACACTTTAGCACTTCACTTGCTGGCCGTTTCTTTTACAGTTCTCTCACTATACGGAACTCACAGCTTTTCACTTCTTTGCTTCTCTCCAACTCAGAACTTAGTTTCCAGCCTGAAAGAAAATTTATCAGTCTTCTCTATACCTTTCTCTTCACCACGGTTAGCACGTGGTGAGGCCTACCCTGTTTCAGCAGGACCTCAGGAACACCCATTACAGGCCATGGATCACGGGCCCCTGAATGTGCAGCAAAGTGCTTTAGTGCTAACCGGGCCTTTGATGGACTACAACTCAGACCCATCCTCCTCCAGGTTTCATCAACCTGCTCTCTGATAGTGACTCTCCTTTCCCTTGACTGGCTCCCAAGGCTCTCACAGACCATCCACCATTCCTCTCCCAGCCTGCTCCAGCACTTTCTCCTCCAGTCCCAGGGACCGTCACTCACCGCACCGGTGAATACTTTAAAGTCTCTCACACCTCCTGTAGCATCTCCGCTGTTCTCCTGTTCCTCTTATGCTGCCCCAGCAAACACTCTCCTTCCTGGCCGCACCCGAACCCCCAGGCCCCAAGGTCTGATTGGGGGCGAACTCCCAGGTAGGGGCCTGCACCACAGCGCCTCTGCTACATCTCCAGTCTTCCACCAGACACTACTCCTCCCAGATTGGGCTGACCCCCAGATTGGGGGAGATCATGGCGGCGGAGGAATGGGTGGCCACATGTAGAGGCACCCTGAACCGCTTCAATAAGGTGTGGGCCACCTGGCGGGACCATGTGTCAGACCCGACTTTGGTGACCTCCAGTCTTGACCTGGCCTTACTAGCTCTAGCTGACCCCCAATTTGCAATGAAAGCAGGAACACACATAGGCGTAAGGACAGGACAGTAATACGGATCCGACAGGAGGAATGCCTTAGACCCCGCGTGGCAGAAATTGTGGAGTATATTTGCTAAACATATACGGTACCAAGTGAGAACCTGACTTAGTTTACCCTTGATGTATTGCTTAGCCCGAATATACTGAAAACAGGCGTGGGTTGGGCCTCGGGGGCGGCCGGCGGGGGCCGCGGCCCTAGGGGGGATCGCCCGACCCCAAGGGACCGAATGTCCGGGGTGGGGTGCTGTTCCCTCCTGGGGGGCGGTTGCCGGGGGTCGGTTCGGGGGCTCAGACTCCATGATAATAGGTGCTCAAATGTGTTGAGAAGGGCTACCCCCACAAGACCCTTTCCCCTCCCTCCCTCCCCCTATTCCTTCTGTTATTTTTTGTTATTTCATGTTGACGATTTATATTGGAATTCATCTGCTCTTTATTGATGCAATTTGAATATTTGTGTTGAAATCTCCTTAAATAAAGATTACATAAAAAAAAAAAAAAACACCTGTCCCACATATGTCCCAGTAAGATCATCTGTCCCAATGATCATCTGCACACATATGTCCGTGTGATCATCTGCGCACATCTGTACATGATTATTTGTGTACATCTGTCCATCATCACACAAACCAATTATTATACACTTATTCAGATTTTTTTTTTACCAAAGACATGTAGCAGAATACATTTTGGCATAAATTTATGACAAAATTTGATTTTATTGAATTTCTTTTAAAACAGAAAGTAGAAAATATTGTTTTTTTTCAAATTTTTTTCGCACTTTTTCGCTTATATCGCAAAAAATAAAAAACGCAGTGGTGATTAAATATCACCAAAAGAAAGCTCTATTTGTGTGAACAACATGATAATAATTTCATTTGGGTATAGTGTAGCATGGCCGTGTAATTCTCATTGAAAGTGCGGGAGCACAGAAAGCTGAAAATTGGTCTGGGAAGGAAGGGGATGAAAGTGCCCTGCTTGGGGATTGGTCAGGGCTCCTTGGAACACTCCAGATGGCTCCATCCATCTCCCAGCTCTCTGACCAGAAAACCTGGAGGAGTACACCCCTAAGTGAAAATGTCCAAATTGGGCCCTAAGTGTCAATATTTTGTGTGGTCACCATTATTTTCAGCACTGCCTTAACCCTCTTGGGCATAGAGTTCACCAGAGCATCACAGGTTGCCACTGGAGTCCTCTTCTACTCCTCCATGACAACATGACAGAGCTGGTGGATGTTAGAGACCTTGCAGTCCTCCACCTTTCCGTTTGAGGATGCCCCACAGATGCTCAATAGGGTTTAGGTCTGGAGACATGCTTGGCCAATCCATCACCTTTACCCTCAGCTTCTTTAGCAAGGCAGTGGTCATCTTCGAGGTTTGTTTTCGGTCGTTATCATGTTGGAATACTGCCCTGTGGCCCAGTCTCTGAAGGGAGGTGATCATGCTCTGCTTCAGTATGTTACAGTACATGTTGGCACTCATGCAACCCAAGACCATGACACTCCCACCACCATGCTTGACTGTAGGCAAGACACATTTGTCTTTGTACTCCTCACCTGGTTGCCACCACACACGCTTGACACCATCTTAACCAAATAAGTTTATCTTGGTCTATTCAGACCACAGGACATGGTTCCAGTAATCCAGTACCTTAGTCTGCTTGTCTTCAGCAAACTGTTTGCGGGCTTTCTTGTGCATCATCTTTAGAAAAGGCTTCCTTCTGGGATGACAGCCATGCAGACTAATTTGATGCAGTGTGCGGCGTATGGTCTGACCCCCCACCCATTCGACCTCTGAAGCAAGGCTGGCAGCACTCATACATCTATTTCCCAAAGACAATCTCTGGATATGACGCTGAGCATGTGCACTTAACTTCTTTGGTCGACCAGGGCGTGGGCTGTTCTGAGTGCAATCTGTCCTGTTAAACCACTCTATGGTCTTGGCCACAGTGCTGCAGCTCAGTTTCAGGGTCTTGGCAATCTTCTTATAGCCTAGGCCATCTTTATGTAGAGCAACAATTCTTTTTTTCAGATCCTCAGAGAGTTCTTTGCCATGAAGTGCTTTGTTGAACTTCCAGTAACCAGTATGAGACAGTGAGAGTGATAACACCAAATTTAACTGCTCCCCATTCCCACCTAAGACCTTGTAACACTAACAAGTCACATGACTCCGGGGAGGGAAATGGCTAATTGGGCTCAATTTGGACATCGTCACTTAGGGGTGTACTCACTTTTGTTGCCAGCGGTTTAGACATTAATGGCTGTGTGTTGAGTTATTTTGAGGGGACAGCAAATTTACACTGTTATACAAGCTGTACAATCACTACTTTACATTGTAGCAAAGTGTCATTTCTTCAGTGTTGTCACATGAAAAGGTAGAATAAAATATTTACAAAAATGTGAGGGGCATACGCACTTTTGTGAGATACCGTATAATGATAAACCCTGTGTCATTGCATAAAATAATTAATCTATCATACAAAAATGATTTGTTTCTATGAAACAACCCGGATAGCAAGTAATTGTGCTGCAAGTTTAAAAATGACTTGCTACGCTATTGCTAGAGTTGCCAGGCTTCACAGGTGTTTTGCACAATCGCAGCAAGTCTGCATTGCATGACTCCAGATCCATAATAGTTCTCCCACCACAAGGGCCACTGCGGATGAATTTTCATCATTGCTCCCTGCTGTGTGTAAGGTTTTTCTTTAATTGTAGACAATGAGGAGGCAAATCTAACCATTTATAGAACAACCCCAATACAGCACAATGGACTAACCAGTACTGGGAGAACCCTCCACTCATCTCTCTGCTTTACTGTCAGGGATAGAAGGCATGCCTAGACCAGAAAGGTCATGTGACCGAGACCTCTGTAGAGTGAGGCAAGCCTGGTATAGATGGTGACAAAAGTATCCACCTTTTCCTATTTCCCATGAAAGGGATCTCGCTGTATACAGCACAATGCATGGGTCTCTCTGTATACAGCACAATGAATGGATCTCCCTGTAAACAGTACATGGATCTCTTTACAACACAGTACAGAGCAGTCATCTCTCTATATACAATGCATGGCCCTCTATATACCCCCCTGGTGGTATTCTGCATTGCTGGGATTTGTAGTCCTCTATATAGTGGTGAAACTACCAGGTTTCTTGCACCGGGTCTTTGAGGTTTCTATTTCCACCTCTCATTAAATACACACATTTCCTGCTAAATCTCAGCACATAAACAAGGAAAAATAAAACATTCCAAATTGTGCTACACCAGTGGGATATTAGGGTTAATCACACCTTGATTTCTACCTCCCTGAACTGCATATCAGATCTCATATTTACCACTCACTGCTCTGCACACCACTCCCAAAGTGGTTCTATGGCTGCCTCAGCACCAATCAAAGAAAAACCTTACACACAGCAGGGAGCAATGATGAAAATTCAGCCACAGTGACCCCTGTGGTGGGATAACTATTACACAACATAACTGGGCCAGAACTTGCAGCAAGCTTGCAGAATGTTTGCAAAGAAAGTTGATCTGGGGTCATGCAATGCAGACTTGCAGCAATTGTGCAACAAACTTGTGAAGCCTGGCAAGTCTATCAATAGCTTAGCAAGTAATTTTCAAACTTGTAGCACATTTATCTGGGTTGACAGTGATTAACCAATTTCCATCAGTGTAAGGCCCCTTTGACATTGGCGGATAGAATTCAGCTTTTAGCTGCAGATAGATGAAGTTATCCACCGTAGCTATACTCAGACAATGCTTTCTATGGCCCCATTCACACACTGCATTTAGCAACGGTTTAGTCACATGAGGTTTTGTGTGATCAGAAAAAATACATTTGACCACATCCAGGAACGATGTAGCGCAGCTATCTGCACATAACTGCAGGTAATCGCAGTGTGTCACCTGCAGGTAGCAGCGGCAACAAGGAGAGAAAAACAGCAGGAAGCAAATCAGAAATGACAAGAATGTGCCGTTGCAGCTAAACGCAGCTGCATGTAAATGCACATAATTGCGGCTAATCGCAATGTGCAACTGCAAGTGATCGCTGGGCTTGGACTCTTGGGATTCCAAAATAACTAACATGCTTTTAACCACTTCAGCCCCGGAAGGATTTCCAGCATTAGGACCAGAGCACTTTTTGTGATTCGGCAGTGTGCCACTTTAACTGACAATTGCTTGTTCATGCGACGTTGTACCCAAACTAAATTTGCATCCTTTTTTTCCCCACAAATAGAGCTTTCTTTTGGTGGTATTTGGTTACCTCTGCGTCATTTCTGATTACCGCTATAAACAAAAAAAGAGCAACAATTTTGCAAAAAAAAAAACAATATTTCTTACTTTTTGCTAAAATACATATCCAAAAAAAAAAAAAATGTATTCATTTTTGGCCGATTTATAGTGTGCCTCATATTTTTGGTAAAAAAAATAGCAGTCGGCGTTCATTGATTGGTTTGCGCAAAAGTTGCCGCGTTTACAAACCATGAGAATTAATTTCTGCGTATTTACAGGTTTTTTTTACTAGTAATGGCGGTGATCTGCGATTTTTATCGGGACTGAGATATTGAGGTGGACATGTCAGACATTTTTGACAATTTTTTGGACCAATGACATTTATACAAAATTTAAATATCCCCTGATTACTGTGTAAATGTCATTGGCAGTGAAGGGGTTAACCTGCAGGGGGAGATCTAGGGGTTAACTGTGTTCCCTAGGCGTGTTCTAACTGTGAGGGGGCTCCCAACCATGTTTTCACTGTATGAGACAATTGCAACAGTCACATGATACAAAAGCCACACGTTAAGGAGTTAAACTTTTATTACTAGAGGGGGAACAGTTAGAAATTGTCATGGATTAACTTCTGTCTGTGAGATTTCCCATATAGTACTGTCCAGCTGAAGGGCCGACACAAGGGGTGGGCAGGAAGGGGCAGCTGCCCTGGGCACTGTGGAATCATGTGACGTGTGGGGGGTTCCACAAGTAGATTGGGGGAAGAGATTTGTTGTGTTGAAAGGGGGAATTAGGAGGTCGACAGAATTGTTCTAGGAGGAGAAATTTGAGGATGGTGTGCAAGGAGTGGTGATTTGGGGGAATTTATGTTGAGGTGGGGAAGAGGATTTGTGCTAGGAGTGCAGGTTCTTGGGGTTTGTGCTAGAAGAAATGATAAGGTAGAGGAGGGGGTGGGAATTTGTGCTAGGAGAGTATTTTTGTTTGGGGGGGGGGGGGTCAGCAGGGGGGCAGGGTTGTACTGAGAGGAGTGGGAATTTTAGGGCGTAAGTACGTAGATTAGTGCTTGATCTTTTTTTTTTGGGGGGGGGGGGTTGCTGACACATAACGCTCATACATCTTGGGTGGGGTTCAGTTTGGTATGTTCTCCCCTGGCTCTGGATGACCTTGTCCCAGCGCTGTCCAGCTGACTAGTCCCAGGTACAGCAAACCATATGCGTATAATTTTCTCACACTCAGTGTGCAGGCTGAGCGAAAGAAATCTAATAGATTCCTCCATTTGTGCTGAACAGTCTGGATGGTGAAATCTTCCTTGCTGGCTGTCAGAACAGTAATGGCATCTGACTGGCGGCAGTCACTGTTCGACTTCTGTCAAGCTGGGCGGTGATCAGTGGTGGCTGGTGTTTTCTTTGTGGGAGGGGTGCTTGGCAAGCAATGCTCCCACACCACCTTATGGATTGCACGGACATCGCTTCCATCCCGGCAACGGGCGGTGGATTTTCTGTTCATTAGTAAACTGCTTTTGAAAGCTTACATGCACTGTTCAGATGAAAATTTCCAAAAGGACATACTGGAAAATATTTCTCATGAGTTAGCGAATATTCATTCACTATTGTCACACAACTGGGTGGGTTTGGGGCGCAACACTCTGCGCCCCAAGCCCACCCTGTTTTGAAGCCTATTAGAGCCTCTGGTTCTAATCATGTGCTTCAAAAAAAAAAAAAAAACACCATTGGAATCCATGCTTCCGGCGCCCATGTAGATTAGGCGGCCGCACGCATGGATAGGGGGGGTGGTGCCCCTGCGCCCCTAATGGATGGGCCACCACTGGTGGTGATTCGTAGCATAGGTTCATTGCTCTTAAGCCTAGTACACACTACTAGAAAATCAGACAAATAATTGTTTGCATTTTCATTGCCCTCATCCCATGTTGAAAATGAGAATGCCTAAAAAGATATGAAAATTCTCGAATGACAGAGGACAACTTCCCACATACTTAGCTACGGTCTATGTTTGGTAGACGGTCATGCTTTATTTCCGATCATACGCGGATTTGCTCATTAGATTTTTATAGGATGAATACTGTACTAATTAAACAAAAATCGGACATTATGCATGTCCGTTCAGAAATTTTCATCTGAACAGTCCATGCAAGCTTTCAAAAGCAGTGTACTAACGAACAGAAAATCGAACAATTGTTTTGAATACGGATGTTTTTGTCAGATTTTCTTATAATGTGTACTAGGATTTCGAGGTTTTGGTCATTCCAGCCAGCACTGAAATTAACCCTATGTGTCTAAAGCAGTCTTCCCAGAGTGTATTCTCAGAAAAGTGATCCAACACAGATCATTTGGCAGGAGGTGAGTAATTGTGTGTAAGAGTGTTAATAGTTGTTTAATGAAGGATGCACCGATACTAGCTTGTTAAGATCAAGCACGAGTACCGATATTTTTCTCAAGTACTCGCAGGAACCAATTACTGATACCTATTTTTAGTGTCATGTGACTTTTTTTTAGGCTAATGAAAATTATTACTTAGGCCACTTTCACGCTGAGGGCGGTGGGGCGGTAGCGGTAAATCCCCACTAGTTTCAGCGGGGATTTACCACTGTTATAGCGGTGCTATGGCGACAGGAGCGGTGCGCATTTGACCTCTCACAAGGGGTTGAAATGAGGTTAGAAGTGCCAGCGCTCCGCACTTTCGAGGCGGTGTGCAGCCGCTTCGGAAGCACTGACCCATTGTTTTCAATGGGCAGGGGCAGTGGAGGAGCAGTATATCACCGCTCACCGCACCGCCCAAAAGATGCTGCTTGCAGCGCTTTTTGTAACGTCCCGCAAGCACACCACCCCAGTGTGAAAGCACTCCGGCTTTCACATTGGGGTGGATTGGGGGGGGGGATTTTTGAGGCGCTTTACAGGTGCTATTTTAAGCTAAATAGCGCCTGTAAAGCACCTCAGTGTGAAAGGGGTCTTAAGGTGGTGGTGAGCCCCGGTTCACATTTATGCAAATTCAATGTGTTTTGAACCACATCCGATTCGTATGACATGCGAAACAAACCAGCTTTCTATGGAGCCAGTTCACATATGTGCAGGCTGGCCGCAGTGCAATTTTAAAAAGAGTCAGTGTCGTACACCTTAAAAATTCATACCCGAACCACTGAACGAAATCGCACTGGACCCTTTTTGTGAAACTGGTTGTTCTGTGGACTTGAGAGTATAGATTTTAGTATCGGAGCATTTGCATGAGTACAAGTACTGTATGTACGCATGCAAATGCTTAGTATTGGCACCAATGCAATGCAAGTAAAAATATTAATTTTTTTTATGGTCATTATTGTTGCTAATTAAGCTCCTTTTACTTTTTTCCTTCACCCCTTCTTTCAGCTTTTGGTTGCTGTGGTGGTAGAGGGGCGTAGAAATTACCCTGAGGCTCTGAGATGCTAAAAAAACAAAAACAAAACTGATGAATTACTGAGAATAGAGTGGTTGGCTTAAAAATGAATGTTAAAAGTTCATTGCCACACTGATGCGCCCCTCTTCTCTTACAACTTCTGTCCATGTCTCTGGTCTCTAGTAATAATGTACACTGACAGTTCTCTTGCTACCTGTCATTGGACCTAATTTACAATGACTGTAGGGTGGTCACCAGGAGGACTCAAAATTTAACTATGGGTCCCCATGATCTGTAGTTTGTTCAGCACTATAAATTAGAGTTCCTGGATAACAGTGATTACCTCTTGTTGGATCATCACTCACATTTCTCTACACGAGTTCAGGCACCGCACTGTGAGGAGTCAGCAAACCTTTCAGCTTTATTACCTCTCAGAATGTATTCACCATTACACTCCTCTCTGGAGGAATCCCTAAGAGTTTTAAAGTCTCGGGCAACCACTGTTAAAATTTCTATAACAACATCTAAAGGTACCTTCGCATGATTGGTAAGTTGTAAGATGTTTTAATAAAAGAATTGATTATACCTAGAGTATTTGGAATCCACTGCAGACTATTTTCCAATATCTCCCTGCTATGTACATTATTCTTTTTAGGAATACTCAGGGGTGTTTCTAGGGTCCTAATAGATAAGGGGAACCTCTGGACACATATTGAAATGTTGAGGGGCTGGTAGGACACCATAATGTCCACTTTGGATCACATATAAGACTAATAACTAAGCAAAAATTATTTGGTATAAAAACTGAAATGTCACATTATGGCAAAGTAATTCTAGATGTATTGAAAAGTAAATCCATTATACAATGTTTCAGAACTGTATAATAAATAGAATGTATCATTTCTATATCTCCGAGGAGATCTCAGTAGAAGACCTAGGACACATGTTCTGGGTTCCAGGGTCTAGCAATGCTCCAGATAAAAAAAAAAAATGACAAATAATGGCCAGAAAAGGTATGCACTGTGAAAACCGTAATATCTAATTGCAATAGTGGTCAATGAGGTGAAATAAAATCATCCTTACATTGGTGGTCAGTGGTGAAGTGTCTCCTTACATTGGTGGTTAGTCAAAATCTGCCCCTTTACACAAGTGGTCAGTGGGAAAATGCCCCATTGCATTGATGATATGTATTGAAAAGTTTCTATACACTGGTTAGTGGGGTGCTCTGTACATTGGTGATCACTGGAAAATTGCCCCTTATATTAGTGGTCAGATTAGTGATCCCTTACATTAGTGATCAGCAGTGAAGTACCCCCATTACAATAGTGGTTAGTAAAATAGTGCCTCCTTCACATTACTGGTTAAAGGTAAAGTTTCTTCCTACATTGGAGGTCAGTGTTTTGGTGATCAGTGTAGTACTCCACTACAATGGTGATCAGCTGAGAATTGCCCCCTCACATTAGTGATCAGTGGAAAAGTGCCCTAGGTGCCTTGGTGATCAGTTGACAATTTCCCCCGCACATTAATGAATAGTGGAAAAGTGCCCTCATACATTACATTGGTGCGTATTGTGTAGCACTCACCTACAATGGTGATCAGTGTAGAAATGCACTTTTCCAATAGAGATGGAGAATTGCCCCCCTACATTAATGATCCATGGAAAAGTGCCTCTTTACATTAGTTATTAGTGTAAATTTGCCCCTTTATATTGGTGATGAGTGTAGCACTTCCCTTTAATGGTGATCAGTAGAGAATTGTGCCCTTCCATTGGTGGTTATAGAAGAATTGTGTTCTTTTATTGGTGATCAGTGGAAATTTGCCCCTCTACATATGTGGTCAGTGTATGTGAGAGAACAATAATTTACTGACCAAGGACCCCTGAAATCCTTTGGATAATGCCTTGGGGTTGTAGGAGTCCCTGCTCAAGTGGGCTCAATTTATTTGGGCACACTTGCATGGGCCTGGGGCTGCCCCTATCCCCACCCCCCTCCCGTCCTATTAATTATAAGTCTATTTCACCTATTATGGTCTGTTTGGTTCCACATGCTTGTAACATGAATAAATGGTGTGCAGAATTTCACACACTTGGCTGGACAAGTATGGTCGGCCAATCAAAAGGAATATAACCTACCAGAAGTTGTAGACATAGAACAGAAAAAGAGCAGCGCCAATCTAAGAGCAGCAATATAAAAACATCTTTATTAAAAGGACAATTGGCAACTCACAAGATAAAAGCGTTGTCAGCACATGTGTGGCAATAGGCCTTGTGTAGAGGTTCATCCACTCCTTTCAGAAGGACGGGCTGCAGGCGGGGAACACTGGTGGCCGCTTATACTGGCTGAGCTGGTGGCTTCCAGCACTTCCAGAAACTCAGATGGGGCTCGGGAACCGCCGCTGACGTCACTACCGGATGAAGGGTGGAGGGGGTGGTGCTCGCGTTGGGAGCATTCGCCTGAGGAAGGAGCACAACGCTTTTATCTGGTGAGTTGCCAATTGTCTTTTTAATAAAGATGTTTTTATATTGCTGCACTTAGATTGGCGCTGCTCTTTTTCTGTTCTATGTCTGCACAGAGTTCCTTCTAGCTCTTTTCAGAGCCTGCAGCCGTCTAAAGCCAGCATTTCACCTTCTGAGACCTCAATAGACACCTTGGACTTTCCACCCATGGTCCACAGATGACAGACTGATCCAGTGCCCCCACATTCTCTCCATCCAGCTCCCAGGGCGCACAAGAGGTTACATGTTTGTCTTGTGTTTTTACCAGAAGGTGTAGGGCACATTATAAAAGGGACCTAGCACAATCATGTTTTCCTTTTGGGATCATCACAGCAAAAAAAGTACCCACCCTCTCGACTGTTGCAAGCACTTATGGCTACTTTCACATTGAAGCGGCAGCCGCGGTCGCGGTAAAACCCCGCTAGTTTTAGCGGAGTTTTACCAGCGACATGGCTCCGCTATGCGGGCGGGAGCGCCGCGCTTTTAACCCCCCACAAGGGGTTAAAAAGGGGTCAAAAGTGCCGGCGCTCAGCGCTACCGAGGCGGTGTGCAGCCGCTTCGGAAGCGCTTGCCATTCATTTCAATGGCAGGGGCAGTAGAGGAGCGGTATATTACCACTCCCCTCACCGCCCCAAAGATGCTGCTTGCAGGACTTTTTGGAATGTCCCGCAAGAGCAACGCCCCAGTGTGAAAGCACTCAGGGCTTTCACATTGGGGTGGATTGGGGGGGGGGGGATTTTTGAGGCGCTTTACAGATGCTATTTTTAGCTAAATAGCGTCTGTAAAACGCCTCAGTGTGAAAGGAGCCTAATTGTGGCATTGTCACCCTTGAAATTCGGGAGGGGGAGGAGACTGGTTTATGTTTAACCACTTGACCACTGGGCACTTAAACCCCCTTCCTAACCAGACCAATTTTCAGCTTTCAGTGCTCTCACATTTTAAATGACAATTACTCAGTCATACTACACTGTACCCATATTAATTTTTTGTCTTTTTTTCACACAAATAGAGCTTTCTTTTGGTGGTATTTAATCACCATTGGGGGTTTTATTTTTTGTGCTATAAATAGAAAAAGACCAAAAATGTTGTAAACAAAAATGCAATTTTCTTTGTTTCTGTTATAAAATTTTGCAAATTAGTAATTTTTCTTCATACATTTTGGCCAAAATTTATACTGCTACATATCTTTGGTAAAAATAATCCAAATTAGTGTATATTATTTTGTCTTTGTGAAAGTTATAGAGTCTACAATCTATGGTGTCAATCACTGAATACTGACATCTCATTTCTTGAGACCCTAACAAGCCAGGAAAGTACAAATACCCCTCAAATGACCCATTTTTGGGAAGTAGACAGTCCAAAGTATTTAGTAAGAGGCATGGCGAGTTTTATTGAAGTTGTCATTTTTTCCCACAATTCTTTGCAAAATGAAGATTTTTTTTCTGTTTTTTTTTCTCACAAAATTGTCAAATTAACAGGTTATTTCTCACACCCAGCATATGCATACCACAAATTACACCCCAAAACACATTCTACTACTTCTCCTGAGTATGGCAATACCACATGTGTGGGACATTTTCACAGCCCGGCCACATAGAGAGGCCCAACATGCGTCAGCTGTTCTAGGAGCATAAATTACACATCTCATTTCTTGACTCCCTTTTGCACTTTTGAAGGTCCTGGAGCACCAGGACAATGGAAACGCCCAAAAAATTACCCCATTTTGGAAAGTAAACACCTCAACATATATTCTATGAGGCAAAATTAGTCTTTTGAACGTGTCATTTTTTCCACAAGTTTTTGGAAAATGTGGAAAGAAAATGAAAACGCATTTTTTTTTACACAAAGTTGTCCATTTATACAATATTTCTAACACACAGCATGCACATAGCAAATATTACACCCCAAAATATATTCTGCTACTCCTTCCGAGTATGGCGATACCACATGTGTGACATTTTTACACAGCCTGGCCACATACAGAGGCCCAACATGCAGGGAGCACCAACAGGTGTTCTAGGAGCATAACTTTCAAATCTAATTTGACTAACTATTACACTATTGTGAGGCACTGTAGTGGCACTGATGGGTGCTGTAGTGGCACGGATGGGCACTGTAGTGGCATGGATGTGTCACGGATGAGAACTGATGTGGTATGGATGAGCATGAATGAGGCATAAATGAGCACGGATGGGGTGGATGAGTCGTGGATGACTGAGTACGGATGGGGATAGCTGAACACGGATGGATGGCTGAGCACGGATGCATGGGTGAGCATGCATGGATGGGTGAGCATGGATGCATGGGTGAGCACAGATGGATGGCGGAGCACGGATGCATGGCTGAGCACGGATGCATGGATGAGCACGGATGCATGGGTGAGCATGCATGGATGGGTGAGCACGGATGCATGGCTGAGCACGGATGCATGGCTGGGCACAAATGCATGGGTGAGTACAGATGAATGGGTGAGCGCGAATGCATGGGTGAGCATGCATGGATGGGTGAGCACGGATGCATGGGTGAGCATGCATGCATGGGTGAGGTGAGCACGGATGCATGGGTGAGCTTGCATGGATGGGTGAGCACGGATGCATGGGTGAGCACGGATGAGGCTGAATGGGTGAGGACAGATGCATGGGTGAGCACGGATGAGGCTGGATGGGTGAGCACGGATGAGGCTGGATGGGTGAGCACAGATGCATGGGTGAGCACTTATGAGGCTGGATGGGTGAGCATGGATGAGTGAGCATGGATGAGGCTGTATGGGTGAGCATGGATGGATGGATGAGGCAGGGCCGGCTCTACCATGGGTCCCGGTGGGTCCATGGGACCCAGGTGGCACTTTAAGAGGGGTGGCAACAGGGGCACACTGCCCGAGGACCCGAGGCTCCCTCCCTCTAGCGTGCAGTGTCACCCTTGCATCATGCTCCGCTCCGCTCCCCAACCCCGCCCTGCTCCACCCCCCAGCAGTACAAGTTGTACTGCTACAGAGTGGGCGTGGGGGTGGAGCAGCTCACCCGATCCTGGAACAGCACAGGCTGCAATAGCAGGAGCACCCACCGGCGCATGTGGCATCACTGGTTGGTCGGTGGTGGTGAAGAAGGGGGTAGCTTTCATGATGTTGCACAATGCATATACCTGTGAGCTGAGCTGATGTTTTTGGGCATGTCTCTTTGCTGAAGTGAACATGTCTCTTTGCAGGAGGGGACATGTCTCTTTGTTGGAGGGGACTTGTCTCTGTGCTGGAGGGGGCATGTCTGTTTGCTGGAGGGGGCATGTCTCTTTGCTGGATTGGGCTGTCTTTTTACTATATGGGGATGTCTCCTTGCTTTATGGAAATGTCTCTTTGCTGAATATATGGGGATGTTACTTGCTGAATATATGGGGATGTCTCTGCTGGATTGGGCATGTCTCTTTGCTGGATTGGGCATGTCTCTCTCTCTTTGCAGGAGGGGGCATGTCTCTTTGCTGGAGGAGGCATATCTCTTCACAGGAGGGGGCATGTCTCTTTGCTGGAGGAGGCATGTCTCTTCACAGGAGGGGGCATGTCTCTTTGCAGGAGGGGGCATGTCTCTTTGCAGGAGAGGGCATGCATGTCTCTTTGCAGAAGGCTGCATGTCTCTTCACTGGAGGGGGCATGTCTCTTTGCTGAATTGGGCATGACTCTTTACAGGAGGGGACATGTCTCCTTGCCGGAGGGGGCATGTCTCTTTGCAGGAGGGGGTGTGTCTCTTTCAGAAGGGGGCATATCTCTTTGCTGGAGGGGGCATGTCTCTTTGCTGGATTGGGCCTGACTCTTTACAGGAGGGGGCATGTCTATTTGCTGGACTGGGGATGTCTCTTTGCTGGATTGTTCTGTCTCTTTGCTGAATATATGGGGATGTATTTTTACTGGATTGGGCTGTCTCTTTACTATATGGGGCTGTCTCTTTTCTATATGGGGATGTCTCTTTGCTTTATGGAAATGTCCCTTTGCTGAATATATGGGGATGTCTCTTGCTGAATATATGGGGATGTCTCTGCTGGATTGGGCTGTCTTTACTATTTGGGGATGTCTCTTTGCTTTATGGAAATTAAGAAGTGCAAATAAGAAAAGTGTCAAGGACAGTACTCAATTTTCTCTGTCGCAATTGCACTAATACGGCTATCACCTCAAGCTTTATGGATATGCTTCTTTGCTTAACCTCCTTAGCGGTATTCCCGAGTGTGGCTCGGGGTGGATTTTCAGTACCTAAAGCGGTAACCCCGAGCCACACTCGGGCTTGCATCGATGGATCCAGGCAATGTTACTTACCTTGTCCCCTGGATCCAGCGATGTCCTCCCACGGTGTCAGCGTGTCTGCGGGCTGTGTCCGCAGCTCCGATGCCTCTGTGTGCCTCGGGCTCCGTTCCCTGCGAGCGTCGCGTCGCACGGGGGCGGAGACCGGCGGGAAATTCAAAAAGTGAAACACACACAGTACATACAGTACACTGTAATCTTATAGATTACATTACTGTATGAAAACATTTCACATCCCCTTTGTCCCTAGTGGTTTGCCCAGAGCCCTGCATGCACTTTTATATAATAAATGTCATTCTTTCTGCCTGGAAACATGAGAATGTCCATAGCAACCAAAAAGTGTCCCTTTGCGTCATAAGTGGTTTTTGATCGGCTAGAAAACAGCGATCGTAAATAAGAATCATTTGCAGAATTGAGTGATACTGATTTTTGGGGAAATTTATCATCAGACACTGAAAGTGACGACAGCGACAATTCTGCAACTGAGCAAATTTCTGCGTTTTTTGGTTTGATTACATTATTGAATAAATGCATAATAATTGTACCGCTTTCAGCACCAAAAATCAGACATAATCATACCGCCAGGGATACTAACCATTGCAGGCCTATAGTACATAACGCCATATCTCCATGCAGAAAACCATTCCCGCTTTCAGCAATAAATTCCAGACTCAGTCATACCGCCAGGGAGGTTAAAGGTGGCTTCTCAAAGCACTTTACAAGGAAAACACAAGAAGTAAACAGGATAACAGGAAATACACAGAATAGAACACAAGAAATACACAGGATAACATAACAAGGGATAAAGGGACAATTAAGTGAAAGCTTGTCTAAAGAAAAAAGTTTTTAGATTTGATTTGGATGAGTTTAGAGAAGAGGACTCTCTGACATTCTTAGGAAGTGAATTCCATAGCTTTAGAGCATAGCAGGAGAAGGCTCGGCCCCCCATTGAATGTAGGTGAGTAGGGGGGGGGGGCTCAGTAAACAAGAATTTGAGGAGCGGAGGTTACGAAGAGGGGGGGTAAGTTGAAAAAAGGTCAGAGAGATAATGGGGTGCCAAGCCATGAAGAGCCTTGTAT